>VZTF01001348.1:716590-848133 GCA_013397755.1 Cnemophilus loriae
CCCCTTCCCCTTCCCCTTTGCCCCCTGCATCTGCACAAGAGTGATGAGGGAGCACAAGACCTTAGGAGATGTCGCAGGCAGTGAAGGCCTTCTGCGTCCTGCAATACGCAGGGGTACCCCCACAGGGATCCCATGATGAACTTCATCAACTTCCAACTTTTTCACTGCAATTACCCTTGTTTCAAAGCTTTCTAAACTTTATGGCTATGATGGTTCAAAGCCTGCAAGTTGCCTGCCAAAACATGTTCGTAATAATTTTAAACCCATTAGATCTCATTCCAGCTGCATGATTTGGCTTAAATATGTTTTTATTCACGTGTGTCTCTGACGGGCCAACATTCATATTCTTTTGGTCTGTGTTTTATTAGTCTGAAACACACTATACTTGTTTTATCTGTTTGTAGGACAATCTCTATTCATACCATGTATCTCCACTTGCAGAACAGATTTAACTCACCTTTCACTCTACTGAATTTTGTAAAGTTTTATATCTGAGGCCTAACCAGTGCTTCTTAAAGTGCTTCTAATATCAATACTGTTAAAAGTCACTTTTCACTTTTTTTTAGTGTCATCTCATTGGTTCTGCACATTTATTATCTCTGTATACACTTCTTTAGCTGACAGTGAAACATTTTAATTTCCAATACATGGAATTATCCTTTATCCTTTTCCAAAACATAAGAAAGGACAATTTGATTTTGATTTTGAGAAAAAGAGCTGCATGATTTTGAGAAAAAGACTATTCTGCCAGGTCAGGGAGTGAGCATACTGGAGTTTTCAAAGTCTTGGGAAAATGAGAGGAAATTAATACATGTTCAAGTAAGTCACTGAAATACTAATGTAATAGCTTGGACTACATTCCTAGGGAATGTTCAAGGGGAAGGAATAAAAATGTCACCATAACTTAACAACTAACTTCTACAAAAATGTTGCTAGTAATATCAATTACGAAGTTCATAAAGATTTAGCAGAAAAATGAGAGATACAGAGATATATATATCTCTTTTACTCAACAAAGTCCTGCGTTAATCACCTTCAGGCAACATTATGAATTTTCTGAATGCTGACAAAAGAAAGAAAAAAGAAACCAACATGCACTCCCTGAAAATTACTTCAGAGTAAAAAGTCAAAATACTGTCTTTAAATGAGGATTTCTGGGAACGCGCTTCAATGCCATTGCACGGATCCAGGGTATTTTAAGCGACTTGTCTTTTACCTTTAATTGGGAAGATAAGCACCAAATTAACCTATAAAGCACTTCAGAATCTGGACTGAGGGTTTGTGGCTTGTGCGAGGTTGCTAAAAATACACTTCTTTTACTGCAAAGTATCAATGCTTTACTTCATATTTCCTGTCTGCTCTGCAAAGAATGAGTCAGAGTGAAAGGTAATGATTCTTATGCCTTTCATACAAAAAAACCCCCAAAACCAAACAAACCAAAAAAACCCCAACTACAGCTCTCTGTAGCCAGGTATCTATTGTTTATTTCTCTCCACAAAATGTACATTCCATACATCCTCCAGTAATCCAGTGGGAAAACCTCCCACAAAAGGATAACACACTACATTTTTTGAAATGTTTTAGAAAACACTAATGATCACCAGCTGTAATCTCTTGCACATGCTCTACATGTAGTCAAAACATCTATATCTTAAAGCTGAGTGGTTTGAGGTCTGGGTTGTTTTTTCTTTTCTATTTTCCCCCCATAAATCCCCCATAGTCTTCACACAAAAAACCAGTGAATAACAGTTCAACAACTTGAATAGCTGCCTAGTCTTTTTCTGCTAGAAGGAATAAAGTTTCTGTTGTGGTGAAAGGAAGCTTTGAAAACCAGATCGTAACTGCCTTCCAGCTTTGGGTGTGAAAAAGAACAAAACAGCATAACAGCGGAAAAAAGCAAAATAAAGTTCATTTTGAAACCCAGCTATGTAATTCTGTGCAAGCTTAAATTAGAAACATTGTTTATTTTAACTATACAAATTACCTGAAGATTCTTTCAGTTTTACAGTCTTGCTTATACTATTTTTCAGTTAAAACAAAATGGAATTGCAAAGTATTTGTACAGTTATTATTCTCAGGTTTCCCACACTGCTGTACTACTTTTTGCTGTTTGTCTGAGGTTATGTGCAATATTGTCATCACTATGATTCAGAGGGAGGTAAACATTGTGCCCTTGAAGTGAGCCTGAGATATTTATTTATTGATTGATTTTTAAAATGCACTTATCTAACAAATTCTGAGAGAATTGTTAGACATTAAAATATAAATAGGTATTTGCAGTCATACGCATCCCTGTATAACTTTGGCAATCACTTAAGTTAGTAGGTGAACCTTGCTCTATGTTCTGAAGGTCAATAAATTCAGACTGTGGTGATAAATGATATAATGTAGGTTCAGATGGATGGATGGATGGATAGATTGTGTATACATGCAGACTGTCCTCAAATAAAGCCTTCTTCGTACATGCTGACACAAGTTGCTCCTAGCTGAGAGTTGGTATTCAGTAAGAATTATCAGTAAGAATTTCCTATGGTTTTGATTGAAGGTGGGAAGAATATCTAGTACTGGTCTGTTTTCTGCATCTGCAGAAGCGTTCAGGAGGATGCTAGGTATCTTATACCTAACTCAGTCATGAAAATACAGCGGAGCAGTACCAGGGCTGTCAAGGGTACAGCATTCCTGAAAGATGTTCCATGATGCAGCAGGACAGTGAGCAGAGGTGAAGAAATAAGGGACAGTGAGCTATGACAACATGGATATGATTGACTGCAGATGAAGAAGTGGGAAAAAAAAGTTATTCATCACCTTCCAGGTCTCTCTTAAACATGGAACATTAATGTTACGAGTTCTGTTTTTAATGGGAAAAATTATCACAATTCTTACTAACTTGACAACTGATGCAAATCAGAAGTAAGGGCAAGAGTCCAGACCTGATACATTCTCCATCTGGTTCAATTGAGTGTGGCGACTACCTTAAAAAGGCTATCTAAGATTCTGGGAGCTTCAACATTCATGATTTTTAAAACAGCTGGATGAGTTAAGATTTGTGAGTAGCCTTTACCTTGAGCTCCGTTTGTTTTCATTAGTCTGTATTAGGTGCTCTGCTGTAGATTTACAGATTCTGACGGCTTCCCTCCCATGGTGTGATAAATGAGACTCACAGCTTATAACTTAGCTGTTTAGCCCAGATGGCAGAATATCCACCCAAAAAGAAAAAAAAAGAAGACAGGGAACCAGCAGGTAATGGAAAAAAAAAAAAATAGAGTGGGGAATAAACTGAGTCAAGACATACCTAAGGCACGATCTCCTTGTCTCATTCAGAATCTAAGGTTGCTTCTGCTTTTCTTTGTTGATGGGTGTCTGCTGACACTGCCTGTAGGAAACAAAGTCCCATGTGAATGTCTCCCTGCACACTGCCTGCTGTTTTTGGAGGTTCAAAGTGCATCCTGATGACTACACTGTGCATATAAAATTCATATAACTATTTTTAGAATTTAGTTAGGAACACAGGCTTACTTACAGACAAGAGGCATAAAGTGTATTCATCACAAACTTGCACAGTAGGAAAAAATCTTGCATTGGCACAGAAAATTTCATCTATAGGCAAGAGAGAACTGACATCCATGGGATTAATAATTCATGTATTTTATCTCATTCAGGGCATTTCAGAAAGTCCATTATACTATATTTTCTGTATAGTCAGTAAATTTTGTAGCTCTTAAAACCCGTGAAATGAAAAATAGGCTTGAAAAGCCATAACACTATCAATACATTAATATTTATGTAGCTCTTTTCATGACAAACATTCCAAAGTGCTCTCCAGTAAAAGAAAATGAAATAAAGCATGAACAGAATGCAGATGACTGCAAGTCAAAAGGTCACTGAAATAGACAAATCAAATGAATCTGTTTGACCAAGGGACTGACCAAGTTCACTCAGTTAGCTCTTGGGAATCCTATGTTCTTTTCTAAATCTCTGTCTAGCCAAGTTTTAGGAATCTTATGTCAAGAATCAGAAAATAATCAAAACTACTGTAATGACTAAGAAGGACATGTTGAGGCCATTTCAGTCTAGACAGAAAAGAAGTTGTTATTCCAAATAAGTACTGTGCATGCAGCATACTTCCTTCCCTGGCTGGACATTTATATAACAGATATAGCTAATAAGTTTTTAGTTATTGAAAAATGAAAAAAAAAAAAGAGTTGTGGGAAGTATTTTATTCACCACAGTGGCAAATCATTGCCATATATTATGCTAATTCCTTTACACTGTTGCAGCCATTCATGAGGGAAAGAAAATGTAGAGGACAAGAGTTTTGTAATGCATAACTACTGATTCCCAAGCAGCACTTTGTTTTCAGGTAATTTTCATCCTTCAGTCTTTTAAAAAAGGTTGTACTTCCTAGTAAAATATCTTCAGATGTGATGGATTTCTTCACTGGCTGATAAAGCTTATGATTAAAGAGAAGAACTAAATTTGGTACAACAAGCGAACACGAGAAGATTGAGACAATTTCATTAGATGAGATTAGAAGAATGAGCTGATTTTCCTAGTTTGGCAATACCATGTGACGAAAGGGTTAAGTGGGATGCTGCATCTTCCTATCATATAAATACTTCCAGGGTAGAATCTGGGGGTTCTATGGCTGCTGGAGGGTTGCAGTTGGCTTTTAGGAGCTAGTTGTAATAATTTAAAAAGAGGTGCATGTATGAAATTGTTTGGTGTGTTATTTTTACGCACGAGGTCAAAAAAAAATCTGTTTTTTAATGGAATTAACAGATTAGCAGGAGAGAGAAAATTGTGTTTATGTCTATGGCTTTGTGTGTACATATTTTTGAAAGGAAAAAAAAAGAAAAAACCTACAGAGTTGTCTACTTGTATTCAGCTACTTCCAGGCATGTTTTCTGCTTTTAATTGGAACAGAAACATTTAATTTTTCTGTAGGTATCTGTTATTCATATTCAACTCTCTTAGCAATATAACTCGATTTTGTTTGAGTGGTTAGTAGATTTATTCAGCAAGTTCAGAAGATCCAACTGAAATTCCCAGGGGAACAAGAGTCATTCAGTTTAATTGAGAATATTTTAATGGTTCTTTAGCTACACATGGGCTCACACTAGTTTTCTAGTCTGGATGCTGTACCAATATTGACTTTTTAGCTATCACAAGGTAGTCAGAACTAAAACTAAACGTAATCTCTTTTGAACTAGTCAAGACATATGTTTGGCACCCACAGTGATCTTTTTCCTGTCACCCTTCCCATCCCGTAGAGCTTGTTAAAGTACCCAGAAAGGTACCCAGTTTATCTCTGAGGCATTTTAGAAACACTTTGATTTTGGTTAAAGTAGTAAGTATTTTCACTCAGTGTTATTGGGATATCTTGTTTTTACAAATATGATCTATGGAACTGTGTAATATAAAGACCATTTGGTATACTAGAATTTTAATATAGGTCCCAGCAGCACTATAAAACACATGCTGAATATTTCCTGTACTAGATACATTGTTTATTGAAGCAACCCTTGCATGTGAGAGGATTCAAGAGACTGAGTGCTTTGGTTAACCAAGGTGAGTCAGACAGTAAACAAACAAAGCGCTTCTTTACATAAACACAAAATGTAATCCTTTTTAGAGCTCAGTAAATTAAAAAAAAAAAAACAACCAAAATTTGCTCTATACAAGTAACTAAAAAGCCAAGATTTTTTCCCAATAAGCTTTGAGTTCTATGTGATCTTGGAGTGTCAAATTTCTATGAGGAGTTTTGTTTCAAGCCTATAATTAGAAAACACTCTGAAAGCTAGGAATATGCTGTTAGTAGAAATACTAAAGAAAAATAATGTATAATTTCAGATCTGGGTGCTGCAAAACAGTAGTTATATTGTTATATACTGAGCAATAGCAACTAGATAGTGGAACAGGTGTTACCAATAATACAGACTGGGGGGCTAGAGTAGAGCATGGAGAAAAATTACGAAACTACCTCTTTTTAACATTTCAAAAAAGCTTGTGACCGTATTGAACATTCATCATTTTTTTTTAGTCTTACATTATAAAGATCTGTCTTTATTCTTTTAGGAATCAAAAGTATAAAAACTGCACCCAAAATTAAGAGAAAGACAAAATAAAAATCAGACTCCACTGGCACAAGACATTTGCCAAACTTTAGACTCCTAAACACTTCTTATATGAAGAGAATTACATAAACATATTAAAATAGCTGCATCTTTAGGAAAGAGATGCTGAGATGTGTCAATTTCAAAAGCGGCAGATTTTTAAAGGTCAGTTTTTTAAAGGTAATATGTTTGAGAACAGGAGGAAAGATGTGTGTGGCTTTTGATACTCAGAGCAGACTGAGTCAGTGACCTGACCTCTATTAACCTCCCCTGGAATCCACAGAATGAGCCAGGAACCTCAGACTTATTTCCCTCCATGCTGAAAGGGAATGGGAAATTATCTTAGCTAATATGAAAATTTGTAATTCCACCAATTTTACAAGTTCCAGATACCTGCCGAGAGGTTGGAAGTAACTCCTCCATCTGTTGAGGATCTGGAACTTCCATGATTTTTCAACTGTAAAGGAGAATTTATTTCTTTAGAATAGTGCTTGCTGGAGGAGAAGCAGTTCTCACCTTTCCAGTAGTAACCTTGGGCCAGAGCATGTATCCAGGCAGTACTTTTAATCTCAAGTTGCTGGAGTTCAAACACACATCCTTTTGAAAAAATCCCTTACCCAACACTTCTCCATCAGGTTAGAAGAAGAGTAGAGAAAGTCTCCTCTTGTCTTGTGCAAGCTTTGTAAAAAGGAACACAAAGTTAATTCAGGTGGAATGGAAGTACAAGGAGAAATCACAGAGTTTAGATAATTCCTTACGGGAAATTAAAACAAACAAACAAATAAACGAACAAACAAAACAAACAAAAACCCCCAATGTCTCTCCTGGGATGATTTATGGAGTTTTTTACTTAGTGATCGTCTAACTTACAATGAAAAAATAGTCCTGGAATGAGATCTTCAGTGTAATGAAAATTTTACCTCAAGTCCTGAAACAAGAACTACAATATATTGATATTCTTTCATTTGTTCTTTTACCCAAGTAAATTGAAGTTTCTTTTCTATAATGGAATTCTTAGAAGTGCTATTTCTGAGGCATAGAATCACAGAATGGGCTGGGTTGAAAGGGACCTTAAGGACAACACAGTTCCAAACCCCCCACAATGGCAAGAACCCCTCTCACTAGACCAGGTGGTCCAGATCCCCATCCAATCTGGCCTTGAACACTCTTGGGGCACACAGTGATGGGGCAGTCACAACTCCTCTGAGCAACCTGTTCTGGTGCCTCACCACCTTCACAATAAATTTCTTCCTTAGATCTAATCTAAACTTCTCTTTCAGACTGAAGCCATTCCCGCTTGTCCTGCCACTACCTGTACTTGTAAAAAGTCGTTCTCCACGAGAAGGAGCCTTCTTTTCTCCAGGCTGAACAATCCCTATTCTCACAAAAGCCATTTCTCATAAGAGAAATTATCCATCCATCTAATCATCTTGGTGGCCTCTTTTGGACTTTCCAACAGGTGGATGTCCTTCCTGCGCTGAGGACCCCAGAACTGGATGCAGTGTTCCAGGTGAGGTCTCACCAGAGTGCAGCAGATGGAATCCCCTCCCTTTCTCTACTGGCCACCCTGGTTTGGATGCAGCCCAGAACATGTTTCGGAGTTGTGAGTTCACATGGCTGGGTCATGTCCAGCCTCTCATCCACCAGCACTGCCAAGTACTTCTCACAGGGCTGCTCTCGAGCCCTTCATCCTCCAGCCTGTATTGGTACTGGGAGTTGCCCTGACCCAGATGCAGAATCTTGCACTTGGTCTTGCTGAACTTCATGAGGTTCCCATGGGCTCACTCCATGAGCTTGTCCAGATCTCTCTGGAATGTATCCCATCCTGCAGCAGTGTCAGTGGCACCACTCAGCTGATGTCACATGCAAAAACAATATGGCAGACTTTGACAAGATCCACTTAGCAAGTGTTTTAATGCAAAATCCGTACTCTGAAGCTGAACCAAGCCAAATGAAAATTAGAATTTAGGAGAAGGATGTTCCCACTTGGAAAACACCAGCTCATGCCATTTACTCAGCAACCAATTCTTCAGAGTAACTGAGTCCCTCCGCTACACAATCTTTCTATAGGAACATTGACCTGCTCATTACTGTAGGGTATGTGTGCTATTGTATATTTCAGCAAGCATGCACTGTTTTTCAAGAGTGGACCCAAACATATCATTGAGGTCAAAACGGGTTAACCACCACGTTCAGCCACATCCACTGGCAGTGTGATCATCCTGATTATGCTTTGGTTAATGGTTAGTGGAAAACAGTGATGATGACTCACTTCCTGGTGAGCAATGCATCCAGGCATGTTCAAACTGTATGTGAGCATTTAAAGTTATACATGAATAGAAGAAGGGATAATCATCCGTCTTATTCCTCAGCTTATCCAGACTGATCTATGTCACAGTGAAGAACTGCAGGCTACAGATTTTCATGAAAGTTTTTCCTTATTTGCTGTAGGAGCAGATTCCTCCTGGTGGAATCCAAAAGGCTCCAAATGCAGCTCTGTGGAAATTAAAGAAAACAAAGCAAGATGCTAGTTTTTTGGTAAATGGTGTTTCTGGGAGTTATTGAAAGAGCCTGCTTAATATTTCCAGAGGCAAACTAGGAAGTGTCATAAATGATGAATAAGAGTTGGCTTTCGTATATTGATAGACAGTTAATCAAAGGAGGGGGTAGAATAATTAATTGTTTGTTAAGGTAATTTGTTATGGTGTTATGGATAAGTTATATGTTGTATTTTACCAGTTCTTTATAAGGTTTTGTAAGTTCTATTATGTTGAAATGTTATAGAATGTTTTCCCTGTTAAAAACCCCAGTTATAGTGTTATAAAAAGTTTAATTATTTTAAATTCCTATTAAAAGAATGGGGGCAAGATGGCNGTATTGCAGGTGTCCTCGACTGTTAATTTTATTAATAAACCTTTAAATTTTTTTAAAGTGAAGCGTCGTTCTTCACAGGAAGTCCCCTCCATTTTTGGAAATACCTGCATAGTTTCACATCATCAACTGGAATTTGTCTCTTACTCATTAAAATTACAGATATATTGAAGACATCAATAGCTGTTAGTGAAGTATGTATCTATTTCATGTAAGAAATAAAAGAGTAGGAGAGATATGACCTTTATAATGTACATAAAAATATCCAGCTTCCCACCTGTTACAATTGGAGGGACATGAATTGCAGAATTATTATTAAAATTTTGCATGGAGAGACTGGGTGGAATAAAGCAAGTTTTAGGATCAGGAGACTCCCTGCTTACCAGTTAATAAGTTATACTTTAATGATTGCTCCACAAGCATCAGACCACAGTAGGTGAAGTACTGACCTATTTAATTTGGCTCTTAGCATGAAGTCTGGGCCCACCTGTGCAGTAGATGAGAACAGAGCCTGAGTTCTTTAGTCAGAGCCATTCACTCCCTATTTCATATCTGTACCTTACTTTCCCCATTTGGAATCTGAGTGCAGAAGGAAAGGCCATCTTCTGCTCCAGTAATAGGAATGTCTGAGGAAGTAACCTGCTGCAAAAGCCGTGTGTTAATAGACAGCTTTCAGTGGCAAGATTTCCAGGAGGTCAGACAAACTGATTTCATCATTTCCAGCTTTTAACTCTGTGAAAGAGATGTAAACTCTTAATGTGGAAGGAATGAGCCTTTTAAGTTTCTCAGCTTTTGTCTCTCTGGTCTGAAGTCAATTTCCAAACTCCATTACATTCACTAGATGCTGGACTGAGACCTTAAAATTTAATTTTAATGGTTAAACCAGCTACTTCAAAATGATCACTTACTTTCTTATCTGTTAGAAGTTATAAAGTTCCTCGTAAAGGGAGAGAAATGTGCTCCTTTTACGATTAGGCAGATTCGTAAAGATCCTTATAAAAAGAGAACCTTTTTTTAAATGGAAAAAAGCAGAAAAGTCCACTCACCAATGTATATATTTTAGATAAAGCCATTTAAGCTCATTTTTAGACTAAACACTTTGTGCTGCCCTCCAGCTAACTGCTATAGAGATGAAAGGCACCATTATAATCTAGTCACATTTGTCTTTGAAAGTACAAGAGTCCACTCTCTTTGTTAATAGACTTAAACCAAAACAAAAAAATAGAAATCAAAACACAGGACTCTACAAATAACACATATTTTTCAACATAGTTCATCCCTTATGCTTGGTTTCTTTAATTTTTTTTTCAAAAGAAAAGGCTCTCTTCTTGTACTGGAGACAGCTATTGTGAAATGAGTCCAAAGCTCCACAAAAAACTTTTAAAAAAGTCCTTGAAAGAGCCTTTGTGATTTCCCTTGACTATTGATCTACATCCCTCTCCTGACTTAAGACTAATACGTGTTAGCAGGACTTCAAAGATTTTTTTGAAATGCAGGTGCAAAATGTTTAACATAAACTTGAGTTTTATTGCACAAGACCCCTAGTTCTGAGGCAAATTACGTTTTCATGTATAAGTGATCCGGAAGCCCCCTTCTTCCACTTGCCGTATTTTCCTCAGAATTTTTAGTCATAAAAATTTCAGGGGTAAAGAAGGCTTTCAAAACTCCCTGTGGCAGAATAAACTACAGCTGAACCTTCACGTGATTATTCCAGAGTGAGTCATTTAAGCATGGGACTGCTTCATAGACTTCAGGGACTTCATTTGCATGTGAATATTGATTCCTCTGACACAAACAGTTCATCCTTTTATGTTGCTTTTGCATGAATTTGCCCTCCGGAGAATTAATTTTTTTCTGTTCTTCAGCCGGGTGCTTTTGCTGCCCCAGTCAAAAACACTTCTCCTCAGTGAATCAAATGGAGCAATGAGAATGTGTAGATAACCCCCAGTTCTTCCTCTCAAGCATAAACAATTCACATTTCCTTCCAAGGAAAGACTGAACATTTGACCTCTTTTAAATCAGCAGATAAGCAGAAGCAGTTGTATGTGTGTGGGTGTAGAGATATCCGTCAAACAATCTAAATTACCAAAAGTAGTTAGGTGCAGTATTTCCTAAGTAAATCAGATCTCAAAGTACTCCTTCATCATTCGAACAAGGGTTATATTTTGGTTCTTGTAATTCAATCTGGGGCTGTGCTTACCAGCTGCAAATAAAACTTACAGTGTATGAGTTTGACCCCGTAGCCTCTACTTACATGAGGAAGTGCTATGAATTTCCTACAGAAAACCCCAGAAGAGAACACGATTTTAGCCTATTTGCACAGGAGTGCTGCGTGAGACATATAACACATCTGTTTTATGGTCGTAGAACAGTCTCATATCCTGAAAAGTCAGCGAGCAAGCGAGCAACCTGGAATCATCTCAGCAGACAACAGAACACCTTCTTTTCCCCTTTCACTAAAGCCGACACTACAGTATTTAATAAATTATGACTGGTCATCACAGAAATACAGTACTTCCACATATCTCCACAACTTTATTGATGCATTATGTTTCTGTTTTAAATCACAGCAGAACATAGAAATGCCTTCCCCTTTCTATCATACACTTGTTTTACTGTAGCAATATTCGCTGTGTTAGATTATAGTTGTATGAGATGCTATGATGACACAATAATTAGAGACATTATTTTACCAGGACCAAGTCACATACAAAGAAAGATATAAGGGAAATTTCAGTCAATTGCCAAACAGTTGTCTTAACGGAAGGCTGGGATACAGCTGTTTCATAACGAAACTGAGATACATCAATTAAGTTATGTAGGATGCAAGGGAAAATAATTATCTCTACCCTAAATTATCTGTTTATTGTTAATGTTTCACCTGCACCCTTTTCATGAAATCCAAAGTTCACAATATTAAGATTAGTGTAGTAACATCGTTATAAAAGAAATAAGAACAGTCGGGAAAAAGGCTTGTTCTCAGCTTCTAAATCACCTGATAGTGAACAATATTTTGGCACAATAACAAACGTTCTCAGATTCTGATTTCTTGAGGAAAATATTACTAAAGTCCTATGGAAAGTTTTCATACTGTTCACAGTGTATTTGTTTTGGAGACCAGATGAAGAGATGTACAACTGTAAAGTATATGATGAAATACAACTATTAATAGTTATCATTTGACAGGAAAAGACTTTTTTTTTCCGTGCTCCTGACCTATAACAATCACCTAAACAACTGGTGTTTGACTTTATTTTTCACTAAAGAAATTGTAGGTTGGATTGTGAACTAGGAAAAAATTTTGTCCATAAAAAATTATGTCCATAATAAAATTGCCAATAAATCCCATCATATGATGAGGGTACAATAAATTCCCTGAATTCTCTGTCACTGGTTATGAGGTTACTTACCTTTCCATTTCAGCTCATATGGGCATTTCTTTTGATTGGAATATATGGTTATGTGTGTTGTACTTGTTCTTCAGTGACATATGGAATGTATATGAGTGAGATTGGATTGTACAGACACCAGATTCAGTTCAAGCAGCAATGTTGTCTGAATAAATGCTAATACTATAGTGTTTACCACGAGTATTTTCAACATTCCTTCTTACCTGTCAAACCTGAAGTAATCACTGCATTCATTTTTGGGCATATTTAATGCTTACAATATCATAGATTGGCGTTTATCTGACAACTTCTGTATCTCTTCCAAATGGCTTTCATTATTTGCTAGTGACATTTCAACTATTGATTTGAAATTCTATCGCAGTATTAAATGACTAATATCTTCAAAATTTCCAGTAAACCTTAAGCTTAACTGAAAGGCATGTCTTTTTTAAGAATAGTGTTTTAAAAATATTATTGCTGGCTTTTCTAATTAAGCAGACAGAAGTGGGACCAGTAAAAATCTGTTTTTCTACTGCTATATCCTCCTAGTGACAACTCTTCATTAAAATAAAGAAAAATGATAAACCTCTCTATAGTCCAAATTATCTGGGCTGGAATTTTAATTGTGCTTCCTATTGCCTGGGGATTAAGAAAGTTCGGACTTAACCCTCAAGAGACTGTGCACAGTTCCACAGTTTGAAAACTGCCATTCTGAGTGGTGCATAAATTCATTTGCATCAGCCAAATATTTCCCACTCTTTGTAAAGACTAATTTGGAGTCTAAAAACCACGGACTATTATGGATATCAGTAAAGTTTAGGAGAAACAATTTCTCCTAATGTGTACAGGATGAAGGTGAAATCTGGATGATATTTTGGATTGAAGAGGGTGCAATAAGAGACGTCAGGTAAAATCATATTCCCATGGCATTAATTCTGGATAAGAGTGGGTCATCTGAGTAGTTCTTAAACTTAGCAGCTTTCATGTCTTCGTTTGTGATTTTTAGCATTTTAAGTGCCAGAGTACAGGTCACAGGGACTTACTTGAAACTAGGTAATTTTGTGTCAACATTGATAGGTCTGATACGAGAGATAATGATTTATTTTTGTGCTTTTCTCAGTGCTTTGGTACACATCTGAAAGGAAAGAGAAGGTCATCATGAAAAAGTTGGGTAGTAACAAGGCAGATGTCATATTTTCTAAATCAAATACCTTAAAGAAGCTAGACACAATTTTGAACTGCTTCTTTCAACACCAAACAGCTAGGAAGTCTTGAAGTTTTCATAGAGTTAGGCATTAAAAATCAGTGTCCTGAAGGTTATTTTTGTTACTGTATCTGTGTAAGCAGAAGAATTTCCATGATAAATCAAATAAATGGTCCAACCAGTTCTATGTTGCAGGTAGTGGTACGAAGAAACTCAGCGTTCTTCTTTCTAGACAAATTATTTATACAGCAAGGAGTATGGGCATCTTTCATGACACACAGGTCGAAGAAATCCAGCCTTTTCTATACTATTAATCATGACTTATCAATTATTTGATTTGCTGTACATTTTTTCTCTGTCTGATGGAGTACAGAGCAGGCAAAGGCGGTGAGAAGATGAGAAACCAGAGCTGACGGAGCAGTACCAGCAGACTTTCCAACTTGGCTGACACTCATCTGCCATGCCACTGTCACTTCAGTGGGGAAGGTGAACAAGCACTCTGGCCGTGGGGCTGAAAGGACATTTGTTTCCACACCCTGGGTATGGCTCACACAAATGAGAACCTCAGTAATGAACTAACAGGGCTACCCTTAACTCTAAGTACTCATACCATCTCATGACCAATTCAATTTCACCAATTTGAAAAAGAATGATTGATGATGAATTGTTTTCTTTCTCCCTGTTTCATCATTATCAGTCTGTGGATTTTAAAGAGCATTTCAGTTAGAAATAATATTGGCATGTCAGAGATGACATGCCAATTCCTAAAAAGCATTATGTTAATGCTTCAGCTAATGTGACTGCAATTTTCTTCCATTTTCAATAGTTTGAGCAGATAAAATGCAAGATGCTTCCTTCTCCTGTGCTAGTGTTTTTTCTCCCTTGGCCCATTCAGGGCTTGAAATTTTAAGTCTTCATTTCTAAGGTTTATGATTATAATGTTATTAGGAAATGAATTTTTTCCAAACCAACATTCAGGGAATGAATGCAGGCTATTGCTATATGCCAATGCATATTCACAGTAAATGAACAGAATATGACAGCAAATAGGAAAAATAATACTAATTTTCTTCCACGTTGATATTCAGGAACTGTTCTTCCAACATTTACTAGAGAGAATGACATTTACCAGAATTTAATACTCTACCTCTTTTTTCTTTTTTTCCTCCGAGTGCAATGCAGCTAGAATTGCCCAAAGAGAAAAGTAGAAGTAATTGAGAAAAACGCATACAGACACATATACCCATGTTTTAATTGAATCTAAAAAGCAATCCTGCTCTGCAGTTCATTTTCTGATTGTTTTCACATCAGGGTAGCAAGCATAAATTTGTGCTGCATCTGCACTGACACTTAAAAAACAGCAGCTTTCACACATCAGTTCTTTTAACCCATTAATGTTTAAGTCATTACGTTATAAATTATCTGGTTTTATGTCTGCCTTCTAACACTCCTAACTTTCTATGTGTTCAAGTTTTTGTTTTTTCTAAGGATGAGAACTCAAGGCAGGCAGATTATGGGAGCTCCCCGACAGTGCCCTGTTCTGTATTCGTCTTACACAAGACAGTATTAAGAGTGAGATATGACACTGTAAAGATGAGGAATTCAGACACCATATGTCCCTGCAGCAGTGAGGAACAACAGGATGCTCTGAGACAACATCAGAGAGTGCATCCTGCTGTGCCTTCTGGAGGACATCGTGAAGGTTTCACCCTTATCTGTGAGCTACCTGCTGTTTACACTCCTCTATTGCTGTTTTCCTCTTCATTACTGCACTTTCTCAATCCAGTATTGGCACTCTATTTGAATGAATCTCCACTTTTTTTTTAATACCAGGGCACACTTCTAACTTTTCAGGAGTGAAACCAAACAAACACTGACTTGAAATAGAGTCCACATGAGAATAATGAGTTTATTGAAAATTTTAATTTGCCAGCTGGAAAATAAATGGTCATTGTAAGAAAAGACACACAAAGAGAGGGCTTTGCAAAAAAATCCCCTCAAAGACCTATGTCAGTGATCAGTCACTGAAGAATGAATGCCTTTACTCACTGACAACCGTTAAGATTTATTTTATTATTGCTGTTAAGAAGATGGAGTTAGGGAGAGATACCTATGCTGCATTTCAATCGGTGCAATCAATTTAATCTCTTTCTCCAACTTCTCACGTATGATCTTTCAAGAGAAGAAAATACCCTTTCTTTAATTGTCACATGTACGGTTGTAATAATGCTTCATGAATGGTCACTAGGAGAAATGTAATTTCAAGATTCTGATTTTTTTACTTTCTAAATCCTTAGTATTATTGCATGTGAAAAAATATCTAAGTCCCTTCTATCTAAATGAACTTATGGTCATCTGAGAGAGTGACTGTAATGCTTAAATACGCATACACATTTCTTTGTGGTGAACATAAACATGAGAATAGCCTTAGTAAACAAGAACAGCTCAGTTCAGTTCAATCTACTTGTACCTAGCTACCAAGTCAATATCCATTAGTGGTATTTGCCCTGTTTCAGATATGTTAATTTCATCATATAAACTCTTTATTCTTGAAAACCGTAGTCACAGCAAATGGTTTTATTGTTGTGTTTTGGGTTTGTTCCTTTTTAGAAAAACAACGCCTCTGATGAATACCTGATCACTAAGGTTCAATTAAACATAATTTAATATATCTGTTAGAGTTTAGTTTTATAAGATTGTTCTACTACAAATTCCATTCTCCCTTTTTAAACTGGGAAAAACCTTATTTGAAATAGCAAATCTCAGTCTAAAGCAACAATTTTAGAACAAACATATAAAAACCTGTAAAGAAATACTCCACATGGACATTCTCAGAGAACAAGTACATTGAGTCACAGAAGCAAATTCTATACTGTCTGGAGTTTCATAAAAATGAACCATGGGGTCAAAACTGAACTGAAGGTAACTAGCTGGTGCCTGCATTGTCATGAGACAGCGATTAGACCTTTCTCACAACTGCTGACAAAGCTTCCTCTGAAGTCGTTAAACCCTGTGTGTGCAGTGGGAATTCTCCTGGATATACACTGCAGGCCTCAACCCTCAGTCTGTCATGCAGGACGAGATCATCAAGTCTCAAGCAGTAGAATTACACATATCTGTATATAAGCACACATCTCTCAGTTAAAAACAACCACGCATTTGGCCTGGTACAAAATCTTCTATGTGGTCAGGAAAGTGTCTATAACAGTATTTTTAAATTAATTTTTTTTTCCTGGTACCCTGGGACCCATATTGCTTTCACTCCAGATACATCAGGATAGTTGGCATTATTATAAAACAGGACACAAATTTTCACAAGTTGAAGAAAATACGAAATGTTAATATTTTAGAGATTTGGAAAAAAACAGCAGCATGGTTTGTGAATACTTACTTTCTATTTTTGTAATTATTCTTTATCATCAAACTCTATAAAATTCCCAGAACAGAAATTTCATCTGAAAAAGCTAATATGCTTGCAAGTATTAAGATGTAAATTAAGAACTTCTGTATAAAGCCTTTATTATGATTCATTCTTCAAATCAGCTTGTGCAAAATGTGTTCAAAATATTTGAGGTTTTTTTAATGGAAAATTGAGATAGACATTTATTATCTCCATTTTGATTCTTCAAAGTATGATTTTGAATTACAGACCTCCACAGGATGCAGTGTAACAAATTCCAATGCCTTCAAATACATTAATTCAGAATGTTATCCAGAGATATTTCCATGTACAAACTTAGCACCATAACGCTTCTCCCTAAGCTGGAGAAGATTTGAGTGTAAAAACGTTAAATTTCTGCAGGCAATACAAAGTTCTTACTAATGAAGGTATGCAAAGTCAGTCAGCTGAGCTTTGTGTTCCCTAAGCTCTTCCAGCTTTCCAGATGAACCTCTTTAAAGTTTCATGTCAAGAAAGGACAGTTTCATAATCAATTGCAAATTCATCATTTCTAAACAAATATTATCTTAATGATTTTTTCTAAAATGCATATGCTTAAATACTTCCAGTAAGTCTAACACAAACTACAAGGAATCCCCCAAAAGATAAAAAGACATAGACATTTGCAAATTGTTGCATAATTTTAGTATCCATTTGGTTTTTAGTTAGGATTCAGCTTCAATAAAAACATAGTTTCTTGCAAGTTCACTGTTGAAATACATCAGTGTAGTTCCCAGATGTAATCCTGAATCTTGTGTTAGTTACCTTGGACACTCCAGTGTTTTAGAAGACTGATCCAACAATTTCCATGCAAAAAAATGATTTGAAAACAAATACTAAAGACTATGAGAAATAGCAAGACACCCTACCTTCTTCTGAAATGTTTTATTTACTGAGGGCTTTAGGCATATATCACTTGTTTCAGACCACTGTGTAAGAGACACAGCATGCTTTTATAAAATCAGTGGGAGAATACACTGTCAGATCTCTTTATTTGAGTATGTTTTTTGGTGGGAGATTATTTGTTTTAGCCTTGGTCTTAATTTCCATATTAATTAGATTAAATAGGGCCTGAGTCACAACATCCAAAATGGGAACTAGATCCAATAATTTAAAAATTATTGCACATAGATCATCAAATCTGAGATTTATTTTTCTGAGTGCTGCAGCAATAACGATCAGGTGAAAATGAAACTTACTGTCTTCTTGGTTAAGACTTGAAGTTCAGGACTGCAGGTCTAAGTTTTACCAGAACTCTTTCAATATTTGTGCTTTTCCCTTTCAGCGTAGCCCATATCCTAGTGTCTGAACCCCTGCTTTTGTTTCTAAGGAAAAAAAAAAATTGATATTATGCTGGATCTTGTTATTGCAGTTAGTCACAGTCAGCAAGGAAGAACACAATACATACTTTTTACATATATGTTAAACTCTGCTATGTACAGTATGCATAGAGTGAAAACAACTGTCAGTATGCCAAACTCCTCTTAGCATGACGTGTTCTTGATGGTGTCACACGGCTCTGAAGTTTGTTATCAGACTTCAGCCCGTGAAATTTTCATTTACTCCCATGCGATTTATGTGTAAAGGTCTATCTATGTCTTAGGTGATTTTCTAGCATCAAGTAATTCATTTCACCCAGAAAACATGAGCTACACTTTTGAGTCCAGCCAAGTCCTGTCACTACTAAAAAGCAGAAAAGAAATCTCCATGACAATCACAATCCATCAGCTTTCCCAAGGACTTTAAATAATTACTTCTGACAGATTGTTTTGTAGTTTCTGTAGGACACGTATAGTTTGCTTACTGCTATACAAAATGAATTACTTTTTTTTTTTGCGTTGCATTCTTAGAAATTACTACAAAGTATGGAATATATCAATCCTTCATCAGGTCCTTCAGGAAATTAAAATGGGCAGCAAAGTCCCATTTTCCTTGGTCATTGTCACTGGACAATGGTTATTACCATTCAAGAGGAATTTTTTTAATCACCTCATTAAGCAAATACTTTAGGAAGGGATAGTTTTTACATTTTTAAGTTCTGAATATGCAAATGAGAGCAAAATACTCACCAGTGAATATGAAGTTCAAGATAGACAGAATAAAGTACACTCATCTCTGGAAGATCTCCAGGACCAAAGCTGGCAACCTGGCTCTTAAGAACAAGTGGGTAGGAAAGAAAAGAATTCCTTTATATACTTTATGAAGTTTATTTTGGCCTTCGTGATTAACTGACTTGTTTGTGGGGTAGAAGATAATCCTGCTCAGGATTTTCTCCTGATAGCTTTTGTATTCCCATGCCATAATAAGGAATGTCAAAACACTAGAGTCCTGCACAGGTGAGAGCTCAAACTTCACAAGTGAAGTTTTAGCATGTTAAAGGAGCAATAACACACAGAAAAGTGCTTTCTGGAGCTCAAGAGTCTATTAAGCTGTCTGTACAAAAATACAATTTTTCAGTATAATCTTAATAGCATGCTCAGTCTAAATGTGTGAAGGCCAGTGATGATCAAATACTATCCACAGAAGTCAAAGACTAGTGAATTGTTGAAAGACTCATCCTCTGTCTCTCATTCACCCATCTTGCATCCTTTCAAGCCTGGTATGGTAGAAGAGCTCACAAGCTCCTCACTGTTTGGCTGGCATGCTGACTCACAAGGACTAAACTCCAGCTTGAAGGCTGACAGTATTTCATTTCAGGGTTGTTTCATTTTAGTGTGAAACCTGACAGGGAAAAAGATTGTTGTCTTCAGTACAGAAAAAGTATGATGGGAATGGAACTCAGCTGTTTTAAGCATTTGCATGTACTAGGGTGAGGAATTTCATAAGAATTTTATTAATCTCTCTTAAGACTTGAAAACTCACCAGGCTTAAAAATTCTCTGTTTAGCTGAAGCTTTCAAGGTTTTCACAGCTTCATTAATTTTAATCACCTTTTATTTATCTGGTCACACTCTTGGCAAAATCAAACCTGTTAGTCAAACAGAAGTAATTTTATTCCTGGCTATGGACCATTCAAGTGTTAAATGACACCATTAAATATCAAAGATATGGTTTTTAAGCATGCAATATTGCACTCATGAAACTTAAAGACTTTGAATGTAATCTTCTTCACCAAATGCCTACCAATACACAAATTCTCTGCAAAAGGAATAGCTTTGAATTTTTTCAGAGTGGTGAAGGAAGAAAAATATATGATAAAAATGTTGAGGATAAGTAGATACCAAGTAATCTGCTTTTGGTGGTATATATCCACCATTTACACAAAACTGAAAAAAAACACCCAAAGTTATCCTGGTTTTGTGTTGTGAAAGGATTGACAAAAATCTGAGAGGGGAAAGACTCTCAGATAGCATATGGTTACTTGAGTGTAAGAGAGGTGGGTTCTGACCAGGTTGCTCTGCAAAGATACAAGGCCTGTTGGTGTTAGAGTTGCACCCTTTTATATCTGTAGATAGCATGATATGATCCTCTCACAGAAGAAAAAATGATCTTTTTTTCCTGCTAAGGCACCTGTATTAGATAATCATATTTTGTATTCAGTTTTTAAACACTCACTCACTGTTCAGAATAGATTGAAATTATCTTAAGCAAAATCATGTGAACAATAAAGATATATGTATATAAAAAATATAGAAAGTGTTTGTGAATGAATTTGTAACTGAAAAACAGGTGAAAGTTTTAAAACATAGTGTCCAAACAGGTCTTGTCACAGGGTTGGAATATTGCTTATGAATCAAATCACATTTCTCATAATTCTCCTCTGTGTTTGCCAAAGTATTCTTGTACAAATATACATATATATAAGTATTCACCATGCTCATTATAAGCGGGTATTGACTCCTTCAGAGAAAGACATTATGATTCATTGACTTCAAAGGTAAATACTAGATGAAGTCAGATTTCTCTTAGATGAGTATTAGTCTTGATAGTAATTGAGAGGAGAAATTATCATCTGTATTAATATACACATTCTAATAACTTGGTTCAGTACACTCATTGAAAAGCAATTGTGAACTTCATCTCTTAATCAGTTACAACTGGAAACTTTTCTCATGCAACGTGTTGTAACACTGTATTTACAAAAACAGGCTCATGGTAGCAAAAGAGACCTGCTTAATGAGGGGTGATCCGTGGTCAGGCCGAACAGAAGACTGTATATCAACAGGTTTTAGAGAGTAATGTACTTCAATAATAAAGTTAAGAACATATAAATCATCTTGGAATGAAATTATTAAGAAAAATCAAAATACCTGTGCATTTCAGTTATCCCAAATTTAGGAACAGTGCATTTCAGTTATCCCCAAGTTAGGAATATTCTTCCCTCCTCTATCTTTTAATATATCATACTTTATCATTAACTTTTAATTCCACTGTATGTTAAAAAAAAACTATCTAGTGGATATTTTATTCAGAGTAAGAATCCAACTGCTTTTACTGAAGATCAAGGAAGTAAAACGGGCAGTTGAAAAAGGGGAAAAGAGGCAGTCAGATCAGGAGGACTAAAAGGCTGTTGTGAGGTTATGATGAGACAATTGGAAGGCCTAAAGTCCATCTAGAACTTAAGCTGATCATGTATGTGAAAGACAATGAAAAGTATTTCTGCTAATGCATCAGCAAATGGAGGGATGGCCAAGGAGAATGTCTGCCTTTTATTGGATATAGCAGAAACATAGAGACGAAGGCTGAGAAAAAGGCTGAGATGCTTAGTTCCTTCTTTATCTCAGTCTTTAACAGTAAGACCAGTTGTCACCAAGGAATCCAGCATCCTGAGGTGAAAGACAGAGACTGGGAGCAGAATGAAGCCCTCATAATGCATGAGGGAATGGTCAGTGACCAGCTATGCCACTAAAACCCACACAAGTCCATGCAGCTGGGTGGGATCTACCCAAGAGTACTGGGGAGGCAGTGGAAGAGCTTGTCAAGCCACTTTCAGTCATTTACCAACAGTCCTGTACAACTGGGGAGGTCCCAAGTGACTGGAAGCTGGCAAGTGTGATAAGAAGCTCCAGAAGGAGGATGTCAGCACGACTTCAGTGCTGGGGAAGGTCATGGAGCTGACCACCTGAGTGTGATCATGTGGCACATACAGAACAACCAAGGGATCAGACCCAGGCAGGTCCTGCTTGACCAGTCTGGTGTCCTTCTACAACAAGATAACCTGCTTAGTGGGTAAGGGACAGGCTGTGGATATGTCTACCTGGACATCAATAGAGCCTTTGACAGTGTCCCACAGAATTCTGAAGAACACTGGCAGCCAATGGCTTGGATGGGTACAAGTGTGTTCTCTGGGATAAAAACTGGCTGGATGGCCAGGCCCAGAGAGTGGAGGTGAATGAAGCTGCATCCAGCTGGAGGCCAGGCACTAGTGGTGTTCCCAAGGGCTCTGTAGTAGAGCCAGCCCTGTTTAGTATCTTGATAACGTGGATGACGAGACGGAGTGCCACCTCAGTCAGTTTTAAGATGACACTGAGTTGGGCAGGAATGTCAGCTGAAGGGCAGAAAGGCTCTGCAGAGGGATCTGGACAGGCTGGTTTGATGGGCCATGGTGTAACTTTCAATAAGACAAAGTACTGGGTCCTGCGAGTTTAGCTCACCAGTACACCTTGGCTCTTGGGCCAAGGGCCCTTGGCCCTTGGGCCACAACAACCCCAGGAAAAAATATAGGCTGGGGAAGACTGACTGGAAAGCTGCCAGTGGAAAAGGGTGGTGGATGACAGTGGTTCAGCATCAACCAGAGTGTGCCCAGGTGGCCAAGGGCATCTTGGCTTGGGTCAGAAACAGTGTGGCCAGCAGGACCAAGGCAATGACTGTCCTCCTGAACTGGGCACCTAAGGCTGCACCTTGAGTGCTGTGTCCAGTTTTGGGCCCTACAATAAAAGAAAGACATTGAGGTGCTGGAGCAAGTCTAGAGAAGGGCAACAGATCTGGGGAACAATGAGGAGCACAGTTTGTATGAGGAGGGGCTGAGGGAGCTGGGATAAAGGAGACTCAGCGTAACCTTATTGCTCTCCGCTACTACATGAAAGGAGGCTGTAGCCTGGTGGGTGTTGTCCTTCTCTTGCAGGTAACCAGTGACAGGACAAGAGGAAGCAGCCTCAAGTTGTGCCAGCAGAAATTTAGATTGGGTATCAGGAAAAGTTTCTTCACTGAAAGGGTTGTAAAATATTGGAACAGGCTTCCCAGGGAAGTGGTGGAGTTACCATTCTCGGAAGTGTTCAAAAACGTGTAGATGTGACACTTGACATGGTTTAGAAGTGAACATGGTGCTAGGTTGACAGTTAGATTTGGTGACATGGAGGTCTGTTACAGCCTTGGTGACTCTATGGTAATAAATACTGAGATAGTGCAGTTAGGAGCTCAAGGACCAAGCCCCTGCAGAAATTTGACCTGTCAAACTTTTTTGGATCACATGATCAAATATTCCTGTGTTTAATGTTTCACTGAAAATGGATGTATTAAATTTTTATGTTACATTGGTAAAGTCTATAAAGAATGGCTTAGTGTTGCTGAGGTGATTTGCATAAATAACACATTGTAAACAATAAATATTATAATGTATTACTTATAACATTTGAAATTTACTTTTGTTGGTATATTAATTAGGTTACAATTGCCTGACTTGTATAAAAATTCGATTTCCAATTCTATATTCTTATAATACTTGCAATTTCAGTGGTCTACAGATCAAGGCTATTTTACTGAGGAAATTAATAGATAATTCTGAATAATTAATATATTAAAGAATTTGTGATATCTTTCCAAACAATGAACAGTAACACAGAAAACTGGGTTCTTTGAAAGAAGCTGAGTGAATATAAAATAAACATAATCTGTTCTTCATGTTAGGAGAACATCTGAAACAAGCTAAAATTTTAAGGATGAAGGTTTTAATTTAGATATCTTATTAACATAGTCCAAAATAATGCAAAACTGCGAGCTATTTAAAGCATATGATATAAAAGTAAGAGGTATTTGAGGAAGATGAAATAGGTTTGACTGTAAAGTGATAGTTAACTTTCATAATGAGGTAATGAGGAATATTTTAGGCTTATACAGACAAAATGACATAGGCTTATTGTTTCTTCATTTAAGATGCTTGAATGATTTCCCAAGAGGTCTTGTTGTGTCGTGTTCCCTCTCCATACCCTTTTTTTTATAAGTATGAATAACAACACATGATCATCAGAAGCAAGTGATATTTCTGATCAAAGATTTTGTGACAGGAATAAAATCATCGCTCCAGACCTGAATGGAGCTGTATATAATTTGTCTGGTGATCAAAACCCAGACACTATTTTCATTAGTTTTATTAAAATTGCTGCATTTAAATTGCCAAATTATACTCCATTTTGAGCTGAAAAATGGTTCTAAATGTAATGGTTAGCTCATAAGAAAATAATTTCAACTATGGCCATTTAATCCTCTTTGTAGAAACCTTGTTTGCAGTAAGTGGATAACTTTTGTTCACAGATAATTCACTAGAAGATATATGCCACCAGTTGAAATTATTAACTGACAAGATTCAATTTTTACATCATATACAACACATTCATTTCCATAAATTCATTGAAAGTGGCCTGAAGAACAAAGAAATCATGCTCTTCTCTTATTTTTTTTCACTGAGATTGAAAAGAAAAATATACTTGCAAGCTCTGCCACTTTATTTCATTATTTTATTCATCACTAGGATACTGAAATGAGAATTTTTCATGATGTTGCTTCATACATGTTAAACAGCAGTATGCACACACAGACACACAAAAAATCATATTAATTTATCAGAACTATGTATGTTTAAATATTTTCTCTTGTAAAATTTGTTAATCAGAAGTGTTCAAACAATTAGCTGAATAGTTATGAAAATCTTTGAAGGCATAAGGTGTACTGGTGGGCTAAATTTTTCTGGTGCCGGAATTTATCAGGTTGCATGTAAACGTCTTTGCAGACTTCTGCCTTTTCTTGTGTATGGGGTTTGCACGACGAAGTTCTGGTAGTGTGAGGGCTGCAGGGCTGGCTCCTCTGAGAAGCTGTCGGGAGCTTCCCACGTGTCCGGAGGAGTCAGCGCCAGCCCGCTCCGAGAGCCCCGCCGCTGGCCGAGGCCTAGCCATGGCAGTAGGGCTTCTGGGATCACGGGGGACAACCTGTACCACGGCACCTGCAGCCAGAGGAGAAAGCAGTGAGAGCACATGAGCGAAATAGCGCTGCTGACACCAAGATCAGTGAAAGAGTGAGAGGAGGTGCTCCAGCCAGATCCCCTACAGCTGATGAGGCCCACAGTGACAACCGTGATGAAACAGGCTTTCATCCTGCAGCCCGTGGAGGCCCACAGTGGAGAAGGTATCCACCTGAGGATGCTGGAGCAAGTGGATGCTGGAGAGAGGCTGAGACCCTGTGGATAACCTGCGGTTCGGCAGGCTCCAGGCAGGACCTATGACCCTCGCAGGAGACCCATGCTGGAACTATGCTTCTGAAGGACTGCACCCTGCGGAAGGCACTCACACTGGAACAGTTCATGAGGAATTACAGCCCATGGGAAGGACTCCTGTTGGAGAAGTTAATGTAGGAATGTCTCCCATGGGAGGGACCCCACACTGGATGAGAGGAAGAGTGTGAGCCTTTCACTCCGAGGGGACAGCAGCAGAGACAATGTGTGAATAACTCACCACAGCTACCATTCACCATTCCCCTCTGGCACTGAGGGGGAGAAGAGGGACAAATCATAACTGAAGTTAAGTCCAGAAAGAAGAAAGAGGTGGGTGGAAGGTGTTTTATTATTTGAGTTTTTCTCCCATTATCCTACTGTGATACCATTATTAATACATTAATTGAAATTCCTCAAGATGAGTCTGTTTGCCCGTGATGGTAACCAGTGAGTGATCTCTCCCTGCCCAGTCTCAGCCCACAAGCCTATTGTTGTATTTTCTCTCCCATGCCCAGCTGAGGAGGGCAGTGGTAGTCTGGCTTGGTGGGCACCTGGCATCCAAGGGTCAACCACCACAACCTTGAATTCCCAGAGGTCATTAAAGTAAAACTTCTCAGTCCTCCTGATCCTGAAGTTCAAGATTTGTTAGATGTTTGATTTAAGGTCTACCTTTGAATTAGAACTGGGAATAAAAAATTGAGCACTTCTTAAAAATAGTCCAAACCATAAATTTTATTTAATAAAATTTACAACTAGACCACCACAGAAAGTTTAAATTAATGTGAAAGACATACCAATACTATTCAACATCATCTCTAAGTTCTCTTATATTGATTGTCTATCAACACTCTACTATGAGAACAGTATATTTTCTAAATTACACAATTCAATAAAAAGAAAAATAAAATAACATAATATATTCTGAGTTTCTATATTAAAATGGTGATATATCTTCCTAACATCTTTGTGGGTGTGTAACAGTGACCTCAAATACACCTCCCCTTTCCCTGTACACTCCACAGGTTTAGTAAGCACTTTCCCAGAATCAAAAGCAGCCTCCTTTTTCTTTAGATCATCCCCAAAATGTTTGCTATAATAGAAGTAAAAGTTTGCTGGGAGTTGAGAGGTTTGCTGAATCATGGCATATGTCTTTGGCCAACTAGTCCAGAATTATGCTGAAAACCAGTCTTGAAGTTAGACCAGGCTGCTCAGTGTTCGTCCACTTAGAAGGGGGTCTCCACTCATGACCAGTCAACACTGTTCTAATCTCACGTTAGGCCTGTTGACCCTTGTTCTGCCACATACAGCATCTTTGACAAAAAGAGCAAAGAATCCAAATGAAGAACGTGGACCTATTTCTCCAGCTTGTTGAGATTGCTCTGAATGGCATTTGTATGCCAAGACTGTCTACGCAAAGTTTACATTTCCTTATTCTTTGTGTGTTCTGTTTAAAAGTTTTAGTCTAATGATATGATGTCATTAACACAATATTTTTTTTGTTTTTTCTGTGCTGTGGCAATATATTCCTTCTGTCAGACTTTTAGTTACTATGACACTTCAGTAGTTACAGTACAATGACATAGTGTAGTACTAAGAACAAACTACTCAAGCATGTGAAAAGTAGCCCTAAAAGTCTATCAGAAGTTACCAGTTCTTACCAAAAGGGGTGAAAATACATCATGCCCATCGTGATTTCAGTGTACCCATTGATTTTTCATGCATTAAACTAAGATAAATCAAAATCGGTTGAACTTCCTGGAGAAAAGTTGCTCATTCAGTGACACTGTGAAAATACATGTTGTTTTTTATTAAACATCTTTGTTAGGAGAAAATCAAAGAACTCATGGAAAATTCAGAACTATTTTATTTCTCAAATGACTTTTTGTTATAATTTCCCTAAAATTTCCACTTTTATTGCAAAAGTAAAATAAGTCTCAATGAACTGTATGCATTCAAAGTTCAATTTAGTTTTCAACTATTTGAAATTATTAATTTTCCTTAACAAAAAGAAAAATGGCTCCCACCTGAAATTCGCTTCCTGCACCCTGACTTAACACAGCAATCTCAGTACTGTGCTACTTCTGTCTTCTCTCCATTGCCCTCCATATTCATATTGTAATTTCAAATCAACACAGCTCTGAAATAAGGGAATGAGGAGCTTGTTATAACGCTCTGTGTTGCCAAGTGGCAGATTCATTCAGGAACTTCTTAAAACAGTTAGTACTATTAGAGCAGTTAGGGCCTGCAGAACAGATGTTTTTTTAAACTCTCCTTTAAAATGATCGTTTTTGCTACCATAGCAAGTACCAAGATATTAATGGAAACAGTTGTGAGACACTAGTTTGCCAAACCATGAAGGACACATTCCATCTTCAAGGGTTCAAGAAGAAGAAAAACGTGATATGAATTTATGCATAAATTCTCTGAATGACAGAAATCAAAGGAGATGTTTCCTTATACAGTGACAATTTACTGAGAGAAGTAAGCATGAACAGAAAGCTGAGAGTAGATTCTGAAACAACTAGAATGGAAAACATGACTCTCACCTGAGTGTATTTTCTTAAACGCTCCTAAATAGACAATAGCTTTCCTATTTTTGTTCTATCAGTGGAGAGCAGTGGCAAGCAATAGTTCTCTTTTTTATATAGTTAAGGGTTTTGCTACTGCTATGGGAATGAAAGACCATACAGGCCCAGATTATTCACAATTTCTATTTAAGAGAAAAGTATTGCCAGTGTCCCCATACTATGTACTACATGAAATGGAATATTTCTGCTAAATGATAGGTAATAGAACTTCTTCAAGATCTGTAACCCTCCATTTCAGACAGTGCTATGAAGAGGATGCCATGTCTTGCTGAGTTGATTATTTTATCCCTTTTTGTGCTCTGTCTGAGCATTCTAAATATATAAGGCATGAGAATATGTTACCTCAGAGATATTTCTATAAATAGTTCTAACAAGTCAACATTAGTTTAATCTAAATAATGTTTTTTTACAGGTTTCAACCCTTTGTCGTGATTAATCATGACTAGCAGTTGGCATTTCTTCTCTCTAACCCTGCCACAAGCAGTGAGTATCTGGTATAGGTTTCTGGGACAAAAATGTAAAGATAGGACAAATACCCAAATTTATTCTGTGATTTTAAAAGCATAGAAATAGAAGGGAAAAAAAAAAAAAAAGAAACAGCAGGCTTATGCCTCTACTACTGGATTGTCAACATTTGACAGAATTTAAAAAGAATTCTATTCTTACTGTATTAAAACCCCAAGCCTGTTTATTCATCCTATGTGATTTATCTCTTCCTTCAGTGCAAAAGCATAAGCTCTGTAACTGCCTAATACATGAAGCACATAAATCAACTGAAAACCAGTGTCAAAAGCAGTAAGAACAGAATAAAGCTGGCACTTTAAAGCTGCCCACGAGCTGAGTATTTGTGCTCCCATGATGCTTTGTTTTACTCTTGAGCTAACAGGGCAAATCTGGGAAGAAACATGCTTTCCATTGGAAGTTATATACATGCACATATAAAAACTTGATGTGTTAGGGTTTTTTGGTAAGAAGGCTCAAAATGAAGGACAAACTTGAGGTGAGTAGATCAAGCTAGCAATGTTACAGCAAAGTTTTCAGAAGAACATTGGGCAATATATATTGCAATATATTGAATGCAATTTTCTAAGTGCCATCACCCCTTTTCTCTCCTCAAACAAATTATCTGGTTTTCTTGTTGGTGTAAGATGTGCCTTTTAAATAATAAAATATTATTTTTTTACCCTCTGAGTTTTAACTCCCTTTAACCTGATGACTTCTTGCTACTTCCTTGTGCTGTTGTGCCTATCACTTCTTCCATCCACCTGCACTGACCATTCTTATAACTACCGCTCCTGAGCAAACTTCAACATTCCTGCACAGTGGATGGTAGAATTGTTACTAAAGCATAATTAATCCCTGTTCACCACAGAGAGACAAAATATGCATAAAATGAGACCTATAAATGAAAAAGGATTAATTATATAATTCCTTCAGGATCACAAGATATTCTTATAAAAACAAGTAATGAGGAGGAACTGAAAAAAAATAATGTGTTGAAGTAGATGCGTCTTGTGAAATCGTATTAATTTTTCCAGCATGTACTAAATTTCATCAAGGAACAGCTGCCTAAGAACATTAGGGAGATAAAGCTTCAGAAGTTTCTGTGTCATGCCAATTTCCAAATATTATTGACATGATACAGTTTTCAATGGAGTGTTTTCTATGAGAAAAACCAAAAGTGATAAATGCAAAAATCTCTTACATTTACCATACCATTTAATTTGTGGAACTATTGAAACCTTCTGTTTAGACCTTCTAACGCTGAAAGATATATTTCATATTATACTTGAAATTATATAATTAAATAAAACCCCTTTTTCATGTTCACCAAGGCAGGGCCAGGGCTGGGAATAGAAATGGAAAGAACCCCTTATTGCACTGGGAGAGGCAATGTGCGCTTTAGCTTGTGGCTCCCCTAAACCCATCTTGAATTATTGTACAGTTCAAGACTGCTAAAAGAAATCTTCTTCTGTTCATCCTTACAGCTACTGAAGAATGGAGGTATCATACCACAGGCTTACAGGACTTGTGCTCTGCCTCTGACAATACATTTCATTTCCTTTCTTCATTGTTTTCCAGGGTCTGGCCTTTTTTCCATTATGCTAAAGCACCTACTGCTGGATTCAGTGCTCTGCAGGGTGGAAGTGCTCAGCCCAGACTAGTGCTGTACACCCTCCTCCCCCGTAATAAGGCATGTCAGCTGCCTCCAACCTTCCCGGCATGGAGGATGCAGAGGATTACTCCTTTTTCCTTCACGTCTGCCTGTGTCTTCACACGGGCAGAGGTAGAGATGAGCCTGTAGCCCAGCTCAACACACCCTTGCCCTGCACAGCTGGCAGTACATTAGGACTACAACGGTGGTCCTTTTCCCTCCAGGCGGAGTGGATGCCAGGTCTGCAGTTTGGACCAAAACCTGTAGACCGTAAGGCACATACATAGAGTGCTTCTCTTGTGCATTTTTGGCTGTATTACACACATTTTTAAAGCTCCTTGCCATTGCTCACCCCTGAATCAAATCATTATTGATGTAGCATGCCTGCAATTGGTAAAGTCCATCAGTCCTAGTGGCTGCAGAAACTCACAGAATATATTAGGAGTCTACGAACTTCAGAAAAACTTTCTACCTTTGAATTGCTTCTTTTGGTCATGGATGGTATTTTTTCTCTTATCAGGAAAAAATGAAGAAAGAAGCAGAAACAAGCAAAACATGCTGTAGCAATGCTGTCCCTGAGATTTCCTGAATAGTCTACTGGGGAAAATAGCTTATCCTAATAGCAGAAGACACAATAAAGAGGTTTCATTATCTGGTAATAACCTTCCTTCTCCAGCTATTTCAGCCATCATCAGGCTGGGGGAATGAAGTGAGTCCCCAAGGGAATAAGAATATTATATCAGTCAAACATCCTTTCTATTTCACTTGTTTCATGTGAGTTTTACTATCCAAACCTTTTTTGCCTTTGGACAAATAAGTAAAATGGTAGTGAATCATAGAATATCCTGAGTTGGAAGGGACCCACAAGGACCATTAAAGTCCAACTCCTGGTCTTAAACAGCACAGCCTCAAGACTGTGCCTGAGAGTGTGGTGTAAATGCTTCTTGAACTCTGTCAGGCTTGGGGCTGTGACCGCTTAGCTGGGGAGCCTGTTCCAGTGCTCAGCCACCCCCTGGGTGAAAAACCTTTCCTGATATCTAAACTAAATCTCCACTGACACCAAAACATGCCATTTCCTCGGGTTCTGTCACTGGTCACCAAAGAGAAGAGGTCAGTTGGTCCACTGGAAGCTGTGGACTACAATGAGGTCTCCCCTCAGTCTCCTTCTTTCCAGGCTGAACAGACCAAGTGACCTCAGCCTCTCCTCCCAAGACTTCCCCTCGAGGCCATTCACCATTCTCGTTGCCCTTCTTTGGACACTCTCTAACAGTAAAATGTCTTTCTTATATTGTGGCATGCAAAACTACCCCCAGGACTCGAACTGAGGCTACTCCGGTGCAGAGCAGAGCAGAGCAGGACAATCCCCTCCCTTGCCTGTCTGGCGATGCTGTCCCTGGTGCACCCCAGTGCACCAGGGTGGGTGGCTCTCCTGGCTGCCGGGGCAGTGCTGGATCATGTTCAACTCACCATCGATCAGGACCCCCAGGTCCCTTTTCCACAGTGCTTCTTTCCAGCATCTCATTCCCCAGTCTGTCCATACGCCCAGGGTTGTCCTATTTCAGAGTCAGAATATGTCATTTGTCCTTCTTAAAGCTCATGTAGTCGGTGACTAATGATTTGAAAATCATTGGTCAAGATGTCTCTGCAGGGCCTCTCTGCCTTAGAGGGAGTGTCAATTTAGTGTCATCAGAAAACTTACTAAGTATCTCTTCAAGTCCTGGGTCCAAGTAGTTTTTGAAGATGAAGAACACTGGGCCTAAAATGGAGCCCTGCAAGACCCAAGTAATGGCCAGTCACCAGTTGTCATCCTATTCACTATGACACTTTGTGCCCAACCTGTGAGGCAGTCTCTCACCCATCACATGATGTGTTTATCCAGCTCAATGATGGACATTTTGTCCAGAAGGATACTGGAAGAGACAGTATCAAAAGCTCCACTGAAATCCAGGGAGATTACGTCTGTTGGCTTCCCTTGTATACCCACGGGCAGGGAGGGTTACCTTGTAATAAGAGTAAATCAGGTTTGACAAACAGGACTTTCCCTTCATGAAGCCATTCTGGCTGTGACTAATGACCGTGGTTTATTTTAGGTGATTTTCAGTAACTCCCAGAACATCCTTCTCTATAATTTTAATGGACATTGAAATAAGGCTGGCAGGCCTGTAGTGACCATCATCATCTGTCTTGCCCTTCTTGGATATTGGGACAATATTTGCTAGCTTTCAGTTAACTGGGAGCTCTCCAGATTTCCAAAAGCCTTCAAAAGTCATTGAGAGATGCTTTGTGATGATATCACTCAGCTCTTTGAGTATTCTTGGATGAATTCCACCAGGCTCCCTAGATTTACAGGGGTCCACCAAGAGCAGCAAATCCCACTAGAGTTCAGGGTTAACTGGGAGATTATCATTCATACAGCCGTGGTTCTCCAGGTCAGATCACTGAGATCTGCAGAGCCCATCATCCATGTTGAAGGCAGAGGCACAGAATGCATTAAACACCTCTGCCTTGTCCATGTCCCTGTTCGTGAGGTGACCATCTTCACCTTATAATGGACTGATGTTATTTCAGCACTGCCTTTTGTTATAGATAACTGTAACCATCCCTCATCCACACCAGTCATGAGACTCATCACACCAGATTTTGTTTATGACAATGATGTCATTTCTCTGGACTGGGCCAAAGCTTTGAGCTTGTCTGGTTTGTTCTTCATGCTGCCCATGTTGGACTAGAAACATTTCAAGTGCTGTTCATTGTAGCCAGCACCTCACAGAGCAAACTGAAGGATGTCCTTAGCATGCACTGCCTCAAATTTTGCCGTGCTGTCCCATTGCTTATCCCTGGCAAGCCTAGTTTTGTCCTTGTCCGCCCAGCCAATCCAGTATAAAGCTCTACCAATCAGAGATCCTAAATCCTGTGCAAAACCTCTTTTCGTGCCCTCAGAAAAGTGCATCCCATCAGGTGTTTTATAGATCATCCCAAGACCAAAATCCCCAAAATTCTGCCGGTAACACCTTCCTTGTTCCATTTTTGTTCTGGTTGGTCTACCTATTCCTTTCAATATTTTTGCCTCCTAGTGAAAAGATCAAGAAAAACGCTATCTGTGCTCCTCATCCTTCAACCAATCACCTCAAGACCCTGAAATTTCTTTTGATTGCCCTTGGACTTTTGTTTGCTATCTTGCCTCTGACAATATGAAGAACAAAAGCATATAATAACCAGACAGCCATACCTGACTAGATGCTTTCTACTATACCTTACCCAGACCCCAGGCAGATAGCAGATTTCCTTATGGGCTGTCTCTGGTCAGCACTACTCTGTGAAGCAGAATACCTCCAAAAGCTCAACTCCAGTTATCAACTGGGAGAATGCTGGATAATTAACGAAATGAGCTTACAATGTTTATCCAGTTTATTTTCTGTGAAATCCTTGCTGAGGCAATTACATAAGGAACTTTTCTGTTCAGGATCAGCATTCCCACGAATTTCAATGCCATTTGTTATAATTACCAGTTTTGACCAAAAGGAAAATACAAGCTGCTGCTACAGCTCAGGAGAAAAAAAGCAACCAGGCTAAGTTTTATATTACACTGTTCACTTCTTTTCTATGCCCAATGCTGTGACTCATTAGCTGGAGTTCATTTCAGCTGGGAGGGGCTTACAGTGAATATATTGTAATTGCCTCTGAATTTAATGGGTATTTGGCCCAACAAGCATAGATTTAGGTAATAAAAAGTAACAAACAAGCAGCAACAATCTACTTGCTGCTATTAATATTGCAGTCATACTGAAATGATGTTCTGTAACGATGCTATAATATCACTCACCACTGACAAAGTCTCTCATTTTGGTTACATCTATGCTGGAATGCACTGCTTGGCTGCAAGTCTAAACTCTTCTGCAAGCCTAGGAAGGGTATATCTCGTAGAGAGCGGCTTTGAATCTCTGTTTTCTCTTTGCAGAAGTCCAAGACTCACCATAGTGTGGAAAAGCCATGCATGATGTGGCCACTATCTCATCTCGGATACCCATGCAATGCCATCGTGTGGGCAATACAAGGCAGGCAAGGACTTCCAAAAGTGCCCACTGCCCTGGACCTAACTTATTGCCTGAAATTTTTACTGATGTATTTTGGACATAGTTTCAGTTCATTCAAATACATATGAAGATATTCATCTTTATCAATATGATGAATCCTCAAAATTTTTTATCCTTCATTCTCCGGTCCACACTGTTTTGTAAAGTAGTGAGTCACAAATAGGCACTCCAACTGAATTAGATGGGACAGAAAAAAAAAAATCAATGAAAGGGCAATACTGATAAAAGTTTGGAACAGTGATCCAGTGTTGGAGAGTTTCTGACTATAATTACTTGTCTTGTTTGCCTTAGTCTTCTTCAAAATAAGAAATGGCTTAATGAGGTATTCTAGAATGTACTGCTGGCTCTTACACATTTAACCTTTTATGAACTCTGTTGAATTTGCTTTACTCACACAAAAGACAAAAAGAACGTCCTAGAAATCCATCAAAACTTTCTGTCAGACTTGTTCATGCTAAGTACTATTTTTCTTCAATAAGCACATCTTATTGCCAAAGAAAAATATGTCAGTGCAATCCTTACTCATCTGGATTCCACATGGATTGGGCACTCACATTATCTCTGGATCTCTAATTTCAGTTTGCACTCTGTTATACAGTATACTCTCAGTTACGTTAATGTTCTTGGTAGACTTCCACTTTTGCTGTCTGCATTTGTCATGGAATAATAATTAAATATTTCAACCTAATAAGAAGAGAAAACTGGTTTTTTCAGTTTGCTAGCCAAATTAATTTCTATGATGGTCCTCTCCTTTTTGGTTTCGGATTCTGGTTTAGTGGACATTTCTTCTAGTGCATGCAGAAAAACACAGAGAACTTAACATCAAAAACATAGATCTTGTTTGACTCCTGTGTCTGCTTCTCAGCCAAGTGACAACGTTAAACAAATGAAAAATCCTAAGACATGTAGACGGATCAGAATATCACATTGAAAACCCAGTATTTCTTTGTATATGTGTAACTGGAATTATGGATTTAAGAGGAAATTTTATAAGCGAGAAATCTTTCCTGTTGCATCTTTTTAGTTTTTGCTCATAGGTACTCATCGATATGAGATGCAATGTCATTTCTATAAACAGTATAATAACTATTTAAGAATGCAGTTATCCTATTACTTACACTGTCTATTGAGGGCTAAAATAAAGATTAAAATCACACTGGAATATAATATTTATTTTAGGAATGGATGCAGAGTTATATGTTTGTTATATATGCTGTGAATTCAACAGAATTCCCCTCTTCCCTCCTCTCATAAAATTGAAGACTGATTTTTATGTTTCTTTATGAGCCTTCACCAACAGTACATGGTGGCTCAAATACCTTTTTAGAAGCAAACCATTTGCTGCAGTATTTAATTGGATTTTCTACTGGTCCCTTAAATTGTCACTGTTTTGAAAGAAATGAAAGCAGTAAGAGCTTCCAAATAAATCTCTGTGACATACAGATGTTTAAAATGCAGTAATAGACATTAAGTCTATAGAGAAAAACAGGTAATCAAAGTATAAGTATCCTACATAACAATAAATTTTGTGCTGCTATCTATTCAGTTTTCATCCATGAAGCTTAGCATTATTACAGCCAGTTGCCATTGAGATAAAATGCCTTATTAATTTAGCATTTTAATTACTAATAGTTATGAAGCTCAGGAATATGTCAGTTTAATTCCAGTATGCAAGGAGAATATTTCCTTTCTTCATAAGTAAGTATTATATTCAGTGATATCTCTGACTTTTACTAGAAAACTTACTTATCTTACTTTCTGTTGAGGAGATATTACTTAGTGTTCTTTTGCCTTAAGTAAAACTTTGTTATTGACTAAGAGAAATTTTTAGGTCCACAGCAATATTATTTAAAGCCTTATTCAGGAAAATTAAAATTTCAAGGTTTTGGGTTTTTTTCCTGTATTTATTTTTTAATTTACAGTGATACCAATTTTTCTCCATACATTGCATAAGGTAAATTCTTAGCCTATGACTTTGGTGAAGCCTTCATTCCACCTTTCTTTAAAATATGCATTAGAATGTTCATATAACTTCTGATCAAAATCTGAAGTTTTGATAAAAGAATTTAATCTGTAAAGTTAGAAAATTATCTCGTTCTAGTTCCTAAATATTAAAGTGCACTTACTATTCTGTAGTCTACCAGATCTACTCCAAGCAGAATACTACCCAAAATGCACAGGTTGAATCTGGTAAACAAAAAAAGATATATTTTAAACCATCCAGATCTTCATCTCCGTGCAAAGGGAGATGAGTATTGTTCTCTGGACTATAAAATAAATTGAACGGCAGCTAGATTAAGGATAGTAATTAATATTCCTCTAACATCTCTTCTACATTCATATATATTTCTCTAACTTCTCATCTGCAAACACTTGTTAGCTTTTCTTTCCTTTCTTTCCTTTCTCATCATGCTCTCTTAAACCTTAGTTTAAGAAGTTTTAACTTAGTTTTAACTTAGTTAGGTAGTGGCCTCTCCCACACTTTCTAAAGGACAGTGGCTTAAAATTGCACAAGGGAAAAAGTAATTTTGCTAGACTTACGCTGAATCTGAGTCTCCTTCACTCAGCAAAGGAACACATTGTTTATGAGCTATGGGTGAATACCACGTTACCAGGTGAAAATGGGATTTGAGGGGTGCAAAGAGGGTTTTTATCTATAATGCATTCATCCCGCAGAGTCCTGCTATAACAGCTATAACTATCCTTTGTTAGTGCTAGAAAATTGCTAATAGTTTTGTAAGTGAAGAGAAGAAAAAGAAATAGATGAGGAAAGAACATGGTTACATCTTACCACATCTGAAGTCTTATGGTATGTGTATGCTGGTTTTAATTCTTGTCTTTCTTCATCTTTCCTCTTTCACATGAAATGGAGCTCATTTTTAATATCAGTAGGGTGCATGGGTAGGACCAATATGATCTCCCTCCAGGGTCTGCACTAGCCACCATGCAAGAAAGTAGCTGTTGAGTGTTGTTGGGAACACTCACCGTTATCCAGAGCATGGAGAAATATTTGCTTAAGTACCATGATAAGAGCATTAAGAAGAGAATTCAGCTAATGTCAGGAACCACAAGAAAATATAACTCATGGTTTACCTTTCTGTAAAGATTAAAGCAGTGCCACAGACATTCTTGTACAAGAAAATTAAGAATTTTCAGTACTGTAGCAAGACTGCGGAAGAAATTATAACCGGAGTTATCTATCAAATTATTACAAAAATTGCACTGAAAAGTAGGGGGGAAATTAACACTAGGATTAGCTGTCAAATTTTAGAAAAAATTTTGACTCTTATGTGGAACACTGACGTGCAATTATTTTATTATATTGCCTAAACCAAGTAGATAATTTAGAGGTTATTAAAGTCTTCCTGGTCTGCTATACCTGAGACAGAAGCTGTCTAAACAACTTTAAAACCTTTTATCTTTTCTACTTCCAGCTCAGAGCAGCCAGCCATGCTCTTGCACGACAGAAATTCAAAACATCAAATATCCTGTTAATGCTTTACTCTTTAAAAGAGAAACATGCACAGTTTATATCCTCAGAAAAGAATATAGATAACCTAAGACTAAAATACATCAGGATAGCTTACATCAATTAAAAATATCTTAGCCAAGATAAGCTTCACTAAGCTCATGCCATACTACATATGATTCATCCACATTCTTTTCATAGTGTATCAGTGACTATTGGTGGTTGTATTAGGAGTAATAACTTTCAGTAGATGACAGGAATAAAACAGCTCTTCCAAGCAGAAATATCTGAAAACATGGTGTGAACTACAAAAACTCCACTGATCTTAAGAGCTAGGTGGTACTCAGCTACTGTGGTTGGAGTTTGGAATTTGTTGTTTCACTCAGAAGTCCAGCTCCTGAAGAACCATGTCCTTACCCTGTCATAAGCAGACATTGGGAAATTTAGAGTGCTGATTTCTACTTGTTTACTGGTGGATTCAAGTGCTCAAATCAATATATAATCACTCCAATTTTTTTTTTAGTGTGAGGAAAAGAATCCACAAATGGTCAACATTTCTTCCTGTTTCTGGTGATGCAGGTCACGTTATGAGGAGTGCTCTTTGGCTGTGAATGCACAAGAGCAGGGGAGTGAGGTTGCCAAGCCAGGCTTTTGGGAGAAGCACAGTAAAGAGACACAAGGAGATATAGCAAACCCATGTTAGCAATGAAGGAGGTGCCCAGAACCCCTGGAAGTTGGTGGTAGGGTACAAGCGCAGCCCCCCAAAAGCAAGTGCTGAGACACTAGGAGTCACCAAAGACAGGAGCTCCACTATTTTGGGAGCAGATCCAGGCCAAGGACAAGTCACCATTCATATGATCACTTTTGTCATCACAATGCTAGAGAAGCCACAGATCACTGTGGGAGGCCAGAGGAAATCTTGCTGCTTCGCGGAGCAGGAGGGGCAATCTGGGGAGCACAGGCTGCAGAGAGGGCGTCTTTGTCAGTGAAGGAAAAAGAAAGAAGCTGGATAATAGCATCCATGAGTTAAATAACAAATTTGACTTCCAGAGACACGGGTTTTCACATCTGTGGGCATTTTAGGGAAATCTCATTTCTTTTAGATATGGAGGAAATAAAACTAAGAAAATATTTCATTTAAAGGTCAGATCTTTTATTGCCAGCAAAGCTATAGGGAGACAGTTGTCATTCCAAAATACTGGGATGTGTTTAGATGCTTGTGCCTGTAAACAGAGAAGGCAGTAGTTGAAAAAATGGGATGCAAATTAAATTTGTTTCTTTCCAATAAAAGCTAAGGGAGTGCTAAGACAAAATTTGAAGGATTAAAAAATATAAGTAAATTAGAGGTCCCTAATTATTACTTCTGGACTAACAGATGTTAATTTGCAATTTTTTATACCTGTGTAGTACTAAAAGAATAATTTGTCAAAAATGGACAGGTCTTCAGTTAACTACTGCCCCTGAAACCTTATTAACTACGGATTGTCCGATCTCGAAGTATCAAGGGAGAAATCTCTAAATTCAGAAAAATTGTGAGTAGATTAACAGTTTATTATTATAAAGTTTTTAGTGGTTGGATTTTTCTGACGTGTCATCATTTCTCACAAAAAGAGGAAAACCAGCAAAAGAATGTATATTTGCCCCAGAAAGGGGGGAAAGGTCATTGTGACCTTCCCTTTTAGAACTCTTTTTATCAGCAAATTTCATTTATATTTATAATTTTTATGTTTTATATTTATTTGTTTTGTATACTATAAATATTTTTATTAATTACAATATATATTAGATGTATATTTTTTTAAGCTAATCACAGGCTAGGTGCCTCACAGACCATGTCCTGAGAAATGGGAACTGTAATAGAGATTATTTTTTCCTCCCTTCAGATGTAGAATTGTGCTCAGTGCCCTGGCCAGGGCTATGGTCAGATTCTGCTTCTCTCTGGTAGGGTGAATATTTAAGTAACCCACACAAAGTAGAGCAGCTTCAGCAAGAATAACATAATGTGCTCAAACTCAGAGCACATGACTCAGGCTTTCAAGGCTTTTGCCTCAGGAACACAGGCTCAAACTCCGTAAGGAAGAAAAGGACGTTACACCTGAATTTTCCATAGTTTGAGTAGAAGATCTTACTCTAAGGTCTTGACACAGAGTCTTATTGACCCTTGTATGCCATTTTCTCAGTTGAAACCAGAGCTCTGTGGCTCTGTTATGGACATTATCATACCTATGTATGTATTTTCCAAATATCAGCATGTGTGTTCCCTGTGAAATTCTCTTTCACACAGCATGAGTCTAAGGATCTAAAATAATAAGCAGAGGCAAATTATAGCAATAAAAACCAACAGAAAAAAAGCCAAAAAGCTGAAGGTAAGAAGAGACAAGACAACGATTAGAAAAGAAATCCTTGATGTCAGTGCAAGAGAAAAGTGAGACATATCCTACACTGAGGCATTTCTACCAGGATTAAAATATTAAAGAGCTGAAAGTAATAAATAATATAAGTAATAAATATGGTCTCTTGTGGATCTGTTACTTTTGACAAAATTTAACTGCCTAAGAAATAAAATATATTCACTTCTACTTAAGTACATGGAAAAACCCATTCCTAAACATGTCGCACTGCTTTGATTTTTATGACTTGATGCATTCTTGTCATTCCCAACAAGCTTGAAGTTACTGTGCCACTCATCCATCCATTGCTCGGTAACTTTGAACCTGTCATGTAAGAGAAATTCATCACCCATAGAAAGATGTCACAAGGTGTCAAGCCACAGATTTGTCTTTCTTATCCTTTTGCTGCAAATGAGATTCTACTGTCAAGATGATAGAAAGTTCGAGGTGGAGGCGTCTAGCAAAATTTCAGAACCTCACTCACATTAAGTTAGCACCCGCATTCACATCTGAATTGAGCTCTGGTGAGGGTAAGGCTTCTCGAAATCAAACTAAGGACCAACTTTTCAAACATCCTTGATCATCTCCTAGTCCTAGGTAAATGGCGGCTGGTTGATTTGTTACATCTGCCAGCACAGAGTTCTGCAATGCAGCTGAGAGAATATTTCTGGTACATTCTTCCGTGACACAGAACCTCACATATAGTCTGTGAGAAAAAGGTTAGGATTGCAGTCTCAGAAAACCTCAGTTCCAATTCTAAGAGACTGATAAAAAATGTTGGGTTAGACTTTTATTTTTATGCAGGCTAGAACATAAGCAGAATACCTACGATGTAACTTAATGAAATATAGATTCTTGCTAGTCATTAATTGAATAATGGGGAAAATATCAAAAAAGAAAGAAACTGGGAAATAGGGAGGTGAATGACAGCAGGAGGAGATTCTCAAGGATGGAAAATCGTGAAAGATGGATGAAAAATAAGAAGAAAGGTTCTCTTCCAATGTAAACATCTAATTCTTTGAAGTAAGTATAAATGTGAGAAGTGTGCTGTATCTAAAAGTATTGAGGAAAGCATGCGTGTAAAGAAAAATGAACAGGAACAGAAATAAGAATGAAAAAGGAAAAGTAAATTTCAAAGTTCAAATGCTTCTTTTCATTGGCTTGGTTAAGAAAATAAATTTGTTTCTGTGCTTGTAATGGAGACAGAGGTAGCCTGGAAGTCTTAAGGTTTACATCTTTTGAAGGCAATTTTCTAGTGAAAACATGGTGAATTAGAAGGATCATCACATACTAACTTTCATCCAGCAAGACTGGTTGAAAAAATAACTGTGGGGTGCTTGGCTGTTTTTACGTGAAAATAAACCCAGAAGTATACTTTTGTATGAGTTCATGATGGCATGTTTTTATAGAAGCAGAGAAAAATTCTGAAAAAATATTAATTCTGATAAGTAACCTAAACTATTTTGTTCTGAATTGTGAGCTAAAGCAGCATGGTAGTGACTCTCTCCCATGAGGAATAAAGGAACTAATTAGCATTTAGTTATTCGGAAAAAGTAGCATGCTGCCATAGTTTTATATCTCTGTGAATCTTATAAATCATGTTTATGAAGACAATAAAAAGTTATAAATGGTTACTGCAGTGCAGAGTGGTCCATCTCAGACACTCAGTATGTCAACTCTATTTCAATGGCAAGGAAAGGTAATACAATAAGAAATTGTAATATATGTAACTTATTGTGAAGCAAACAATGGTTAATGCAAGATCATCCAATACTTACCAGCAGCTACATCAGCTGTGTTTAGAAAAATGCATAGATAAAGCTATTTTATAAGGAATTTCGGACTTCATATTCCTAACCTATCTTTTGTGCCACAGATTATTCGTAGAATGTATATCTAACAGTAAAGTCTGAATTGAGAGAAACTTTTATGATCTGTCATTTGATCATTTTTGACAATGCCTTCTGTTGATTTATTATAGACAGTAATTCAAATCATCTCGGTGATTAGCACTCCTTACTTTTCATCATTGTAATGCCAGTCACTTTCCTTCAAGAAAATAATGACAACCTGTTACTGCCTATCATCTCCTCATTTTTCACAAGCTAAGTAGTTATTTTGACTTGGGAAAAGGTTCAAAGAAGATGAAATGATGGCATCGTAGCTGTCCTCACTTTTACTGTTACTATATCTGGTGCCTCTAAAGAGTATGGCCTGATACGGTACTGACTCAGGCTAAATCCCTGTGGGAGTACTGTTTGGCTTCTGTACCAAAAGGAACATGTGCTTTCCCAGAATTGAGACATTACGTCTGCTTATTGAAATGATGAGCATGTTAGAAATTCCAATAATAGTCATTATAATTCAGTAGTGAACTATGGGAAAGATGAGCGAGTACCCTGATACAGCGTATAACTGGTTTTCCCTAACTTCACTGTTGTCATTTCAGAGAGTCAGTTTTCGTCTTGAAAATTGATGTGTTAAGCACATGAATTAATTTTGAAGCATACAGATTCCTTGTTGATACTGCAGACATAAATGATTTCTCTGTGGGATAAAGAAACAGGACTGTCTCTCAACTCTTTTTGGAGGACAAAGGACCTGATACTATGTGTTGTTTTAACATGACACTTGTAAAACTTGGTGGTAAACCATGTTTTTCTTGAACCTTTTGGTGCTTTTTTCAGTTGCATTTTTTTGCTTCATTGATTGGTTTGTTGGTTTGATATAGTTTTTTCTCTTCTTCTTGTTTTGTTCTCTTTTAATTTATCATTATTATTGGAAAGTTGTACAGCTTTTCAGGTTACAGACTTCATTTGCCTTTTCATTTGCTGTGACTCATTTCTTTACTTCTTTCTCTAGTTTTTTCCCTTAAAAATCTCTTTTACTTTCATTAGCTTACTTACTCTTGGTAAACGATCTAATACTGAAGGCTTAGGATCTCTTTGTTTTCATTGCAAATTCCAATCCATCTATACCACCTGGGGCTGCCAACCCCTTGCAGCCCCCTCTTTCTATTCATACTGAAGTCTGTACCCATAAAAGTGACATTATGTACTTCCTTAAAGCTTTTACATGTGTAGCCTGCTTGCCAACGATGTGTACGATCTGTTGGACAGAGCTAAGCTACTGCAGGTTCACCTCAGACCTTAACGGCTTTGCAGCTGCCTTCTAGCTGTCCCCATCTTACTTTTTATGTATAAAAATAGCATCTATTATCAGTGTGCCAGACCTGCTTCCATTCTCAATCAAAAAGTCTAATATTTAAACCTACAAAACTACATCTAACCAAGAAAGGAAAAAATAACAAAATCAAAAATGTGAGAGATCTAGAAATAGACTGTCTAATTCAGAACATCTTCTTCTGGCTCTTCTTCTTTAGAGCGACATTAATAAAAACCTTTGACAAAACAAAAAAGCATCCTCAGGTAGACAAACTGAAATCCATGTATTGCTTCTAGCTGTTATTCATCGAGATAGCCAAACTCTGAAGTAAACAATTTCGGGGGTTCCTATTGCTTAAACTGAAACCAAAATAAAATTACTAATCTAACACCAGTTTTGTATGCTAAAAAATTCATTTGGAGATGGCCTCTCTCTGTTATAATTTGCAATAGGCTTCTGGGCTATGACCTCATAACAAGTAGTGTTGTTTTTTAATCCTAGCTGGCAACTAAGCTCCAGAGAGTATCCTCTTTGTGGGATGGGGAAAAGAATTGGAAAAGTGTGAGAAGCTCATGGACTGAGATACAGAGAAAGTTTAATAGGTAAAGCAAAAAACACACACACAAGCAAAGTAAAAAGGGATTCATTCACCCTTTACCCTGGGCAGGAACATGTTCATTCATCTCCAGGACAGCTGGGCAGCATCATGCATGATGGTAACTTGGGAAGACAAACACCAGCATTCCTAATGTTCCCCTCTTCCTTCTTCTTCACCCAGTTTAGTGTGCTGAGCACGACAGTTCCATGCAATCTGGAATATTCATTTGGTCAGTTGGGGTCACCTGTCCCAGCTGTGTCCTCCCCCAGCCCACTGGCTGCTGGGGTGTGGTGAGGAGCCAAAAAGGCCTCAGCTCAGGCCACAAGCCCTGCTCAGCAGTAAGGAAAGCATGCCTGAGTTTTCAACACTCTTTCTGGGACAAGTCCTATAAGAACCCTCACGCTATCTACTGTGAAGAAAATCAACTCTATCCCAGCCAAAGTTAGCACAATAATTAAGCAAGAAATGCGTAAAACCTACAGCTATTCTCAAACACTTTAAGGTGAATTACTGAGAGAAGTTGTGTATACTGCATTCAGCACTTAAAGCTTGCCATTTTTATTGTAAAGGTTATCATAAGCTGTGCACACTGTTTTAACTAAATATTTTTAAGGTCTGTAGACTGATGCAATTTGAAACAAAATTCCCCTGAGCTTTTGACGGAGTCAGGTACAAGAGATCACCTGAAAAGGAACCTATCAACAGGAAATAAAATATAGCATGGCACTGTGTGCAGAGGCTTGTGACCTAGATCCTGGAAAGCTGAAACATACATTGCTAGTCATTGCTTAGTAAGAAATAAAGAACAAAAATATAGTGATTATTTCAGGGCCACTATACTTTTCCGGCTGCCAGTAGTATACACAAGCAATACAAGAGTGTTCCTCCTTTTTGATTTACAGCAGTATTAGAAATCCTAGTGCTTTTATGGGAAAACTGCTCCCAAGCATGGTCATGCTGTGAGAAGAATACTGCTTTAAAACTGTAGTGGATTGTTTTGCTAATTCTCTAGCACATAAATGAGAGAACTTTTCTCTGTTTTAAGGCTTTGCAGTAGCTAATTGCAAAATTGTGTAAATGATTGCTACTCTCCTTTATCTCTTGCAGATTTTTCTCTCCTTCTTCTGCATCTTCATATGTCATGTTTTCTTCATTTTCCAAGTGGTTCTTACACAGAACAGCTCTGCACTATCCTAGCAGAGGTCGTGTTGTATCTCCTGGTCTCTGCCATTACAATGCAAAGCTCTTCAGGGACTCTTTAAAGTCATGAGTAGACTGTGCCTTTTCTTTGCTAATTGCCTGCTGCAGAATAAAACTGATCAAAAAGGAAACCTTTCTTTCTGCTTTTCAGAGAGTGCCTTACAAGTCTCTGAAGGTACTCTCCAGTTCTTTTTTTAAACATTTAATGCACAACAATAGTTGGAAACATGTAGTTTCACTTTTGAGATACAAAATCCGAAAAGACCAACCTGCACATCCAACAACCACAGGCACTGTTTATAGACTATGCCACCTCAGTTTTAACTTTTCTGTGTTTTTATGAGAATGATAAATGACTTTCTGTGTCAGTGTGTATCAGTTGGTCTGAAAAGGAAGCATTTTAAATAAAAAAATTGAGTTGTATTAAATTTTCCTTCAACAGCTGGGGAATGTGATTCCCTTACCTATCATTTTTCCCAGCTCCCAGGCCCAGAGATCAAGTGCTCTTTTCCAATCTTCTGTCTCAGAGTTTTTACACTTTAAATGACACAAGCCCTTTTCAATGAAGAACTTGGGCCAAAACTCATCAGCAGTGAACAACTATATGTTAGCTAACAGAAAACCCCCACAAGCAAATAGACAAAAATCAGCAAAAACCACAAATCAAAACACAAAGAAATTTGTTTTGCTAATTAAAACAAAAAAAAAAAAACAAAAAATCCCCCCCGAAAACCAAAACCAAAACCAAAAACAAGAAGAAAAGAGTGAGGGGATAGTATCTTTCCCTATACACAAATATCTTTGTCTTTGTTATTTGCTACCTGCAGTGACACCCTTTGAGAACAGGAGGCAAATGCTGACTCCTTGGTTATCCCAACAGATGTCTGCACATGCTTGTTTATGTGAATAGAAACCCCATAAATCACTTGATAAGTGGAAAGAAAGAGGCAGCTTGTTCCTTCTCCAATAAGTAAAGTGATGCTTGCATGATGTGCAGTCATTTGGAACAACGTGCATAAGAAGAGTATTTGAGTTACCTGAAGAATACCGCCACGCTCCTTTCTTTTTCAAAATAGTGATCATAATCTAAACTACACCCAAACCATTGTGTTTAAACTAACAAAAAAAAATCATGTAGTTCTTACTGGGGAGGGAAAATGCAGGGGGAAGGATGGCAAGTCACTGCCATGTGTAGATTGAGAAGGTCATGTATGCAATGATGGACCCATCCACTTGAGGTTGTGTAGGGTATGTGGCTGGTACAGCAAGGCTGGTTGGAATCGTTTGGAAGGGAGGAAATGTATACAACTGCCTAGAAGAGCCAGAGAAGTTGATACACTCCACCTAGTTTTGGAGAAACCTGAAGAATAGCCTTGAAGAGAGAAGAAAGTCCTGCTGCTGCCAGAAGTTATAGCTGTTCCAGTCAATAGGCAGATGGGGGAAATACCATCCCAGAGGGAAAAGTTACACAGTCAAAAAGCAATTTCTTGCATCTTGCCAATGAAAAAGCTTAAGGGGCAAAAAAAAGGAGTATACCTGATCCCATTCAGACCTATAAAAGCAAACGGTAGGATCTGGGGCTTAATGCAAAAGCTGCTGTGAGTTGCCTTTTAAAAGGAGAGGTAATGGCATAGCTTTAAGATTGAAACTCAGTTGTCTTATGCCAGAAAAATTTTAAGATGAATGAGGGTGAGAGAGAGATTCTGCCTGTGGCTTTTAAAGTGAAAGCCTGAAAAGAAACTTATTTACAAGATGTTTCCTAAGACAGCAACGTTTTCTAGCTTAGTCTTGGTGAAGATTTTTATATTATATATTAAAATAATTCTTTAAATAGACTTTCTGCTTATCTAGTATATAATTTTTCCATCAAATCGTGGGAGAGACCTGAAAGCAAACCAAACAATTAAAAAAACCCTAGTGATTCAGTGAGATAATCCTCTTAAAAATTATCCTGCTCTGGGCACGAATGTTCTCATCTTACTCAATTCTGAGGTGAGGTCCAGACATGTCACATCTCTCCCTCTGCCCCCTTTGCCGGTTTAGGGGAAGGAAATCTTAGTACATGAGCTAGCAGGAAGCAGCCAAAAGCTTAGACAAGCCCTTTTGTGAAGATATTTCAAAACAGGACTTCAGAGCCTATTGAAAAATACACATGTCCCACCTTATAGTGCTGGCCATCCTTGCCAACCCATACCATAGGACTCAGAAGCTGCCATTTCAATGAAGCCTTGTCTTTTTATTTTATCTGAAGTAACTGAGAACATCCTGAACTTGTCCATCTCCAAAGTGTTACTATACTTTCCTCTCTTGGACTATTCCCAGCCTGTAAAGTTGGACCAAAAAAGACGTCTTGAATAATAAACGTCTCATTCTATGTGATGTAGAAATACAGCTGCTAGATATTTGGGTTTTACTTTGTTGCTGTTGTCCACAGAGTGAGTCTGAAGTGCAGTGAACTTTATAATATCATGCTTCTTTGACAAAAATGGGTTTTGCATACTTTGTGCCTTTGCAGGTGCTCTTAAATTTGATTTAAACTTAGAATGATTGTCCTTGGGGTGCTGGGTAAAACATCAGTAAACATTGGTATTGACTTCACAAAGAAGTCATATTGAGATCTAGGTTATTTATTGCTGTGCTAAACACTCCTCCTTTTATTTTGTCCCTAGCAAGCTGTTTGATAAAGTTTATTTCTCTTGCTGCTTTGAATGTGACTTTTCTTGCAGTGTAATACTAATTTGCATTTTTGTCAGTGAAGTCCTGCCTGTGTGTGTGTATTTTTGTGAAAATTGGGTTCTGTAACACGTTCAGGGAGAAAAACCCATTCAGCTACCCGTCTGAAATCATTCAGTGCTGTAGTACTCAGCATGTATTCAACTTCTAGTAGCACTGGTAAGTGTAACACTTGTAGGTTGTTTGTGCAGAAATCATAAGGCGTTAATGTTCAGCCCAGTCCCCAGCAGAAGAACCTCCTCATGTCTCCGAGCACAGCGTTGCCAGATGCCATATTTCTCCTCAACTCTGTGATACATAAGAAATTATTTTTTCATATAGCTTGGGGACAACAACATCCTGATGAGGGGTGCAGGTGACCAAAATAACTGTAGAGGAGGAAGTAAATGCCAACAAGCCAACAAAGTGTGATCCCATTTTATAGTCAGAAGGAAAGCAAATGTTTCCAATAATTTATAATAATCTCATTTTAACAGGCAGTCTGTGGGCTCAGAGCAGATGACCTAGTATTTTTTTCTAAATAACAGGTAAACATACAGCTAATAGCATGTGATTTAGTCCTATGAATAAAAATATCTCATATATTTCCTATAACCAAAGGTAATTTCCAGGGGAATTATTCTTGACAGAGACATGGCATCATCAGTTTTGAACCAAGATTCTGATCTTAATTGGAAAAGTTGCTTTCTTAACCTTTTCTCTTCAGTGTTTCCTCATTATCTACTGAAAAAGAATTTGATTTTTTGTTGGTTTATTTGCTCATTTAGCCACTCAGGAAAAAGATATCTTATTATAAAATGGTAGAGATGTGGACAAGGGTTCTCTGCACGAGAACAACTGAGGGGTTTCTTGTGCTTAGAAATTACTTTGCCAGTATCAGCAAACCTGAGTAATTTAGAATACACCAAAATATCAGAAGTACTCAATTAAAAAAAAAGAAAGGCAACCATTTCTTCATGAATGTATAAACACTGTCCTCCTGATTATATATTTTGACCTGATTCTTGAAATTCGTTATAAATACAAATTTGTTCTGGTTTTTGTGCACAGCAGCTCAATATCCTTCCAAATTTCCCTGCAGTAAGCAATAGAATTTACCACTCATCTGGCAGTTACAGCATGAAATTCCATGGTTGTGATCTTTTTCCTATTAATTCAGCCTGAAAGCAGAATTTTACCTGATTTTTAATGCAAGTTTTCCTGAATGTTTACAAATGCTGTCAAAATAAAAATTTTTAAACCTCAGTCTTGATGATAAGTACCTTTACTCTCTTTCCATACATCACTGAACAATGAGAATATTCACCTTACTCTACACATTTCACTGTTCTAAAACATAACTTTATCGGTTGTGTGAGATCTTTGGTTCTATCTGAATATCACAAAATCAGAAATATAATGTCTGGATAGTTTTGGATTTGTTTGTTTGGGGTTTTTTTGTTTGTTTTGAAGAGTTTTGTTGTTGTTGGTTTTTTTTCTTTGTTTAAGCACAATGAGCTTCTAACTGAATTAAACCAAGTTTGACATATTTTAATTTGTAAATCTATTCTGAACTCCTTTGTCAACATGAAACCAGAAGCATGAGACCACCAGATTGCCTGCATCTTCAAAATTCAGGAATAGCAAGATTTCTAAGACTGTTATTCTACATCAGTAGGAAATTTCTGAAAGAATGGCACATGACTTCCAGCTGGGGAGTGCTATGAAAGTAAACCAGTGCATGTCAAGCCATTGGCGCATGCTCTGTGTTTAGAGAACACAAATGCTCAAGTTTTATGAGTAGCCTTGAAGTGATTGCTGAAACTTCAAGGAGAAAAATACTAATGAGTTTTATGTATTTGCCTCCAGACAGAGATACTAATCAAAATTACTTTTTTTAGATGTATACTAAACTGTTCTTGCAACTATTCTTGCATTCTTTTCGATAAAAAATGTGCCTTTTTCAAACCTTAAGTAAAATGACTGGTTTCATAGAAATATTTTGTCGTTCCATATGGTGACCAGTAGCCAATTTTCTAAGGTCAGTCTCCTGAGATACTAAACTTTATCACTTGTTAAGTAGTTTTTTCATGGTTTTTTCTTTTTTTTTCCCTCTACATATGCTTTTATATGCTTGCTAATTAGGAAGAAGTCAGAAGGGTAACTATGTGCAATGAGTCACAATGTGGAACATTTACAACACGCATAAAAGAAAAAAAATTAAAAATAGTTGAAAATGTTAGTCAATCAAGTGAAATCCAGAGTCTGATTTGGCATTTGTAGTTTTAGTATAGTCAGTGGACATATACCTTCCCCTGCCTGACCTGAATTTGTCCCTAGGACATACAATGGCAGAATTTTGGTGTTTGATCTCTAAATTACGTGAATGTTGAAATATGACGTACTAATTGCCTTATTATTAATTAGTAAAAGGATTAACAAGCTATTAGAAAGAAAATAAAACTTATTAAGAGATGCAACACACTTTCTGGGATCTCCCAGCCACATCCAGAGTGAGAGGATGACCCAGAGTGAGAGGATGACCCAGAGTGTCATGTCTTCTCCTGCTAACTGCAAGTTTCCTCTGATGAAAACTGGAGGAATTATAAAAAGTAGGAAAAGAATGAGGGGAAACAAATAGAGGTGGGTATATTAATGACAATGACCAGTTTGTGAGAAGGTAGGCACAAATTTCTATCTAGAGGAACTAAAGAGAAATATGGAGAAAGCAATTTTCCAAATTAACCACAAACACACTGCCGCAGGACAGTTGTGTGAATAAGTGTTTAGAAGGAGTGAAAAACTGCTATTCATGTCACAAGATGTGTTGCCCTTTTCAGAAAAGATATTAAAATTATACTGTGTACTTTAATAGAAATAATGATATAGAATAGTGCTCCAGGTCATGAGTTCAATAGGAAGTGATGTAGGCTAGAAAGAAAGTGCCCCTTTGGGCAGGTAAGATTTTGAAATCCTGACTCATGAAAGATTTCTTTACACTGTCTTTGAAGAGTTTGCTACAGGCTCAGACTGAGCGCACTGAACCATGTGTCTCCTGGCTTGTGCTACAGAAACACCTGCTTTTACATCTTCCAGCTGGAAATTATTCAGTTTTGTACTTTTTCTTGAGATGTGAGCACCTTCACAACAAGATTTTAGTTGTGCTAAATTTTTGAACCTCCTCATATATCAGTATGAGGTGTATCTAGGTGAAACAAGCTCCAGCTAGTATTGTGGAAAAAAAACAAACCCATGGGACACTAGATTAAGCTTTTTTACATTTGTTCATAATATTCTGAGCTAAGAAATACAGTTTTGTTGATCTGATTTACAAAATGCCTTTATTTTTGTTAACAGAGGACTGCACAAAATCTCAGTTTAACACAGAAGTCATTATCTGCGTGACTTTAGTTGACATATAGTAAATGTCTACTGGGAAAATTTACACACATTGTACTGCACTATTTAATTTTATTACTGTCCAAAGTTTGCAGACATTTGATTGAAAAATTAAGAACTGCCTGTGTGCATTTTTCTATTTTTTTAATCAAAAAAAGGTTCTTATACACAAAAAAATATGCATTAAAGACTTACCTTATATGCATTCCTCTCAACTTTATTTATGAAGAACATTTCTTTTTGTGATTCACTGACGTCTCATAGACCCATGTGTTTTTCCTGCAGGTAGAAAGAAGCAGGTATCCATAATATGTTTCTGCTGTTGTCCTTTAGTCAGGCTTTGTTCTTACTGGGTTGTTCGAGTTTTTTACTTTGGAGTTCAACTTATATTTCATAATAGGTTTGTCTTGGTCAAATCAATGTCATGCTGATATATCTTGACAGCAAATTTATGTGTGACATCACTAATGTTAATGGAAGGTGTATTTCATAATAATGCTGAAATAATTAACATTAACACAATGTTTATATGAGTTTTTTTATTTAAATTGTTTTTACTCACTAAAGCAACAAAATGCTTGTATCAGCTCTCCAAATTACTTTGATACTGCAATACTCAAGACTTCAGTTTTATAATTTAGGTCAGAAAGGGAAAGCATCTCATTTGATTCATTTAGAGATGACATTAGGGTAATCAGAAGTAGTTAAACAAAATAACCAACTTTTTCTCATATGAAATAAGCTTTTCAGCATGGCTCCTTTTAGATTCAAAGCTAACTGAATCTTCAGGATCCATATTTCATCTTCAATACCCGTTCAGAATTCTACATACAGGAAAAAGTGTTAGTATTTCTTTAAAACTTCACAGCCTGAGAATACTTGCAATTTTTTCCCCTCCCTTCCTTCTGCTATCCACTTCCAAGCTTTTTCCCTGTTTTTTGCCAGTCTTCCCTATTACTGTCTCCAGTTTTACTTTTAGTTTTCAAGTCAGTTGGAAAATCCTTGTATCTGAAACTGGTTGTAAAGTTTTTTGATAATGTCAACACAAGTTGCATGGGTATTTTTAACAAATGAGCAAAAATTCCTGTTCTCTCCAACTTCAACCCTGGATGACGTTGTTCCCCTTCCCTGCTTCACAATGAGGATTAGTTGTTACACAACTTCAGTCCAATTAAAAACACACAACATACGTCCACTGATCTTTTTCTCTAGTTTGTCGGAAACTTCTCTTGAACAAAGGTTCATGATCCATGACATATATGGCACATGATGCTTATAGTATCTCTTTTCAGCTATGCCTCTGCTTTTCTTCCTAGCTATATCTGTTTTATTTTTATTCTTATTTATATTAATTAAAATTATATTATGTTGTATTTCCTGTTCTTGCAAATAAAAATAATTGTACTGAGTCTGTGCTGTCAATGTTCATTATATCAACATTTTCTCAATTGTAGATTTATCCTCTGTCACTCTGTTTAACCTCAGTGGTGATTCAATTAAAAAAAAAAAGTTCAAAATCAAGTCTTACAGAACTTAATCTTGATAAATGGGTATTTGGTTGGAAATGTATATTTTTTCCCAATTTTACTTTTATTACTTTATTAAGTGGAATGAGGAGTTTGCTCATTAGATGCTATGCCTATGCATTTATTTATTCTATGTGAAATGTGCTTCAGTCTGTAAATTATCAACATTATTGGTATATAACTCTGCTAGTGGGCTGCAGTTAATGTGGTTAACAACTTCTAGGGTGAATTCTACTTCAGGAACTGTATAGTTTCTGAAGTGTACAGTTCCTAATGTGTATATTTAAATTAAGAACTTAAAAAACGTTAACCAGTAGCCTGAAGGGTGCACCTTGTCTTTATCACAGACATGAAGAAATCTTGAGGCTGAAGCCCACAGCAATCCCATTGGATGCTTTAGTGAACCACATGGCTCGAAGGACAGAAGGTAGATCAGTGTGTAACTGTGAGTCTAAACCTACACTCTTTTTTTTCCAGTTTCAGACAAGTGGGATCATTGTAGGTAGCTGCATTAGGGGAAAAAAGTGAGATATGTTACGGTGAAAGCAATGAGTTTCAGTTTAATCTATTTTTTTTATTTTCTGTAAACCTGCCTATTTAGCCTGCCCTGTGTTTCAGCACTATTTAAAATGTGACATTTTAATAAGTTTTTCTACTATTTTGTAGGTTCTTTGAAGAAAGACAAACTTTTAACATTAGCTAGAATTCTGGGATGCTTGATTTGAAGTGCTTTGAATCAGTAAATTTGATAGATGTATAAGGGGACTAGAGCTAGAGTGGCTTTAAATCTTTCTTTATTGTACAATGTAATATCTAGTTTTCTAATGCAGATGCTTTTCTTGCCCCATAGAGTTCTCAGTGCCTGTTGCAAAACTGCCACTATGTAGCTCAGAAATATTTTTTTCTGACCTTTTCCATGGAAACATTTTCCTGAAAGACTTTTAAAATTCAATGGATAAATTTGTCCCCTGAAAGGTACACTGGTGGCCATGCATGTAATCTAATATCCCTTAATGGTAAATTATGATGAATTGAAGTGCAATAATCCCAGAGGCTAATTTTAGCCCATCTCACTATATCTGGCTCAGAACCATCTTCCAAAAAGTATTTCTTCTCCTACTGAGACAAAAAGGATGCTGTGGGGAATAATCATGCTGGTAAATACACATTTTGGGAAACACCCTCTTCTACTCCAGCTTGTGTAGGCAATGGGTCAGCAAATAATTTAACAGGAGAAATAACTTGCTTTTCAGAAGTGATAATTATTTAAAGGGAAAGCGGAAATCCTGTTTCTACTCTCACACCTACATGTTTCATGCTCTTCCCATACTTTTAAGCTGTGAGTTGTTTCTCAGACTGTGTTGTAAGTTCAGAGTTGTGAGTTCTGCATGTATTTGATGATTAAAAGAGTTGTTTCACAAAGTTTTCATCCAGGTTGCATTGATACGGAGTTTAAGCTATGTAGTCTGGGGCAGGCAAAGGACTCTGTCAACTATGCTGGTCCCAGAATAATTTGGAGGTCTGATTAATCATAGGTCTTATCTTTCATCTCAAAGCAGAAAATCAGTCAGACTATAGCCACGCCAAGGAAATTCTCACCTAGGAAGATATATTATACTTATTTTTAAAGTATGCTATTATCTCAGATTACTGTATTCAATATGTAATCAGCAGTTTCCACTTCCCTCCTTCACTACCATTGTTCTTGTTAGTTTTTATGACCGAACATAAATAAACCACTAAATCAACACCAGGGACAAGAAACTTCCAGAAATACAATACTATTGATAGACAAGCCTCAAGTGCTCTCTGCGATTTTTACATGGTTGTACATTCTTGATGATGTAAACATGTCGGGAAATATTTCCTAGACCTTTTACTTCCATCTACTCCTTCAATATTTCCTTTCATTTGATTTAACTCATCTTTTCTGATTCTAGGAAGTCGGAGCACCTGGAGAGGCTCGCTCTCCCTTAGATGCACATTTTCTGATCCTCCTTCTCCCTGTCCACTTTGTTGCCATTTTCTTCTGATTATTTCATCCATTTATGACCTTCTCTTTTCTCCCATTTTTTGGTCCCTCAACTGTCGATGGCTCTGATGCTGCTCTACCCATTCACTAATAGATTTTCCTATTGTAGCTCTATCAATTATATTTATGTTTAGTAAAAAGGAATAGTTAAAATTTGGGTGATTTCAGCAATCCAACCATTTTCAAAGGTGTTGTATGGCACAGACTGGCACTGGCAGCAAGGTCCTCTGATGACAAGTGAGGAGCGAACTAGCCACAGTGACACACACACTTGTGACTGTGTGATCACACTGCACCTCTGCCTTGAACACTGCGTTAAAGCAAAACCACTGCTGGACTTTGAGGGCTCGTGAGCCATCAAGCTGCCCTAAGCCAGGCTGAAGAATTTGATCCAAAGCTTTTGGGCAGTTCTGCTGTGGAGCTCTGTGCAGAAAGCAGTCCTTGCTCTTTCTGTTCACTCTCCCTTTTCCCCTCTAGTTAAATGTGAAAACAATAGATAAATCAGATACTTGAATTTTAAGGTTTTTAAAACTAAAATTTTGCGTGTGTCTGACATAACTGGCTGGTTTATGGTTAACTAGTATTTTTAAAGTCATATTATTTTTACCAGTGCTAATTAATTAAAATTTAAATTTTTTCAAGGGAAAGCTCCTAATATTTTTGCTGGATCCAAAACATGTTGAAATCTGTAGAAAGACTAACAAACTTAAGCATAATTTAGAAAGAAAGATACGTTTTTTCAGTTAGAATGACTGATAAAGTGTGATTAATTTCTTTGTGTTCATGTTTGCCCTTTGTAAGTAAAGTAGTGAGCTTGAAGTAAATTTTAGCAAGAACCATGAGATTTTAATCAAATACTGCATAATTTTAATGGGAACATTATTTTGAATTACTGTTTTGAAGTATTTGCAGTGGAAAACAGGAAAAAAAGTCCTGATATGGCTTGAGTTTATCCCAGTATTTCCACAAACTTTAACATAACTAATATTGTGTTACAGATTCTAAGACTTGCATCTAACCTCTCAAGGTACAGTCATAGAAACACATTATGGTGTCTGAAAAAAAATCTTAATTATTTTTCTTGGGTCACCTGCAGTGCAACTCTTAGAAGATGTGCAGACAGATACTAGATAATCTAAGGTAACTGAAAAACTTAAGATACAATAGAAATTTCACGATGAATTATAATATTTAACAATACAGGAAAAATAATTACAGAGTCTACAGTGGAAAAGACCCCACAAGATCCCTCTTCACAAGAGATATCAATCCCTAGCACTTGAACTTTGATTAAGCAGATTAAAAAAATGCAATGGTAATATGGTACATGAAGAAAAAGACAATTTGTAAAGTTGTATTTTAGAAAGAAAATGTTTTAGTCTAAAAAAAAAAATCTTACCAGCTCTGCTATTTGTTCTTAGTGTGGAATTTCAGCTTGAAACAGAGGGAGGAGTATTGTCTGGTTAGAATCAAAAATGTAGTTGTGGGTTTCTAGATTTTCAGGTAAAATCTTAGCTGCTAGTACCACTGGGAGTTCTCTTTGACACTTTTCCCATCAATGGCTTGGTCTAGAATAAAACAATTAAACTTTTTTAAATAACAGAATTCCTGTTTTTATGTCAAACTTTATGGAGGAAATTCAAGGGTCCTTTCATTCCAGTCTGGATTGAAGCATCTGAAAGAAAACAATTCAGCATGGCTTAGTCATGAGTCACCTCCCTGATCTGTTAAAATGAAAAAACTGACAAAATACAATCTTCGGAGAAATACATCTTAGAACTCCTCAGATAAACAAAGATCCCAGTTACTGCGCTGCAGCATCCAAGCACCTTCAGTGGGATTTTCATCCCCATTCAAGAATTCAGACCTCTAAGCCTCCCTGCCTGACAAAATGTAGGGCTGTTTTGAAGCATTTTCAAAGCAGTGAACAAGCATTTATTGTGATGCAGAGTTGGAACATGCAGACAGGTGCCAGGTGTTGCATACAAGTTTCCTACTTAATGATCATAGATGACTTGAGGTATATTCCAGTGTTTTCATACCAAAAGTATGGCTGCTGATTACTACTTTACACTATTAAAAATGGATTTGAAGAGTCATGACGGGAAACACAATATTAAAACATTATGCTTCCCATGGAGATCATGTTTTGTTTTGAGATTTAGCTTGTGCAAAAAGCACTTACTGCAGTATGTATATTGAAAGGAAGACACAGAGACAGTTTTTAGCTCCTTTCGGTCATCGCTTTGATTCCAGAAGTATGCTGATAAACAGAGAGATTCTCCTTGGCCGTAAGACTTTCATGTGATCTTGGGGAAAATGGGGAAAACGCAGAAGAGAGAATTCCCTTTTGCGTGCTAAAGTGAAGAGGTAGTGACACAAGCTACAACTGACGTTTCAGAAGTGGATGCATCTAAACAGATTTAGAATTACTCTATAGATGCGGGCCTCATTAGAGCAGCCTTCATAATAATGTTTTCCACTTTCTCAGTTCTAGCAAGATCAGAAATCTAGAGAGAATGGAGAGAAGTCTTTTGATCCTTCTGCCCTTTAGACGCAAGTGAAACTAGAAGTGTAAAGAAGTAATAAAAGCAAAGGAAAAAAAAAAGTCGATTCAACACTTGTTGAGTTTTGGATTAGTTGCATTATATTCTCTGGCTGTTACTCAAAATTTAATCACTCTAATCCCCTCTCTTACTCCTTCTTAATTTGAGTGGTTCATTTAAAACTTCCAGTGAATGACATCCTTCTGTTTCTTGCTGTCAACACAGTTACTGCATTTTAGAGCATCTCATTCTATTTGCTACTATGCCAATTTTTTTTTGTGAGGTTTCTATTTCTTGGTAGCTATTTGGGCACATAAATATCTCAAGTACTGCTTTTGTTCTACTTCATTCTTGCTCACCCTCTTTTCCCATTCCTTTAATGAATACAGTCATGGTTATCTTTCTCGTGTAGACAGATCATATTTTCATCCCCATTTGCCTTCACTTTCACCTGTTTGGAAGGCTGTGTTGGGTTTGAGTACAAGGTAGTGCACTGAAGCAGCAAAGGACTCTAAATGGGAAGTTAGCAGAGCTGAGTAGGAGCAAGAGGTCTGAGAAAACAAAGGAACAAAGTTCAAGGAAGTCAACTGGGTTGGAAGTCCTGAGGAAAGGAAACGATTACTAAGAATCAGATGCTTGGAGAGGTGAGGGAAAGAGAGTGAAAATGCGAGGCCACAGCAGTTGTCATCCTTCAAGCCCTTTTTTTCTGCCGCAGTCGACCCAGCCAGAATCTTTCACCATCTCTCTGACCTCCTGGTGCTCCAGGGTCCCTGGCTCAGCCCTGTATGTATTTGCTACGGGCAGAGCTCTGGCTCACATAGCTGAGAAAATTGCAGAACTCTAAGGAAAGGCTGTGAGCAAATCTGTAGAACAGACGCACGTTTGATAAGTAAAGTAAAATCACAGCACTGGGACTGTGCGGTAAAGAGCTTGTTAGCTCAGGGGCTGAGGAGAAACCAGAAAAATTGAAAAGTGCAAGGTTCTTATACACAATTGGAATGAAATTTTGGTATGTAAGAAAAGGACAAAGAAGCCATAGTCATGTCAAACGGTGCAGCACAAATAGAGTGACTGATGCTTTCTATTTTAATTGGATTTCAAAATATGCACGTAACAACACATCCAAGGACGAAGGACAGCATACACTAAGAACTGTGTGAAGATCTCATTAATTTAATGTGTTGGAGTGACCAAAATTATGAATGCCCCCAGAGCAGGGACAGAAGCAAACTTCATCTGTCTGTGAGGCCTTTGGGAGAACCTAGGGACAGCTTGCCTAATGGAGGACAGTGAAGAGTCCCAAGTAACAGCTGCGTGGAACAGGAATAGAAGATGGAGTAAATGAAGTGCATAGCTAAACAAAAGGCAAACAATATACTTTGAAGCTAAAAGAATGAACCATTCACTTTGAAGGAAGTAAAAAACAAATTTACGAATATCACATATCCCCACAACTTCAGTGGAAATATAATGGGAATAGAAGATCTTCCAGGGGCCCTCTGTCTCAAGAGATTTGCTCCATGAGCTGTGTATCAGGTAATTTCACAAAAATGAAACAGGAAAACTTGTATCATATGCAAAAGGTTATTCTTCTTCTCAGAGTCATTATATCAGATATTAGATGGCCATAATCTGAATGATTCTTGTTTGTTTTTCAATCCCTAATAGTGCATGTGACAAGTACTGTTGCCCTTTTGAAAGAGATTTAATGCATAAGGACAATCTACTGAGGAACAAAGTCCAAGGCCTCAATTTGGCATGTCTTCAAAGGTCATTTGTACATTTTACATTGAGCTAGATTTCTCTTGGATACTATTGTGACAGAATTCTGCATAAAATCATTCTAAGGCTGAATGGAAAAAATAAACCTTCTACAAAGGTTAAGAATGGAACAAGAAGAATTTAAGACTTCAGTCTCAGAAAGATTTTGTGTAGTCTGTGAACGGGGAATAAAATCGAGAACGGTGGGATAAAATGGTGTAGTACCATAAAATGTCTTGTGTTTCTAGGAGGAAAAGAGGCAAATTCATTCATGAAAAATTTGAGCCTATTCCCAGGAAACTGAGTCAAGTAAGCTCTTTGACTTCTTTTGAGAAGCAAAAGTTGCTTGTAGACATATTACTTTAAAGGCTTGAAGATGGAGGGAACTCTACGGCAGGAAGAGAATAACGTAGGGAAAGCTGAAAATACTTGTATGAAAAATACTTATTAAGAAAAGTTCCTCACCGTGTTAAGTGTCTTGGCAATAGTTTTAGCCTAAATACTCCCAAAGGACATGGGTTACCAATTAAGCACTGCACGTTAGGTTCAATCCCATCATTTGCCTGTCCTTTTGCTGCAATATTTTCCACTTGCTGTTCACCGCTGCGAGTAAGCCAGTGTTGCTCTGCCATTCCCACCTGTGCTGTCTTCACAGATGCCATGAGGTGATGCCTGCCCTGGTGGGCTTAGGATTAGACTGCCCCAAACCATTGCAGTCCTTAAAAATAGATTTACAATTGTTTTAGCTTGCTTGGAGCAGGTGGCAATAGGTCTTCCTTTCTGGAGTCCTGAGGATCTCATGAATCACTTGCCTCCTTTCTTCAACCAGTTTCCACTGCAAATCTATTCTCAAAGACTTTGAAGTACATTCATGTCAGGGTTTACAAAACTGTGAGACTTCTAGAAGTAGTACAAAATGGAAGAACTATATTGTGCTAGTAACAGGAATTTTAATTTTGGTCATTCTAGATGTTTTTGTCTTGGGTAACATATGTGGTATACAGGAAGAAAGCACATAATTTGAATTGACAACACATTCTAAGTAGCCCTCAGAAAAAGTGGCATTACTTATCCCCTTCTAAACATAAAAATATATCACAAGATCAGAGGATTTTCTGAGTTGGAAGGGACTCAGTAGGATCACCAGAGTCTAAATCCTGGCACTGAAAAGGACAGCCCCAAGAATAATACCATGTACATCAGAGCTTTGTCCAAATTCTCCTCAAACTCTGCCAGGTTTGGGGCTGTGACCACTTCCCTGGGGAGCCTGTTCCAGTGCCCAACCACTCTCCAGGTGAAGAGCCTTTTCCTCATGTACAACTTCAACCTCCCCTGACACAATATTAGGCCATTCCCTTGGGCCCTGTCACTGGTCACCACAGAGAAGACATCAGTGCCTGCCTCTCCTCTGGCCCTCGTGAAGAAGTTGTCACTGCGGTGAGGTGTGCCCTCAGTCTCCTCTTCTTCAGGCTGAAAAGACCGAGTCAACTCACCTGCAGCCCTTACCACTTTCCCTCTGGGGCCTTCACCATCTTCATTGCCCTCCTCTGGATGCTCTCCAATAGCTTTATATCCTTGTATTGTGGCACCTGAAACTGCCTCAAGCTGAGGCAGCCCAAGTGCAGAGCAGAGCGGGACAGTTCCCTCCCTTGCCCACTGGAGATGCTGGGCCCGATGCACCCCAGCACAAACTTGGCCCTCCTGGCTGCCAAGGCACTGCTAAGTAAGATTCAACTGGCCACTGACCAGGACCCCCAGGACNACTGGCCACTGACCAGGCCCCCCAGGACCCTTTCTGCAGCCCTGCTATCCAGCATCTCATTCCCCAGTCTGTCCATACATCCAGGGTTGCCCCAGCCCAGGTGCAAAATCTGGTCCTTTCCCTTGTTGAATTTTGTATGGCTGGTGATTGGCCAGCTCTCTAATTTGTTGAGGCCTCTCTGCAGGGCATCTCTGCCTTTGCTCAGGGAGCCAACATCTCCTCTCAGTTTTGTACCATTTGCAAACTTTCTGAATATCCCTTCCAGTCCTGTGCCCAGGTTGTTTATGAAGATGCTGAAGAGCACAGGGCCAAGGATGGAGCTCTGTGGAACCCCACCAGTGACAGGTCCGCAGTCTGACATCACCCCATTCGCTAAACCCTTTGTGCCTGACCCATGAGCCATCTGCTCACCCATCCCATGATGTGTTTATCCAGCTGCGTGATGGATGTCTAATCCGGAAGGATCCTGTGAGAGACAGTATCAAAAGCTTTACTGAGATCCCAAGAGATTGCACCTACTGGCTTCACTTGATCAACTAGGTGGGTTACCTTGTCGTGAGAGTACATTAGATTTGACAAGCATGACTTTCCTTTCATGAAGCTGTGCTGGCTGTGACCAATGAATGCATTGTCCTTCAGCTGTTTTTCCATGCCACCAAAAATAATCTTCTTCATAATTTTACAAGTATGAATAGCAATATCATATGTGAACAGTATTAGCAGAATTAGCAGTTTACAGCAGTAAAGCAGTACAGCATATTAGCAGTATGAAGAATACTCTTGCTGAAAATCAAAACCATGGGTCTAAGGATTTTCATTACAAAAGGTGTTAAAGGAACTTTAAATCCTTGATTCTTACAAACATCCACATGGGGAAACCACTCCTTTGACTTCAATGTACTGTACATATCAGCAAAATGAAACATAAGAATAAATATCTGCTGCATTACTACTGTCTAAATATCCATGAAAAACTAAAAGCTAATAAAAATCAAATTTTCCTTATCATATCTGGAAGTCAGCAGCTGTTTGGGAAAGACAAAGCTTAGGAAAAATAAAAACACATAGAATTCTATATGTATAAATCAATATTGTGCCCAGTGATATTTGACAGTAAATCTTTTCTCTTGGTATATCATACCAAGTGTGCTGAAACTTTCCAGAAGAATAAAAGCTCTGTGATGAGACCAAACAATATCTTGCTGGTATATTTCTAGTTGTAATGCCTGCAGAGTCAGCTTAGAGAACATGAGCAAATGTCAGTCACCAGAAGATTAATAAAAACAAAATACACTCAAAACAAAGGAAGAAATAAAATATCACGCATCAATGTTTAAAATGTAAAAGCAAAGGACAAGTAGATGAACTGTTCTATTAGGAATCTTTATTATATATTTTATTATAACTTACATAAATTCAAATTACTCTTACATCTTCCAGATAACACTTACCTTGAAACTCAGAGAACTAAATAAAAAAAAACAACGCAGCAATTTAGCTGGGATTATAAACACAAAGACATCACTGGCTTCAAGGGGTCTTCTCATATCTTTAAAGTTAAGTTGATATGCTTGCTTGTTCTTCTGAGGTATTCCATGAATTCTGCTACTTCTAAAAAAAAAAAAAGGAAAGGAAAGAAAAAATGTTGCTTAAGTTTTTGTGTAATGGTGAAAAGGAAAATCAGTTAAAATGTAAGACCTGGGTTTAAACTGTGACTATGTGTTTCTGATTATTGGAATTTTTGGCTCCTAAAAACAAAAAAGGACTAATTTTAATTTTAATTTTCTGTCTTACAAAACGTATACATCTCATAGGTATTTCCTTTATATTTTCAGGGCGGATAAATGACAGTTACTTTGGGAACCTATTGTTTTCCAGCTCTAACTTGAGATTTTTAAAAAGAGGCTGCTTTTTAGAAAATATTTGACTCTTTTTTTCTTTCTTGAAATTACTTGTTTTTAAAGTGGGTCAGCATGAAGGAGAAGCACAAAATATTTTTTTAAAATATTGGCTCTTTTTTCTAAGTGCGTTCCAAAATGTTTGCATTGAACTGTTTTGCATTCTAGCCTTAGTCTGTTCAAATGCAGTTTAGTCAGACCACCAAACTGCCCCTCATGCTTTTAATAACACATTGCTCAAATATTAACAATCATCTCAAGTAATTTACAGTGATTTTCAGTAAATATAGGCAAACTACAATATCTGGGCCAAAACCACCATGGATTTTCTAACTTCTGTTAATGTGTGATAAGAGTCTGCAGATCCTTTTATTGATTAATAAGCCTTAATTATCTTGTTTTGAGAAAAAAGCTCCACTAATGCTTCTTGGATGCTCTCTTCACTTCTGCAGCTAGGATATGAACATGTGAACCTTTTCTGGAAAGAAAATAAAAAGTAATTAACAATAATTTCAAGTTATGTTATGCAGAATTTAAAAAAGGGAAATAAATAAAGATAAAAAACCATGAAGTGAAGAAGGTTCTTTCCATTAGAAAGGAAATCCTAATATTTAATTATTTTCCACTGTTCTCATCTAATCTTGCTGGTCCAGTCCTGGTCTGCTACTAGCTTTAGAAGGCACTAAAGAGTGCAAAAGTTTGCTCACTGTTATTCGGAGTAGCGTGCAAATGTGTTGTAGAATTATTTGGTATTTTACATGTAACTGGAGCCAAGCTTTACTTCCACTAGAGAAATATTAGGAGCTGTTTCTAGCCCCCTGCTTTTGTCACTTGTGATAATTTAGTGCAAGTTTAATGCTGCTGTAATGGATGACACAATACATTTTCTTCTGAGCTTGTATTACAAGACTTATGTTGTAAGAGGATTTGATCTGGGCAGTTACACGGCACTGTCAGAGAGTTCCTTGTTAGCACTTCCTTGTGGCTACAAGGAGGGGAGGAAAGCAGTTGTTAACACTGTGCCATCACACACAATCTCTGTAGACATAATGTGTGATTAGATGCAAGATTTGAACACAAATTAGTGTTTTTCAAGCCTTCACACAACACACCTCAAGTTCAGACCCTTAAAAGAAAACCAGACCAGATGGAGGCTTATACACCTATCTTAAGAAAGAGCAAGTCACTCTGCGGAATCATGATGACTGGTTAAAGACTAAAAGTCACTAGATATGTGACTTCATTAGACTATATTCCATTCATGCTCTGTATGAATATAATGAGTCTCTACTTTCCCATCTGTGTTCCTTACACCTAAAATTGGATGTAGATTCAGTAACTTTTCAACCATTCCCAGCACCTACAAAGGATGAAAACTTTCCACAAATGCTCTCCAGAAGAATATTCTTTGTATGTCTTTTGAATTTATTGCTGTGAATCAGAAAAATCTGTCCTCTGGATTCTAGTGGTTATGAAAGAAGTTTTCATCCCCCAGCTGTTGCCGAATAGTCAGTTTCATAGATGTTTCTAAATAGGTCAAGGATCTCTAGGATAACTAGGCTCTTTATTTTAGGGGCTGCTTCAATGAGAATTTCTGTAAGAAAGTATAGGAATGTGGGATGGGACATATGCTTTTCTTGCAATATTTTTTGAAAGAACTGGGCCCGAATTGTACTCTTGATTCCCTGTATCTAGAGTGAACGAGCACCATAAAGACGAACTTTGCTAATACTGTATTTTTTTGCAAGAATTTCTTCATAGCGCTCACAGGAAAGGAATAAAAAACCCTCATGACAAGAAAACAGAAGACAACAGAAGCTTTATTCAAATGCTTCTCAGTACTTAACATGCCAAAGCAACAACTTGCGTGGCTTAGGATGTGAGCAGAGGCTGGCTCAGGTACACTACAAAAAGCAATTTTAAGAGATCCTGAGAGATGAATCTGTTTTGATTTCATTTTTTCAGAACAGAGGAAAGAAAGTGAAACAGAATACTACTTTAAGACATTGCAAGCTTGCAAGGATTCTCAAGGGTCAGACTTTATGCAAATGCAGGTATTTCACTCTTCTGCTCCAGTGTGCAGAAGTTAACAAGATTTACATCCATGAGGTGGAATCAAATCATGATTCTGTACTTTTCCATAAATGGTGTTCAACATAGTATCACCCAGGTTTGCTGACAGTTCATAAAGAAGTCAATAAGTATCTGTTATTTATTGAGATGTCAAGTCATGAAACTTTGTGTAAACTGAAAGGTTAGTAAGACCTTTTCCTCCTAAAAGACATAATGGTCTCTTCTAGGAAACACTTCAAGGAGCTTCACTCCTGCAATCAATATATTTCTACATTTATACACTCAATCAGAGCACATCTGCTTTTCAGTTGTTCAATAAGAGAGACATAGAATCAGTGTTACTAACTTTATTACATTGATTTCTTATATTTTGCATTTTACTCAGATTGTAAAATTAAATATTTTCACTTTGGTAACTAAAATTTGACATAAAATCATTACTTTAGAAAACATTTTTCTCTCTCAAGACAACATCTTAAACTGCAGCCACTGCAATTCGTCATTTTAGTTATGAGGATTCAAGAATGCTGTAGTTATTTTTTTCTAAGTATTTTCCTCCCTAAGCCTGACATCTGTTACCCAGTGTCTATAAAGAAAAGCATGTTGCAGATGCTTGCTAACAAGATGTTGAAAGAATCTGATGATGTGACACAGGATTCAATTTTTTCTCTCCCTAAAATAGCATAGTTTTACTGAAGTAGTAAGGTCTTGCATAGTCAGTGGCACCAGACTTTCAGAAAGCATTCTAGTCAAAGAAACAGTTCTAAAAAGTGAAGGATTTTAACTGTGTGATGTAGAAATTGCTGTCAATTACATAAAAAACCCTGAAGGCTAACACTTTGGAGATTAATAGAAATGCTTCACCCTGACAGGTCTTCCTGTAGCCGAGAGCAGAGATAATGCACGTGTTGCTGTAGGATGTGGCTTTAATCACAGTGCTGTTAAACCCACACCCAGGGATACACCACTGCTCTCCAAACTCAGCAGCCGTGGAGGGGCAGTCACCTGCACCTCTGCCCTGCAAGCATGCCAGGACTGGAAAACTCCAGCTGGGCAAACTGAGCTTAGGCTTTGCCCAAGACAGATTTTGGAAGCCAAACCAACATAGTTATTTAACAGCATTTTGCTCTCCTCTGTCAAAATGAAGCAGATGACAAACCTACAACAAATTCATCCAAATTGTTGTTGAAACTTGTTCTATCTGGAGGCAGGGAAGATCAGCTTTTACTTAGATATACTGTAGTGTGTCCGGATATAGAGAGATGCCACTGAGCTGATGTGAAACTCACACAGAGATCCGTAGCTGCAATGTGGGGCTGTATTTCACAGCAAAGATTCTGCCTGAAGTTGATGGGAAGCTAACAAAGTCTCCTTCCCCAAAATTCTAGGCTCCAGTGGGAGCTGGAATACTGCTTACATTTACAAGTTGTTAAAGAAACAGGAAGACTATAGACAAGATATCTGATTAAACTATCATTGATTTGCTAACTGCTTCCTTTCTCAAATTAATTGGTACCCTCTCTACACCCCCAAGAAAGTTTTCTTGGTGCTAAGCTCTAAATTTCTTTCAAAGTGAAAGATTTGCCCCAGGAAGAGCCTTTCATAAGGTGATTAATTCGGGGAATGAGCCAATATTACTGAAGTGTTTGAGGGGGCCCACAGGCAGATTGACTTGTCCGTTTTTGCTGCCAGCACCTGGCACAAGGATGAAGAAACTTTCTGTATTGAAACCCAAATGGTGAGGTTATTTTCCTGTTTCTCTCTCAGCTCAGTTCTTGCATTAATAATGCCATTTAAACTTCAGTGGAATGAAAATCTGAGTAAAAGTCTTTCAGCCATATCTGAGTTCTTAGCTCAAAAAGCTGATTTTTGATGATAGCTAAAAAACTCTGTTTTGTAATCTCAAGTGAAGAAATAAAATAATGCATATTTGAAGATTGGCTTAAGATTTAAACAAAAAAAAATCACTTTTTTTCTCCCGTGATTATATGTGTATTGACTTATCCAAAGTGTCGTATGGCTAATGAATAATAATACCACAAAATAGATTATAATAGAGTAGACTAGAATGTTTCAATTTTTTGTTACATTTTGTTCATAACAGAAGGCATAACCTTATGTCAAAAATTGTCTTCTGAAGTGTATTGGTTACGGTGGAGGCTTTGATTAGATTATTTGAGAGAGGTTGTCCTTGGCCAAAGGGAGTTTATTTAATGTGGAGAACTCCGAACAGCAAAATCTGTCCTCTTCCTAAAGAAATCTTTCAGAAAATATGCTTTGCCATTTCATGGAATCATAGAAACATTGACTGGATCTCTGTCATCTAGTCCAACCTCTATCTTGAAGCAGGATGGTAGCCAAAACTAAACCAGGTGAGATGTAGACTAGTCTCACTGTATACAAGTAAAACTTCCAGATATGGTGGGTCTGCAATCATTCTGCACAACCTGTTCCAAAGATGGACACTTCCATGAAGGATCCTTCGGTATGAGCTGAAGGGAAGGGGGTCTATAGGTTCGGAGTGGGGAAATGTTACCAGTGAAAAGCAGGCCATGGTAAAGGAACAGAACTTTCAAAGAGGGAAGCATGCACAAATTTCCCAAGGAAGGACTGACAAGCTCCAGGTGCTGTTAAGTCCTGTTGAAACGGAAAGAACTGATAAACTTGGACATTGAGAGCCCAGCAAACCTGCTGAAAGTCAGCAGTGCACACTAGTGTGTAACGAGGACAACACCCATAGAGGCGGATTCTGCTGTGCACAGGTGACAGCTGCAGGGCCCCATACATACCTGATGGAGTAAAGGCTCCCTGGGGACTTTCCAAACAGCAATGGAGAGGGCAGCACAACCTTTGTCTTGTGAGACTGGAGCTGGCATCCCCACTGCTGCTCCAATGGGACAACTGTGTGGAAATGTGTGAATCAGTTGAGTGAGGGAATAACTGAATGTGGTGCCTGAATAGTTATCTGCTGTAAATAACTTCAAGCTAATGAACAAAAGGTGTTTCCAAAAGTACTGATGGCAACCTGTTTGCCCTTCCCTTTCCCTGTTCTGACAGTATTCCAGGGGTAGTCTAACAATTATTATTTTCTTCCAGTTACAAGCTCTTTTTTTTTTTTTAAAAACCAATATTTTAAAAGAATATTTCTTGTGCTTGAATTAGCAACACTCCTATTGTATTAAACACATTTCTGCTGTTATTTAAAATCCCAGTAGTGTATCAGCTTACAGAATGTTGTGTGAAATCACACACGCTTGCTTAGAGAAAGTGAAATTGAAAACAAAATAATTTCCCAGCAAAATTGCTGAGGTCCTTGCCACAGGTGCTTCAAAAGGCTTGAGAGCCTAAAGCATTTTCCATCTCTCCCAAATGTCTTACTCATCCTTTCAGAGATTACTTTCTTGCCTTAGAGAGGCTGAGAATGTTTTCTCTGATGCAATCTCATCAACTGGTGCAACAAATATGGGGAATATGTTCAGTGAGGGATGAAGAAATGGAGCTATGATTAATAACATTAAATTCTAGGTCTTTTTCTGTTGGCTGGTTACATCAGGATGGGTTGTGGAAAGGATTAAGGACATTCTAGAAGTGACCTGGACTACATCTTACACATCAGTTTCTGTGTTTATGCTTTACTTGTTCCCTCTCTGACATCTTCCCTGAGTTTTCCTGTTCCTAAAGGTAAATTATTTTATTCTTCAGCAGACATTTCACCAGCCTTTCTCTTTACCTGCCTTCCACCTCTATACAAGCATGGAGTTTTTTTGGAAATGACGCTATTGTAACATCTTATCCAAGTATGAGTAATCACTGGAGACTGCAGAAAAGAGAAGGAAAGCTTATGAAGTCAAAAATCTTTCTCCCTGTATTTAATTCTTTTCTTCTGACAATTGATAAGAAACACCTGCAGAAATATAAGACAAATCTTTAAAAAATGGTCTTCCTTAAAGGTACAATAAAACCAATGAAGGATTTGAGACACAGTTGGCATTCTTCTGTTCTGAACCACCCCTAAAGCATGCCTGACAGTTCTGCTGGTGGGAAACTGTGTTGACTTTAATCTTTGGCTTTTTTTTCATTTCCAATCACTTGAACGGCTGATGAAGTTTTCAGTATATACAGCCTGGAGCCTAATGTCTTCAGGTAGTTAATATGTACTCCTTGCTCCAGAGAAACTCTGAGGGGTATAAACAGTAGTTTATTCTCAGAATAAAAGTCTTTGAATTTCTTGCACACACCCGTAGTATGTGACTTCTCAGAGGAAGTCACTGCTGTCTTAAAAAGCTGATAAAGTAGTTTGTAGTAGACTGAGTGAAAGATAGGAGCATCACTTTCTGCTTGGAAAGCGAAAGATAATGCTATATGTGAATTTTTTTTCAGACTGTTTAGTTTTTGACGTCGGGTTTGCTAACTGGTTTTGGCTACTTTGTCCTCTGCTTCTGCATATTGATGGAATATAGATACCACATGAATCCTCCATATATGTCGCAGTAACAGAGAAGCCCTTACTCTGTTTTCCTTACACTAAGGAAGATCTTTTCATCGAAACAATGTGTGCCTGATTTGCATAGCTGCTGTAATCTCTCTCCATTATATCTCAGTTGCTTTGCCCTGAGAACCCTGGGCAAGGCTGTTTTGGTCAGAGTAATTGACCATGCTGTGCTGCTGCGGGTTTTCTCTCCTGCTTCTCTCATTTTATCCCTTCTCGTGTTTCTCTTTCCTGGCATGCATGTGGGTTTGCATGCAGGCCTGCAAGCAGAGCTGTGGCAGTTGTGTTGATGAATGCTAACGAGGCAAAAACTGGTGTAGCTCCAAGCAATCATTTTGCAAGTACTTCATTTGGATACTGAATACCCAGCCGGCAGTTTTTATGTGTCTACCTGAGGGATAGCTCTTCGCATTAATTTAACACTCCTTCCAGCAGGACATTATCATCCCTTTCTACACTTTCTTTTCCTTGCTTTCTTTACTATTTGTATGAAGCAGTACGGCTCTATCTGTACCTAAAAACAGTCTCTAGCATAATTCCTTCTAAACACACAAGTCTGCAGGCTCACATGCCGTGCTGGCCAGGTTGTTATTCATAAGGGAAATCCCGTGGTCAGCATACACCCCGTCTTCACATTTTGAACTTCTTTAAACTTCTGTAGTTTAGGAATCTTCTAGTTCAGGAAGCAGGAGCTGCATGCAGCAAATTCTTTCTTAGGAAAAGGTATCTGTCTTAAAAAGGATAAAAGGGTCTTGTTGCCCTGTTAGAAGGTGTTTTCTTCTGCTTTTCTGAACTAAGCCATGCTGTCTCTCACCTCTCTCAGTGGAAAATCTATATAGATATATATATACATATATACAGAAATCTTATATCTGAATTGTTGTGGTTATTGACCTGGCTGTCAGGAGGCTGACACCTTATTGAGAGAGAGATGTAGAGCCGTTCAGGAGCCAAGGTGAGGACAAAAGTCGATGTGATCTGTCTCTAGACAGCTAGCAAGATAAGACAATCCCAAAACTTTCCTGAAATAAGACCATGTAACTTAAATAGCTGTCTAAGTAGTACACTTATGAGCTGTAAGATAGCTCTCTTATCTGTAGATCTTCATCTTGGACAGTATCCTACCTTGAAGACAGCAGCTATCAGATATCAGCTTCCCAGGAGACAATAAATGTCAGGTGTGCAGCTTGGCAGCCAGTGGATGTAGATGGGTCTCAAGCAAGAAATTGCAGGGCAGGAGCCTAAAACAGATGGCAGAAACCTGCTGTGTCCAGAAAGCTACTCTTACTGACCTATAGGGAGTCTGGTTCAACTACATAAAGTCCTCGCCTCTAAAATCTGACCATTGACATGTGCCCCTTACAAATTACTTCTCATGTGTACTTATTGACGACGCCAATATAGAGCAGGAAAACGGTAAATTCTATGAAGTGTTTCCCTGGAATAGAACACAATGTCATGGGACCCATGCTTCACATAAATACCATAGCTGTTGCTCACTTACATGTCCATTACTGTTTTGGTTTTGTTTTACAGATGTACAGTATGATCGCTGCAGTTATTCTTAAAAGTGTATATTGAACGGAACGCTTCGAGAGTTAGAACAACCCAGTAAATAAAGTTGCTTTTGTAATATCTTTATGTAATTTTAATTAACCATTTGTATGCCTCTCAATATCTATTACTTTTCTAACTATTAAAAATACCCACACCATTTTCTGGACATAGAGAAAACATGAACAGATGCAAATATTTTCCAGAATGTTTATTTTAGTATTTAGAGATTAAAGTCTAGTTTCTGCAAGAATGTAGTTTCCCTGTACATTTAAAGTGGCATATTCATGAATGTTTTGCAGCTGCCACACATATTAGCAGCAGTTCCTGTATTTCAACTAATTTAGCTTCAAGATCCAACATTTCTTTCACATATTTGTCCTACTAAAACAAGTAATCCTTCTCCGTGATATTTTTCACACAAGCATCACATTTTGTTTAAGATTACCTGTCACATAGTGACAAAATATTTGAAGAGCTCTTTTTAATTGTTTTACACACAAAATGAAGGACTAGCAAGTAAGAATAGGATGAGAAGATGTGGATCATCTCCTTCTCTTGACCCAATAGAAATGTCCCTAAGAGTTTTAGACCTTGTGCACTGGTCTGTAACTGAAGACGCTTATTATCCCCTTCTCCATTTTCAGTTGCAAGCAAGGTTCAAGAACAAAATATCAGTTTCTTGCATATGGGGTTTTTCCTCTTATCCTGGAACTGTAACAGTAGGAAGTAAGATAATAAACACAAATGGCTATAAACTAATACTAGAAAGTTAAGTCTTTGGTGAAACTGACTTCAACAGCTAATACAATTTTACCACTGATTCAGCAGTTGATCAGGACCTTATTTTATTTGTATTACAAACCATAGAATCATAGAATATGCACAGTTGGAAAGCACCCAGTAGGATCATTGAAATTCTGCAGAGGACAGACCCAGGAGTCACACCATATGCCTGAGAGCTTGTTCAAATGCTTCTTGAGCTCTGTCAGGCTTGGTGCTGTGACCACTTCTCTGGGGAGCCTGTTCCAGTGCCTGAACACCATCCAGGGGAAGAACCTTTTTCTAATGTCCAACTTAAACCTCACCTGATACAGTTTCATGCCATTCCCTTGCGTTCTGTCACTGGTAACCTGACAAAAGAGATCGCTGCTCCTTTGCTTCCCCACACGAGGAAGTTGCAATGAGGTCTCACCTCAGTTTCATTCTCCCCGGGCTGAACAGACCAAGTGACCTCAGCTGCAGCTCAGATCACTTTCCCTCAAAGCCCTTCACCATCTTTATTGCCCTGCTTTGGACACTTGCTACACAGTCTAGTGTCTTTTTTTTGTTTTGTGGCACCCCAAACAGCCCCCGGCACTCGAGGTGAGGCCGCCCCAGTGCAGAGCAGAGTGGGACAATCCCCTCCCTTGCCTGGCTGCCAATGCTGTGCCTGATGCCCCCAGGACACACTTGGCCCTCCTGGCTGCCAGGACACTGCTGGCTCAGATTTAACTCATCATCAACCAGGACCCCCAGCTCCCTTTCTGTGGCTCTGCTCCTCAGCATTTTGTTCCCCAGTTTGTCTCTAGTAACACGAATTTTTTTTTTTAAAGATTTGCGTGTGCTATAGGTTCATTCTATTATAGCACCATTCTTCTACTGTATTTCTCCTTGTCATTTCAGAGGTTTCTGCTCAGCCAAGAGATGCTGTGCTGCCACCTGTGTCAGTGGAGCCGTGACATGTTGTGAAGCACCCAGACTGATGATGTCTGAGGTGTGGCTCAGGTTTTTGAGCCACACAGAAGCTTGAGCTTCAGTACACCCCATCTCCATTCACCTGTCTCTAAAGGATGATGTGATATGAATTTTCTAGACAGCACAGTCTTAATAAAACTGAAAGAGTGAAGACAGAGGATAAGCTGGTGAAACACACACACACACACACACACACACACACACAAATTAATTACCTTTCATTTTCTTCTTAATTTCAATTTGTTTCATAAGAGTTTCTTTGTAAGCAGAAGAAGATACTAAGAATGGCAGGTATTTTCTTTCCAGACACTCACCGTGATTATCTTCTTTTCAGACTTCCATCCACCCTTGCATTTCACCTCCCAGTCTTCACTCACCAGGCTTATAAAATGTTTCTTTCCTCTAGTGTCTTACTTCTCATCCCTTGTCCCAGAAGCTTCAGTTATTCTTGCTCTACCTGCCATTTGCCCCAGTCTCTCTGCTTTCAAAACGTAATTACCACATTAGAAAACCTCATTCAGTGCTGCAAAAACATCTAGCAGGGGATACCTGAACATGACAGAAAAGCGAGATGGGACAAAGAAAAAAGTAAGGGAAAACACAATCTTTTCTTTAGAGATGTGAAAATATTGATAATGGCTCTGCTAAATGTTTTCCATCCCAACAAGTCATCTGAGTAAGAAAATCCCAGCTAAAACCCAGGTCTTTAATTTTCCACCTTTCCCTCCCCTTCTCTGAGTTTTTTTCTTCTTTTAGCACACCTCTATTTTCACTGAAGGGAACAGATCATGTTTTATATAAAACACAGGCCACTTCTGTTCTTGAGAGCCTTTTTATACTTGTAGTACTGCAGTTTATAAAGAAGATGCCTTAGGAAAGTTCTCTTAGGCTTAAAAAAGATTATCTGATATTCTACTGACAAAGAATATCTTTCTTCCTCTCAGTAAAAGATGCTGAAAACAAACAAAAAGCTGCAAGAAATGGAACAGATGGTTGATTGTTAAAAAAAGACTGTCAGCTACCTTTTGGAGAGCAGGGGGCATATGATAAAGTCAGAATAGCCAAAAAAATCAAACCACATTAAGCCTTGCTAAGGAAAATCGAAAAAAGACGCACAGTAGAGAAGGAGATTTTGTTGTTGCAGAAATAGAAGAAAGGACAGGAAAAACATTCAGGGGCCAGGATGCAATGTAGAAGGGATTCAGATGTAGGACAAACATGATATGATCTTTGCTTCATTTTCCAGTAAGAAGGATGCATGCAAAATTGCCAGCAGAAAATTGCCATGTCTACCTGTAGAAAGCCAGCTTACACAGATTGATTTAGCAGATGAAGTCTCTGGAATATATAAGGTCTGATCTATAGAGTTAGGTCCAGTAGAAAGATTTTATGATTTATCTGCTTGAAGTGATACTGTTTGACTGCAGAACAGTAAAGATACCGACATCAAGGAAAGGTATTCAAGAACAAACATGATACAATCTGTCCAACAGATTCAAAACTTGTGAATAAATTTTAGAAGAACGACACAGGAGTATAAAAAAATACAGGTTGCATTAAATACACTGCCAAAAGTCATAAAAAAAAGAGATTGCCAAAGATGGTTTTAGTCACGTTAAACAGGCCCTTTGATAACATGTATTTTTTGAACAAAAGGTGAAGGATGGACTTACCTCACCTGATTTCAAGAAAACATATCATAGAATGGTAGTTCATAGCCAGATTAAGATGATGGAAATGGTCACTGCTACAGAAGTCATTAGAAAGGAAGACAAAAGGAAATGGGGACAGACATTATTAGCAGGACTGGGCAGAAGCTACTGGTGGAGTCCTCAGAGGCTTGACAGGCTGATCTTAGACAGTAATGACTTGAGAACAAGAAATGAGAACGTAATAATTAAATTTACTGATAGTGCAAATTTGAGAGGCATCATCAGTACACAGGAGAATCAGAATAACATACAGGAAGAACTAAATGACCTGGTCAAGGGAACTAACTGAGAAGGGACAAAATTTAATCATGCAAAACGCCATCTCATGCATTTGGCAAGATCCACTAATATAAACAGAGAACTCATCAACTGCAAGTGACAGAGAAAAAGAAAGATTTAGTGTTTTAATCAATCACAGGATGACTGTGACCCTCAAATGTTGCTGTTGTCAGGAAAATAAATGTATCAGGTGAGGTATTCCCACTCAAGACGGGGAGCTTATAAATCCCTCTGAATAAAGCTCTTGATGAGCTATTGCATGATCACACACATGCAAGAAAGATTAATTCAGGCTGCAAAAAGTGGCAATTAGTGCTACTAAGATGATCAGAGGACTGACGAATCCGTCTTACACAAGGAGAGTAAAGGCACTTGGCTTGTTTAGCCTCGTCACACAAGGGAAGAAAACGGGGTATAATTGCCCTCTCTAAAAAATACCAGGGAAGAGAAGAGCTATTAAAGCCAAAGGATGGTGCTGGCACAAAAACAAATGAGTGTAAGCAGTCATGAATAAGTATGGACTAAAATTAAATGAAGGTTTGTGTGAAAGGAGGGAGGTACTGGGACTGCAGTTACTGGATCGAATCAGAGGGCCAAAATTTAATTAGGTTTGAAATGAAGCTTCACACATCTCTGAATGAGATTATGTGGTGTGTTTTCTGGTGTTAAAAATGGACCATACTCAGAAGCTCTCTTCCATTACTGTGGTTTTTGCTGCTATTTTTGACAATAAGAACATATGGCTGATATTACAGTCATGCAAGTTTTTAAGGGCCCCTTTATGTGTTATAGGAGCATACAGAAGATTTTTATATACTGTAGATTTCTTGAATCATGTTCATGCAGCCGCAGAAAAAGCTTATGAGAGAAATTAATATGGACCACCTGTTCAGTCCATCCCATCACCAGTGCCATATTCTTAAATGTTCTGCACAGTTAAAGTCACATATTTAAGGCTTCTGTCACTTTTCTTGAAAGGCTATTTCAGGGCCCAGTTGATTCTTCTTAGTAGCAATTCCAAAATTACACTTTCCCTGAGAACAATTCCAAATTTACACTTTCCTTTGCAGTCATTACCCTATTCTTAACTGTTTTCTGGATGTGCAAAATATTTCAGCTGCTTTTCAACATTTAATGAGTATTTAGTAATTTGCATTTCCCTCATAACTTATCTTGCCATCCATCATAACTACAGCTCTTGCTAGAGTTTTTGTAATTCTGTTGTCAAAGAAATCAATTATGTTCTGCCTAATAGTGCTCAGGGGGTAGGAGAACGCATGTGCCTAACGCTTCACTTTGAAAAATTTATACTATTTTTAAAAATTTAATACTGGGACTTTTGCTTTTTCAAGTTAAATGCAAACCCTGGTGAGTTCTGAGACCAACACTAGCTTCATTAGTGAGAGCTTTCCTCCACAATGACCTGCGTGACTTCACTGATGGAAGCCCTGGTCTGATATTGCCTGCATCTTTTCCTGAAATAGCTGGCGATGACCTGAAAGCACCTCTTTCTCACAGACACTGTGCTGGAACAAGTCAAAAAAATGTCTCTTCTCATGATAGTGCTCTGAAAGTAAAAAAGAAAAAAAGAGAGTTTTTTTATGTGTTTTGAGTTCTTATATCTTTACCCACTGTTTAAAAATATATGAACACTGTTATATTTTGAACATAGCCGTGCAAGAGCACTGGGAAAGGGGGAGAGGAGCAGTTCATTCTCCCTTTATCTGGGCCATTGAGCTCACCTTCCACTTTAAGGGACTGGGGCAGCAGTGGCAGAGACAACCAAAACCCCGACACACTCAAAAGCAAGAATCTCAAGTGTATCTGTTCATTTTCTCCCTGAAAATGAGCTTAGATGCTTTTGACAGTGCCGTAGATATTAATGAGTAAGAATGTCGGACATTTCTTTACATTATCCTCTGAGTTTTATAAAGCACAATAGCCAACTTCTCTTCTTTTATCTCTCTCCTTAGAGCTGTTCAGAAGAGCTGCAAAGAATTGGTCTCACAGTGTACCTAAAAGTACCAGATAACTTTTGCTTTAAATGAAAAAAATATATGCTGCCACATCTGCATTTGCTACACAGGATGCAGACTTCTATATTCGTGTTTCCCTTCCTAGAGCCTTGGTAGGTAATTACTACAAGCAAACATGCAAAGGACACTTTTTCAGAAAAAATTGTTATACTTTCAGGTACAAGTCAGTGAACAATAATTCCACCTATAAGAAAATAAATTTCTGCAATATTTGGGCATTTTTTCTAGCCCCAAACCTAAAAAAAACTTAATTGTGTGTGGAATGGTAGTAAAGTCTTGACATAATCAATTAAGTCATAAAATATAGGGGAACTAGAGATTTATGTTTATTGTTTCCTTTAGACAAGAGTTGATTTTTACATAAGACTAATGATGAGTTTTGTCCCCTCTTTGAGGGATTAGCAGTGTTTAAATTTTCTGCGAAATTTGTTGCTTTTTTGTTTATTGACAGCACAGTGGGACAGGTGTCTCTGACAACCGGTGAGTCTCTAAGCTTTCTGTAATAAGCACGTCAATCTGACTGCATGTTTTATTTTTCTGGAAAACAATGGGTGTGCAGTGAATCAAGCCAAGAGTGTTGTGACCTAATTTTTTCAAAGGGAGTGTGTTAGACCTAGATTTTCAGTTAATGGGACATCTTGGGAAAAACATCTTTGCAGCAAGCCATCTTGATTGCTCTAGTAAGAGGAAATGGTTGATTTATGCATATGTAGATCAGAAAGCAGCTGCTTAACGGTTTTTGTTTCTGCATTGTTGATTCAGATCCAACAAAACTTCCACGAGATTTAAACATCACTAATTTTTCTGAGATTTGAGGTAGCTTCCCGGATGATTCTGATACTAAAAACTTGAAGTAAGTAATTGATCTGTTCTATCCTAAGCAAAAGATAGCTGGTCTGCAGTAGTCAGATAACATACAGTATCCAGAGGAATAGCAGAATTCAAAAGATGGATATCTTCAAGTTAGAGACTATTCAGAAGTCCAGATATTCATTTAAGGTGGTTTAGTGCTTGATTAGGTGCCTATGCATTTACTTTAATCAAATTCTAATTATTCATTTAGAAAAAAATAAGGAGCTTTTCTTAAAAACTCGGTAATATAGCTGAAGAGGTTGTATATTGTAAGAACAACATGTACATGGATAATACAGAAAATATACCAATAAATATACATCTAGAAATTAGATGTAATAGTGCTTATACAATTATATGTTGTTGGTTGGTAGATAACTTCTATTTTTTAGACATTGTATTTTTTAATATATCTATTTATATATGTTTATATATAATATTTTATATAATATATATTTTTATATTATATAATTATATAGATTATATTACAGACAGGCAGCTGTATGTGTAAATTAATCACTCTGGTTTTATCAACAGCAAACGCATCTATCTAAAACAGCTTCTTTTCTTTTTAAAGGAAAAGATTGTCTCACTTTTCAATCCACATCACTAAATGCAGGAGTACAGCTGAACCAGCTGCAGCAAATTCATGCTGGAGACATTTTTCCATTGTTTGATATCAGAAAGTTTAAGAGCAGCAGAACAAAAAGGCATCTCTCTTCAGGGGCAAAAGTAAAGCCAGTATGCAATTTTTTGGCTCATCTCATGATTCAATCTTGCCAGCAAGTCTTTTGTTCAGATTGAATCAGATTGGCTGGATTCCTCTTGCTAATCCAAGCAAAGATTCTGGCATAAAACTTTTTCTCCAGAATTCGAACTGAATCTTCTTTTGTTAGGAACTTTAAAAATTAGTCCTGAGAAGTAATGGTTGCTACCGAGTCAAAAAATTGAACAAAACAAAACAAGTTTTAAAGTATTCAATTCTGCCCTCGTCAGCAATGATACTGTGCCAAAAGAAGGACATACACAAGTGAACATGCTCGTTATTTTCCTTTGAAACTTTAAAATAAACTCACAGGTCTTGAAGATTTTATGCTTCTAGAACTAGAACTATGGAGAAGATCTGAGTCCTTACGGTAGCTCAACCTGTACAATATGCTGTTTGGAAGCTGCATCTTTGTTGTGTGGATACCTCTAAAATCACACTGATTTCAACAGAAATAAGACAGAAGAATCTGAACCCAATGTCACAAGATCTTTTCATCCTTTCTTCCCACCAGCAACCTCTAGTCAATGGAAAAGTGCAAAGGGAAACTGAGTGACAATTCCCAGGCGTGTCACAGAGGAGGAATTACTAGATTACTTCAGTTTCTTGCTAGAATCTTCATGTAAGCAGGATTCTAAAATCCTGTCCAAAATGGAGAGCTGTGATACAAGCAAGTCAGCCCTGTGGAGAAATTTAATGTTTTGGTATGGAAAAAATAGTTTCTGCAAAGTAATAGAAATTGTCATCTCTGGAACAGAAAGTATGAAGGACCAGTTCTTTTAAATGTTGTTGGGGTTTTTCTCGCCTGTGGACCTCTAAAAATTTTTAGCTCCTTTTAGACATTTTTATGGGTAAGATATTTATACGGCATATAGGCAACTCCCTTCTCTTCTCTTCTCTTCTCTTCTCTTCTCTTCTCTTCTCTTCTCTTCTCTTCTCTTCTCTTCTCTTCTCTTCTCTTCTCTTCTTTCTCTTTTTCTCTTTTTCTCTTTTTCTCTTTTTTTTTCTTAATTTATTTCAAATAAGAAAAAGTTGTCCACCAGTTTTCATATGGCCTTAGAAGTTGTCCACCGGTGCCCACAGAATCATTGGACACTTGCTAAAAATCACTGAGTTAAGCAGATTCAGTGATAAAATTCACTTTGTCTTCATTTATTTTTTCCTCTCTGACAAAACTATGACAAGCTTCCGAAGTCCTAAATCTGTGAATAGCAATAAGTACTTCCATTAAGATTTGAAGATAAAAATCAAAGAGAAAGAGAGAGAGATCAGGGAGCCAAACTGCTCCTGGAGAGGTAAGCAAGCCCACTGAGTCAAGCGTTCTGCAGTTGTTGTGAAGTGACTGCTGCTCAGGTAGGGGATTTAGTAGGTTGGATTTGTTTGTGGGTTTTGTTTGGGGGATTTTTTGTACTATAAGGCAAGTAGATACTGTCCTAAACACAAAGTAGTACCACGTCACTTTTGCTAAGCAGAAAAAAGAGCTTTTTGTTCATAGATGAGAAAATTACCAGGCTGCAAAAAGGAGAATTGTGCCAACCTGCGGATGCACTCTTCTTACAGATCACACCGTTTTACACTCCTTGTCCTGCCCCCAGTTTTCAAATTTATCTTTGCGCATTCATCCACTGCTCAGTCAAGGGCTGCCACTGGAGGTTGTTCTAGAGACTCCTTTGTATTTTCACTTGATACCATAATAATTGTGTTTTTATCTACTGGATTTGAAGTCACCATGTCAAGTATTGATTTCTAGCATCACAGCCTGGGTGGTAACTTTAACCATTCAATTGTCCTTAATAGCCAATTCTACACTTGTCTCTGCTGTCTCTCTCTATTGCTGACTGCAGAATAACCCACCAAAAGATTGCTAGCACTTCTCTCTGGATTTACACAACTTATAGTGAAGTAATATGAATTCCTTAAATGCAGTTTGCCATAATTTATCAAAACTAAGAAATGGGAAACAGTAAGGAGAGAAAACAACTTTCACATATCTCAGGTATAATGAAGAGGGTGATATAATTCCTAGTAATTTTTGAAGTAATCAGAGGTCAAAGTTCCCAAGGAGATAATATGATTTTCTAAAATGCATCCATTCTCTGAAATGCTCTTGTTACATCAAACAGAATTGCACATGCAAAGAGACCCACCAAGGTTTATAGCAGCATTGCAGTTCCTAGGAATCTAATACCTTAATCTTATATTTTCAAATAAATGTACACCAGGACTCTTAATCTCAGTGGCTTTTGGGTTGGGCGGCCGCAGACAACNNNNGCTTGTGGCTGAGTCGCCAGCAGACAGCCAGTGGTACAGCACCTGTGTGCAGAGCCGGGCCTTTCTGGAAGGAAAAGTCATGGAGGAGAGACATCTGCAGTTTGCAGCCCCAGGGCTGTGACTTGCAGGCTGCCAGGTGGGGTGGGTGCCTGTCAGATACTTGGAGAAGGAGCCTTGAGGTGGGGGCAGGATCTGCATCCCCCTCACAGAGAGCACCACACTGACCTGCTGTCCAGCACTGGGGGTGAGACACTTCTAGATTCATTTGTGATCAAGATAAAAAATTGTGGCAGTTCTTGTTTCAAATAAGGAAAAGTTGTCCACCAGTTTCATATGGCCTTACAAGTTCTCTTGTTGAGAAAAGAAATAGCAATCCTCCCAGCAGAACAAGGCCTTTTTCAACCCATATGTACTGCTGTTACCTTCCCTCAAGAACAGAGTGTGTTCCCAAAGTTGTTTGGGTTTTAGTGTAAACATCCCCTTTCATTCCATCTAGCAGGCTTTTTAGCTTGACACATACCATAATATGACTAAAAAATATCTGAGATTCATGGGTGAATTTAAGTCAGAGAGAAATCTGATCAGAGGGAAATCTACAGGCAAGGCTCTGCAAGTGTCTTCCTAGAGCACCACTCCTGGAATAGAGAAACTATTAGTCTGCATCACATGTCTTCACTATCCATCTAATAATGGAGCCAGAGTAGCCAGGATCTAATCTCAATGTTTCATGGGATTGTGTGTGGGCATTACAGACAGCTCTAACAACACCTGCAAAGACAGCCATTCATTCCTTACAATGCACAATATTACTTGTTTTCCATTAGAGCAAAAAGCAACAACAAACTAGTTAACGACTGGTTTCTTACCCTAGACTGACACAGCCTGATATTTCCTTAGTTGATGTCTGACAAAACATAGAGACAACCTTGACCAGTACACTTCCAGACCGACAATTAAGCATTATTAACTGTTTATAGCAGGATGCTAAAAAAACAGAAAAGCAATTTTGAAGTATATAAATGTCCTTTCTCTATGTTTATATTCCCTAAAAGGACTCTTTCAGCCTTCCTCATTTCTCTAGATGCTGTTATACAATCCTCCCCTCCATCTCTCTGGGGTCTTTGGAGCTGCCCAGGGACTGAAGATTAGATTGATTCTGGTGTTCTGTGTACTCTTATGGAAATGATCCTTACATAGATGTTGATGAATGCTAAACTTTAACTGATGCCTACCGAGTTTAAACACTTATAGCAGGACTCTTGTCAAATTTTCCATGGACATATTATCTTTACAATGGGTGTCTTATATTTTCAGGCACCACTACACGTAATGGGAAAACTTCTGATACATAGTGTTATAGAAAAGTGAGACACAAACTCTTTAAAAACATACAAGCAGTGTCAATCTGAGTATTTTTCAGTGCCCAGTGAAGTTGAGGGAGCAATAGTAAGTTCTGGATCAAATCTGGTAAGGCAGGAAATGAGAACTCCTTAAAAGCAAAATCAGAGGATGAAAAAATTGGTGATAACCTATGACAAGGAGTGACAGAATTCAGGAAGTTATTCCTTTGAATTTTTAAACAAACAAGCCAATACACCCAATTTGATGTTGCTGTCTCACAGTACAAGCCTTGCTGGTGTTTCCAGTGGTTTTTAATTTGCATTGTTTTTGTCTTATTTTTATTTTTATTTTTGTTTGTTTGTTTTGTTTCTTAGTGATTAATGATGGTTGCTGTCAGGAGAGAAAAACTTTAATGCAGCGCTGGGATAGTCCAGCTGTAATTCAGAGCTGAAATGACCAAGTGACCTCAGCTGCCGCTCAAGGTTCTTCGCCATCTTCATTGCTCTTCTTTGGACACTCTCTAACAGTTTAATGTATTTCTTATATTGTGACACCCAAAACTGCCTCATATTCTTCACACTTTCATCCCAAGCCGTAACACATCTCCTTGGAAAAAACCAGAACAAAATACCAACAAAAAAACCCAAACCAAACCAAACAAAAAAACCCACAAAAAACCCAAAAACCAAACAAATAAACCCACAAAAACCCCAGCCAACCTACACCCCCCCCGCCCCCCCAACAATACAAAATACTTAAATGTAAAAACAATCAAATAAACACACAGTCTTTCTCTGTGTGTTGGTGGGTGCAGTTGTTTGGAGATTATAGCTCTGCTATTATCGCAGTAGGGTTGCAAAGTGCTTAGTGTACTTTGATTTAATTAAAATAAGTTGGTTAGGACATTACTTGTGGAAATTCCACACATTCCTAGACACCACCTTCCTATTTATACTGCATCTCAGAAGCATATGACACCTCATCCTAGTGCTTGCAAGAAGCTTTTTGTGGCCATACAGCATTTTGTCTGCTAAATAATACGTGTACACAGTCCCGTGTGCCCAAGACATTTCCGGCTAACTGAAAGATTACATCAGCCTAATCCACAAATATTTGGAGTAGCATTGTTAATGTTTCCAGTTGGGGAAAGTGTCAGCAATTTCACTAAAACAGATTCAATGTTTACTGTCAGTTATTAAAATATGGCTTTTAACTGACGGAAATTCTGTGATCCCTACTAAGTGAATTTGTCTTTTGTTTTCTTTCATGGAGTATTTTGAATGAACTCTGGTGCTCTCAGAGAGATCTGAACATAATCCTAGAATATTTGACCTGCTGTGTTTGGAACATCTGAAAAGCGTTTAGCTGCAAAGCAACTTTAGCTTGAAAAACTTTAGCTTCTTTTTACTCTTCTTTTTTTCTTGCATCATATGCAAAAATTACATCTTTTTGTGCCTTGATAACATACAAGATAAACCTGAGATATGGAAATACTAGAGTCAGTTTTCCTAGGATCAAAAAGGTTGTGGAGTTTTCTTGCTTTCAGTTTTAGACCCAACACAGCTCAAAGATGTAATGTCCTGAACCAGAAAACAGGAAGGAATATTAATCAAATGTGAAAAGGTTGCTGGAAAAAGAACAGCCTCAGAAAATGTTTTTAAAGATCACTTGTCAAGAACACCATTATTTCTTTGTACTATTTTATGCCAAATTTTTGAAGAAACGGATAGTAAATTTCAGTTCCAGAGTACACCATGTTCATGTGTACTGTAGGGCTGCTTAGTGGCTAAAGAAACTTACTTAATATTTGCACTATAAAGAGATCTTCAGAGAAATTGGTCTTACACTTCTCATACAAGTTATTCCACCAAAGAAAGAGTTTGGCTGGTGAGCCTTGTGTTTGTAACTAATCAATGATTTAGTTATCAACAGAAGTAACAAGTTTGTGGCATTACAGAAATGGATTTATAAAATAAACTTTGTGACATACACTCAGGTTTAAGTAAAATATAGGGCAAGGAAAGCATCACTGCATCCAGATGATTTTAAGCTGATGAGGCATTTTATGGTTACCCAGCACAACCAAAGTGTCTCTGACACCTCACAAGAGACAAAAGAAAACTCCTTTTGGTGAGACCCTGGTGTACAATAGCCCCATTTTTACATTTTTGTCTCACATTAAGAATACCTTCCTTCCTCCTCCTTGCACTTAAATGTTCTTCTACAACAAATAAGTAAGCATTTAATAAAGAAAACAAGCAAACACAGTGCATTGAGTCCGGAAAAGAATAACATTCAACATCACATCTTGACAAATCTGGTTTTTCATTTATCTAGACCTCCCAAGTTGCTTAATAGTCACCAGTAATATTTGCTTATCTCATGTACCTAATAATTAGTTATGGTCTTATAGGATTGATGACTTTAAAAAGTAGCTTGTAGGATCAGTTGACTTATTCAGAAAGGTAGGGAGTAAAGTAAAAATGAAAACTGGACAAATGTTTTCTACAACTCTGTCAGGTGTCAGTTTCTGAAAACCCAGATTTAGTACAGCTATTCTTCTCAACGTTCTTATATGGAATTATGATTGTTAAATGATACACCAATGCTGCACCAAAAAGAATTCAAATCCCTAGATTAACTTCACAAAATTAAGCTTGGGTGCTCAGACTTCTGAATTTGGGTTAGAGTTATTTAGAAAGAAACATCATCTATATTTTAGTTTGACTGCATGGCCATAATCCTTCCCATCAAAATCCCTGTGTAAAAGTTTGCAAATTAACTTATATTAATTTTTAACTCACAGTCCTCAAAATCTGTTTGTGGTTTTCTGCATTATTGAACTAAAATTGTGTAAAAGTTACTCAAGGAAAGGGAAAATTGTAAGGAAAAAGAGATGTTACTGATTTTGCAAGTATTTTACAGTTTAGTCTTTTTTCCAAAACACCTAGAAAATGAAAGAAAATTTTGAAGTAAAAAAGACATTCTCAAAAAAATCCACATTTTTTACCCCTGAAGCAAAGCAAGGCCAATTCTAATATTTTTCATAGATTGTTACTAGTGGGGAACTACATTTTTCAGTAGAAATATTGTATTTTACTACTGCATCATTGTTTTGACATCAGACTATTCAGCTTTGTAAACATATACCCCGGCTTTAGAAGCATGTATCCATTGTTTTATCAAGGCACTTTCCTTCAAATAAGCCAATTTACTTTAACACTACTATTAGGGTATTTACTAGGATTATTTGGTACTTGCAAATCATATATTCAAACCTTTTATGGACTGAGGTTTTATTTCGAGATTCACTTCCCACCTCAACAACATTGCCTGAGATGTGGAATGTGAAATTCAGACCAGTTCTCATCTTCCTTGTCCTGCTTCGGCATCCCTACGATCCATGGCTATACATCATCCACCAGCTGACAGCTTCTTGGGGAAAGCACACAACGTGGGCCTTGAACTCGGCTGCAGCTCAGCCAAATTCCTGCTTTGGCTGCCTTGCCAGTGGATCAACCGTCTGCACACGGAGCGATGGCAGGCTGCAAGATCAGGTTACACTCTGCATTTAATGACACTCAAAGAGGTCTTAATGACTTTTTCATTCACCAGCTGCAATACAACCTGTCTTTCTTGTAGTCAGTAGCACCTAGAGTTGCTATCTTTTCTACACCTTTTTGTGTTAGATTTTATATTTTTGGCACCTGTGTGTCAACAGGTGTAAGTGAAGGTGATGCTTGTGATTTGGCACTGTCATAGAGCAAGACCTTCCTGCCAAAGGGGTAACTCTTTGACAGAAACACATGAAGCATCCAGATGAGATCTTCACTGATATTTCATCTATTTCTTGGAAAAGTATGATGTCAACCCGTTTCTATCATCCCAAACCAGGACAGACATACCCTAGCAAGAACTAATGCATTGAGTACGGATTGCTCTACATATTTAGCTAAATATGTTTATCTGTAATACTGAGTTCTTTGTAGATGCCCTCTGCTATCCAATCTTTAGCTGAGGTGAGTCAATTTCATTGATAATAGGTTTGGTCAATCTATAAGACAGTGACTCCTTCTTTGCAGGGCCGCATACTCACCCTATTTCAAGGCAAACAGACTGCCAAATTTCAATGGATGAGTTGGCAGGCTGAGGGAAATCTGTACATATCCTCCCCTGGGGCTCTGAAAGCAGAAGGACTGGGGAACCCAGGGGCAGGTTCTCCTTCCAAATATCACAGTTCTTCAGTGTAATTCTCAAATCTATAACATGTATGTTCAGGCTCCCATGTGTTTTCCAAAGATATGTCTGTATAGAATATCTGTTTTTTTTTCCACCAGGTCTTTATGTGTGTCTACTTACAAGGATTAGTTATGCACTGAAAGGTTTGGGCTGCTTCCAGACTGTGGGGAGCACTGCATGTCCAGTTGCCACGGCTTAATGCAAGCCATTTATTAAACTGTCAAAATTGGCTAAGCACCAAATGCTGACTCAAGTGCTGGATATTTTTGTAAGGTGTTTATAAGCTTTCAGTATTGAGAACTGGGGATATTTGAGAATGTGAATACAGTGAAAGATGCTGATAATCAATATTAAGACAATAACAGACATGACTTCAGTAATTAGTAAAACCCATACTTAATATTGTAAATAGCAACACTAGAAAGTTTGGGAGAAACTTCACTGAAAATGTCTATGCTTTTGTAAACGTTTGTTGGAGGCAAGCTCACTTTTTTTTTACTGGTAATGCAGAATCTAAGTCAAAACTTTCAACTTTATCATGAACAGTATCTTATCAGGAGCAGTATCTCCTATTTCCATACCTCTGAATTTCAGAATTCTAAAGTCTCCAGAAACAGTTTTGAATGAAGTGGAAGGCCACTGTTAGCTCGGCTACTGGACCAGAACCGCTATACAGGGATATATTACAACTTGGTAAGGGTCGTTGTCCTTGGCAAATCTTCACTGAGCAATTGAACTGGTAGAAAAAAACCGCAGCAATTTATTCAGCAAATGATAGATATGGTTTATAAAATTCATCAGCAAATTAGTATGAGCCGAGCACTTGATGTGTATGAGGTAGAGCTTTCAAACTTCTGCATTTTGCTGCAGAAATACTGTGTGTTGTAATTTTGCTCAATGATCTCTCATCACCTTAAAATTCCTAGGTCAAAAATTGTAAAAAACCTCAGTATTTCATAATTTTGAAAGTATATATCAGAATAAATTGCTTTTAAATTTCCCATTGATATGTGTGAAATCGCCATTTTGGACAATCTGCCTGCCAGCAGCCAGTCTGTGAACATTGTAACTGCAATAGATGTTTCTCTTTTTGACTGCAAACTAAGGGTAGACACTTCTGCTTGGTGAAGAGAGCTTAACCAGTGAATTTTTTAGGTAAAGTTTTCTTCTCACTTGAAATGTCAGAAGAACAGAAAAATAGGGACAGGAGAAGAATTTTTTTATATTTTTAACCTTCTGATAAGCAGGTATCTCAATAAAGTACTATATTGCTGCTGTGAAGGGATTTGAAATCACTAGTTAATTGCTGTTTAAGGAGACTGATTGAATTGTGTTTCTTTTAAATTTGCATGATATATGAATATGTCTTCACATTTCTTCTCTTTCTAAAACTGTAAGCAAAGTAATGTCTTAAACAGCTGTAGAAAAAAGCTTAAATGCCAGATGAAGGAGAATTTCTTTTAAACTACTGGCAGTTTTCCTCCACTTCTGTAGATCAGATGTAAGTTCCATTATGTGAGTGACAGCTCCATACATTTAAATTATTTGAACTATATTTAGGTTAAATAAAAAGGGCAAATACATTTACTGAAAACTAAAATATTATGAGTAAAGCATTATAGTCATACGAGAAAAACAAATTATAACAATAGAGACCAAATACTTTACTCAGGACAAGTGCTGTACTGTTGGTATTAACTGCTGAAGAACAGCTGTATGCAACAAAAATGAGGAATGCCTTGAATTTACAAGAGAGGTAACAAGAAGATTCTAGAGGACAATGATTCTAGGAACTTAGATATGGGTTTTACTTAAACAACCAAAGTAAAAATTTAAGACAGAGAAGTATAATTGAAGGCATAATCTTGCTTTCATTATAACAATCTTGTTCTTTGATGTCTTGGACAGTACAAGAATGACTGATAGAAGAAAGAAATGCAGTAAAATTCTACCCCACCTGCTCTCCATAATAAAGGCTATATGATAATGTCATACAGATATTTTACCTGAAGCATATGAAGAGTTAGAAGAGTGGAAGATAAAAAATACACAAATAAAATCAGAGTCACCTTAGACTGTTGAGTCTGCAACTCCTGGAGTAAAATTTAACAATGGGGGTTTTTTATATTTTTTTTCCAGAGCAGTTGAACTACAGAAATCTGAGCAAGCCTTTAGTTATTAAGTGATCCCGTACATCTGTTTGGATAGTTTTTCTAAATAGCAGATGTGGTTCATAAACATTAATAGAGACTGCAGCATACAACAGAGACAGAAAAATTATGTTTGATTCTGAATTCAGTCCAGTATACGTAAGATTAGCTACTCAGAATGGAGTATATCAGTTCCAGTGTGAAATCACAGCAAGAGCAAACTCGTTCCCAGAAACATCTGGATAAATATTGATCAAGACATATTTCTAAAGAAGGGTATGCTGTTGTCCTTGTGCACTTTAGACTTTCTCCTGTCGACCAGGTGTAAAACAGACATACGGATTACTCATGGACCCTCTAGCAAAGCCACTCAATTCTCAAACATAGCCAGTACAAAGTTTTCTCCATAAATAAAACAGAAGGCACTGAAGTGGTACAAACACTCTCACAATGAATTCATCCTTAACAGGATGATGTGGAGCTTTAAGTGCCGAGACTGTTTACCACTGTGAGTTCCATTACCGCAAACTCTGAAGAGAGTCTATTACAGTAAGTACTTCTCTCAGTATTTCCAGGGTCTGCTTGTGACCTAACATTGTTCTGTTAAGACAACACCACTTTAAGTGCTTTCCTAACTAAATTCAAATACATCATTTATATTGAAATTAACCAGCTCACAGTGAGTTCTTTGGTTCTTAAAAATACCATTACGGCTGCAGCAAAATCTATAAGTTAAAATGGTCAGACTACCAACTTTATTTCCCTGCAACAAGAGAACCTTTGTTTATTTTTTAATATTGCATAAATAGGACTAAACTTGTTCTGTTCAAATGCTTTTCTATTAGACAAACTTCTGTTTTCCATTTGTGCCTCCTGCATTAAAGGGATGCTTGAAAGTTTTGAAAGTGCTAAATGATTGTACTATTATGTTTCAAATTGTAACAGAGGGGAAAAATTATCATATTTGTAAAAGATAATGAAAATGAATTTTTAGCTACTGTCTTTGCAGATCATCAATTAAATTATGCATTTTTCACTTCTAGTCCCAGCTGATAAAAATTATAACATCCAGCACCTTAATTTCCTTTTTTAATTTTACTTTGTCTTTCTTGGTCTGCTTTCCAGTGGGTGGCATAGTAATGCAAAATTTTCCAAAGCATTTGTGTTACTGCAGTGTCACACACAGTGGCGGCACTGTCTAATGGTACTTGATAATTCATACTCTCTCATTTGGTTACAAAATATCCACCACAGATCTCATAGCTTATCTTGAGGTGACAGGAGATAATAGATGCCAGAAAACTCCTCACATGAGATGTGGCTTTGTCAGCTGTCCTCAAAGCATTTAAATAGAGATATTCCCATTAGGTTGCCCCTGGCAGACCCTTTCTGTGACAGCTTGGAGAGCCCTGAGATGTTTTTACCCTTAAAGGAAATCTGGTGTGTGATCAGCATTGCTACATGAACTCTGGAACATGTCTCAGATAGGAGACATAGTCTCTGCCTGCAAAACCTCTGGACAAACTTCCTCTCCTCTCACACACTCAGGGCACTCAAAACTGATACTCTCCTGTTTTTTCATATTCAATTTCTGGGTGGTGCCACCTGAAACACTTCTAGACCACAGAAATGGGAAAAAGAATGTCAGAGTCAGAACAGTTGCTTGACCCCAGGTGCTGAAAAAGCAGCTAAGCAGCACGGCTCTCAAGAAAAATAAGAGTAAATGAGCATAATGAGTGGTCATTTAGTAGATCACAAAATCATAGAATTGTCTGGGTTGGAAGGAACCTAGAAAGACCTTCTAAGTCCAACACTGTCTTTCACAACATCACTCACAAGACAAGGTTGCCAAAAGCCCCAGTCAACCTGACCTAAAAACACTTTCAGGGATGGGACACCCACACCTTCTCTGGGCAACCTTATCCTAAAAGAACCTGTTCTTCTTTATATCTAAGATCAACCTGACTATTTTAATTTAAAACCATTATTCTTTGTCCTATCACTACGTGCTCTGGTCAGAAGTCCCTCTCCAGCTTTCTTGTTGTCTTCTTCTGGTACCGAAAGTTTGCTGTAAATGTCTCCCTGAACGCTTCTTGTCTTCAGGCTGAACAGCCACAACTCTCTTGGATCTTTTTTTCACAGGAGAGGTGTTCTCACTCCCCAGTCATTGGTTTGAATGATTTCATAGAAGACAGTACTCACAATATCCTTTTTTGTTGTACAGGAACACGAGCTACAGCTGGAGCCTGTGTTTGTGTGGGTGTATAATCAGCAGCTGTGGTTGCATCACCCTCCCTCTGCTGGAACTGGTCCTGGAGGTGTTTCCATCTACATCTGCACACTGTTGCTACGTTTATCTAGGACATTTGAGTCATCCTTACACCACTGTGAATTTACTATTGTAAGTATGCTTGGGAAGGCTTAAATCTATGCACTTCACAGAAAAATGAGATATCTCTCAGAAGTGTACCAATCTTTGTATTCTACCATGGAGTACTAGTATAATGAATTAGAAAGCACAATATGCTCTGTAACTCACATATAATTCATAAACTGAGCTGTTAAGTGGAGTCCTGTCAAATCTGACAAAGAATTTTTTTATTCCCATTTTCCCATATTCTAAAACAGCTCCCTGAGAAGAGCCAGGTTTTTCCCATACACTCTGCAATAGTTTGCACTAGCTAGGACAGTGTACTTTGCGAAGAGCAGATACATTTCTATGACTGGCATATTAAGGACAAAAAAAATGCATCACTTAAAAAATTACTAGATAGTTTAGATGGATGAGAAGTATATGTGCAGATATAAGAAGGACTGAAAGCTATCAAACAAATATTCATGAACTAGTTTTTTTCTTCACACTTCAAGGTATTTTGATACTACTTTGTTGAATTTGTCCAATGATAAGTATGCAGTAATGTCTTTTATTATCAAAGTGAGACACTTTAACAAATATTGAAAAAAAATCTTATCTCTTCTTAGAGATGTCTATGTGTCTCAAAAAAAATAGGTGTGAAATATTGGTAAAAATTTTGGGGAATTCAACATTCTCCATTGTCATTGTCTAGCCAAACTGGACACAACCACTATTGTGCTGCAAATTAAAGACCAAGAGGACTTAGTCTGGAGATGTAGCTTATGCATTCTGAGCACACAATTCAAAAAGAGTGGCTCACGGAATTTTACACAGACACAGTGCAAGTACTGTAATCTAGTAAGTGAAAATAAAACCTGAAAAGAGTATTGCAAAATACTTAGAAGTATCATGTTTTTGTGAAAGTATTTAAAATGTGAAACCCAGATACTTTTTATTCCAAATTCTTTTTATTCGCTATAATAGAATATTAAATTCAGATATTAAATTCTGGTCTAGGAAAAAATAAAGCAAGGAAAGTAGAAGTTACCCATAACTCTTTGCACTAACAGCCCTGATCAACTGAAGTTTGTACACAAAGGCATTTCATATCAGTATTTCGCATTATTGATCCTTCCCCAAATAAGGCTCTCCTGACATGGTACAGTTCAATAGCAGACGCATTTGCACTATTTTGAGCAGTACCTAACAGAAAGGAAAGCAGGGGAACACATTACATATTGCCTGCAAGAGGACATACATCTGGGTAAGAACTGCAGCATTACAGTGGATGACTGGGTGAAAGACTATGGTATGGACAAACCCTTCGCAGGGGAAACTCTGAAGCTGGATTCCCTAAAAGGCTGGTACAATTTTCTTAGCCTTCAGAAATTAATTGTCTAGGAGAACAATCTCAGATCTCAAAGTACTAAGTGAAAGATCAAGATGTCTTCTATCCTCTGTTTATTTGACTGAAGCATGATGAATGGCAGGGCTTTCCTGTCCCAAGCCCTTGAACTGAGAGGAGCTGGATGAGAAAACTCTCTCATAGGGATTGTTGTGTGGGAAGCCAAGGAGACCGGCACACCACAGCCAGGTCTGTGCAGAGGCACTGCTTCTGGCAGAGGTGACTGAGACACCATAAGCTGATCCCTGGGAGCTAGAATACATTTAAACATGCCAGAGGAGTCAATTGTCTTCATGTTTGAGAGCTGACACCTGTCTTTGCAGATGATAGCTCAGTTATTTGACTCAGTTCTCATCAGACAGTCCCCGGCTGCTGTTGAGGTTCTGCTCATTTATTATTGAAGAGAGAAAGAGAAGACTTCAACTAACTTCTGGGAACAGATCATAGCCTGCATTACACATACAGGCATGCATGCACATGCCAGCACTGAAAATTTTAACTTTTAAAATAAACACCAGTACAACATTCAGTTTATGTAAATATGTACACTGCAGTTATGTGTGCGCGTAAGAAAAAGAGCCAAAATCCAATTTTTCTAAACTGAAGAAACAATATTGAAAATGAGCAAGGAAGTTCTGCAGTTATGTTGGTAATTTTCCAGAGAAGCTAGGAAAAAGCAAGCTCACTGACAACTTTTGGAAGCTGGCAGGAAGAAAACAAGCAGTGAAGGTCAAGCCAAGTAATTATTCAGCTAAGACTTTAACTTTTCATGGCTATGTTTGAAATTTTAGCAACAAATATTTTACTGTATTTAAATGCAAACAAAAGTATATTTCTATTAATTATGTTTGAAGAAACCAAGTTCTCAGTTGCAGAACCAAATCCAAGAAATATTAAAGTTAACCTTTTTTTTCACCTTCTACTTTTTAGCAGGATGTTATAAAGTAGTACAAGGTATCTATTAGTCTCTGATTTTAGGGCTTTTTTGTGTTTAAAAGGACACATAGAGAACCTATGCATGGAGAAATGCAAGCCTTGGGTAAGAAATCCTGATTTCCATAATTAGGCAAATATAAACTTTTAATTTTAAAATTAGAATTAGTTTAATTGTCCTTATAATATTGCATGACTTGAAAGAAAAATCTTATTTTAAATTGCATGCTTAAGCAAGTGCTTAAGTTTAAGTGGGTCTTCAGTATCTCCTGATCTCCAGAAGAGCACAAATGTATGCTTCTGTACTCTCCTGAATGACGTGATTTGTGAACAGTGATTTTCCTTCTCTCCCTCCTTAATTCTGCCTGCTATTTAACACTATGGTTTTGGTATTGTTAAATATATCCATTCTAAATTATATTCATAGATAAAAGACAGAAGTAGAGGCTGAGGGTCTAGCACCCCTCATCTCTGTATACATGGGTTCTTTTTATTTCCAGAAAGTAAGGCTGGCGTTGATACCACCCTGTACCCTAGGCACTCTCTCACACCATGCAGAGGCCCGGGCTCAGAAGGTACTAGGCAGCTGGAAGAACCTCACGAAAGGAAATGCGATGGAGTTAAATAACACTCCTTAGTCCTAGGCCATGCAAACTTCACAAAACTCAACAAGCACAACTATAAGGTCTCACTAGGACAATCCCCAGCACAAGAAAGGGCTGGGCAGAGAATGGATTGACTTGGGGGTACTGGTGGATGAGGGACTGGACATGAGCCAGCAGTGTGTGCTTACAGCCCAGAAAGCCAATCATGTCCTGGGCTGCACCAAAAGCAGCGTGGGCAGCAGCGTGAAGGAAGGAATTCTGCCCCTCTGCTCTGCTCTGGTGAGATCCCACTGCAGTGTCCACCTCTGGGCCCCCAACATAAGACAGACGTAGATCTGCAGGAGCAAATCCAGAGATGATCCAAGGGATGGAGCACCTTTTCTGTGAAGACAGTTTGAGGAAGTTGAGGTTGTTTGGCCTGGAGAAGGGGAGGCTTTGGATATGTTTCAGTACCTGAAGAGGGCCTACAAGAAAGCCAGATAGGGACTTCTGGCAAGGATATATAGGACAAGAGGAAATGGCTTTAAAGTAAAATAGAATAGCCTTATATTAGATATAAAGAAGAATTTTTGGTGAGACTCTGTAATAGGTTTTGTCCAGAGAAGCTGTGAATGCCNTCTGTGAAGACAGTTTGAGGAAGTTGAGGTTGTTTGGCCTGGAGAAGGGGAGGCTTTGGATATGTTTCAGTACCTGAAGAGGGCCTACAAGAAAGCCAGATAGGGACTTCTGGCAAGGATATATAGGACAAGAGGAAATGGCTTTAAAGTAAAATAGAATAGCCTTATATTAGATATAAAGAAGAATTTTTGGTGAGACTCTGTAATAGGTTTTGTCCAGAGAAGCTGTGAATGCCCCATCTCTGTAAATGTTCAAGGCTGGGTTGGATGGGGCTCTGAGCAAATTGGTCTTGTGGAAGAAGTCCCTGCTCATGGCAGGGGGGGGTTGAATTAGAAAGTCTTTGAATGTCCCTTCCAACCCAAACAGTTCTATGATTCTCTGAAAATATACTGTTCTCTGCCCAGGACAGAGGCTGTACTAAATCTTATCTATGTGATCATTAGAAGACGAACATTGCTAAGCTAAACAACCTCACAGCTGGCCTGCTCCAGTTTCCTCTACAATAATAAATTTTCTATGCTTAAGAATAATGACAATCTTCTGGAAGAGAAAAGTTGATTAAAAAATACAGCTTGTATCCATGTGAGATAGAAAAAAGCCCACCCTTTTCCACAGTTTCAGTTTGGATTGCTAGCACGAAAACAGAATTTCGGAATGTTTGCGTATGGTTTTCTTCCCCACATCTTTTTGACGTATTTGCCTCCCTACATTACCGGTAAAATGGTCTCCCCAGAGAGAAGGAATGTCACAGAAAGCAGCTGAGCTGCATGCAGGAAGAACCATACCTAGTGCATTGCCTGCTTGGACGAAAAGATGCCACTCAGTTGATGCCTTAATTTATTCTGATATTTATGGATAAATATAAGCAAACAGTTAAAGATTCTTTAGTCTGCATGACACAGCTTTAAAAGCACCAGTCCCTATCTAATGACAATCCACAAATGCAAATCCAGTAGCCTAGCTTACGTACAAAGCTAGACTAGGCCTAAAAAATTGACATCTGCTTCTTTTCTGAAAAAAACGAGCTCTCGGCACTCCACCGCTACACCAAAAACAGAGAAAAAAATACTATTTCTGGGTAGCAGTTTCCAAGGTTGCTTAATATTCGGTGAGGATATTCTTAAAGTTAGCTCACATTTTAAGAATTTCACAGAACATCTGTGCATCATTGCATGTTTTAAGAGTTTTCTCGGACACCATATCATTTTTTCCTGAAACTCTTACTTAAGAAAACAAATTCAAGGTATTAATTGTTCTTCCTCCACAATCTCCAAAGATGCATTTCTAATTACATAAAATCACAGTTTATCCAACTGTTTTACATTGTACATTCACACAGTGTATTCTTGTCAATAACTGCTACTGAGAAAGCTGTCCGCAAGTAAGACAATTTACCATTAGATCCTTCTTTTCTTCCTTCAACAGTTTATTGAGACAGTATTATTTAGTTATGAAATATACAAGTTTTATATTGCAAGTGTCTTTCAGTAAGTACTTAAGATTGCTAGGATGCTGCAACAAACCAATGGTAAAACTCTCAGTGTCTTCTATAACAAAGTGGTTAAGCCAAAACTGAAAATATCAACCTCAATGTTTTTTGAGGTCTAAAAGATATGACAGCACACCTACCCTATTTGTATAATAATCCTCTAACAAAGCACTGGACCACAACACACAAACAAAACTGTCCCCACACTAATTATCCTGGCACGTTTCAGCCCAGAGGGAATTTATCTGATTTTTAAGTGTTTGGGAAAGTGGTATGAAAATATAATTGAAATGTGACAGACTCCTAATTATAGAGGCAACAGTATCAGTCAAATATTCTCAAAACAATAGCACATGTAACTAACTTTGACAAAACAATGGTGTTGTGAATTAATGTTGCTGACATTCATATACAGCTTACAGGGAATTCAAGATATTCTGTTTTGTTTCCCGTCTGTGCCCCTGTTAAGATCCAACGTGATGACGCAATGAGGAGTGACAATCATAACTAAGACCTTTCCTCACTAAGGCAATCCTCCTTATGATCAGAATAATTGAGTATATATTCATGTAGACTGTTATCTAATAAGAAAATCTTATAGTAAATATAAAACTTGTTTCATGTTTTCCAAGGACAAAAATTTTATTCCTCTAGGAAAGTCAAGATATTCTTATAGCAGGTACCTTGAGATGTACCAGAGAAATAAGGTAGTTATAGCAACTCAGGTATGAGTTGGCAGTATGCAACATTTCTCAGAAAACAGCTAAATTGCAAATAAGCACACACATTCATTCAAGCTGACTTCCCGCAATTTCAGTTAAAAGGCTCTTAACAAACTTTTGTATAACCCAGCAGCACATTCCAACCTGGTGGGAGCTATTTTCTCAGATGAAGGAATCTGAGACCTGTATGAACATAAAGTCAAAAGTGCTGGAATAAAGCAAGTAGAGGAAGACGGGCAGAGAATATCTGTGCGATTTCTGGCAATGGGCCTTCACTGAGCAGGGGAACAAGTGGATCCCTCTTCAGCTTGGAATACAGTGCTGTCACGGTGATATGAACTCTCAGAGTTCAAATGTACTCTCAGACCTTTAGATGAGTCTGACATCCCACCTTTTTACATCATATGGTTGAGAATGCTGCACCATCTGTTAGAATTTGTACCTACGTCAAGAAGTGACTTGTATGGCACCCATTTCCTTATGCCACTTGAATACAGGCCTATCTGGACATAATTCCATGACCCAGTCGCTGAAGAAGCTTGTTCTGTGGCTTCTCAGGTGTGAGAGATGATTTTGTCTCCGGTGTGGAGGTTATAACCTCTGCCCTACACTTCAACAGGCTAGAGGGGGGACAGTTATAGCCACTAGGAAGTGAGAGCAAATGTAAGCTCTCACTTAGCCAGTTCCCAGGATTCCACTAGCCAGGAATACAGAAGTCAAGGTGTTTCTAAGCACCTTCTTTTATTGCGTCTGCTCCCAGCAGACAAGTGCAGATGATCTTGGAGCTGATATTCTTCCTCCCAGGGAGCAGCAGGGGCAAGACAAAAAGCCATAGTGCCTATTCAAAATAGGTGCTGAGAAGCTGTTTTGAGTCTGACTGGCATGGAGCTAATTTTCTCCACAGCAGCCCTCACGGTGCTGTGCTTTGTATTGGTAGCTAGAACAGTGTTGCTCACATACCAATGTTTCAGCTACTGCTGCATAAGTGCTCTCACAGCATAAGTGCTGCCTCTAAACCATTCTGCCCTGCCACCAGTAGGCTCAGGTGGGCCAAATCTCGGAAGGGGACATAACAAGGGCAGCTAAATCACACTAGCCAGAGGGATATTCCATGCCATATGGCATCTGCTAAGATATAGAAGTAAGAGAAAGAAGGAGGAAGGGAGGTCTTTTGTTATTTATGTTTGTCTTCTGGAAACACTGGTGCAGTGTGGTGAAGCCCTGGTTCCTGGGGAGTGACCAGATACTGCTTGCTGATGGGAAGTAGAGAATGCTTCTTTTTCCTTTGCTTTTGTATACCTGACTGTTCACTTTTGTTTAGCAAATTGCTTTATCTTAACCTATGAGTTGTTCTGTGTAGTATTTTCTCACTCCTGTCCAGTGGAGAAAGGGGACTGATAGAGTGATTTGGTGGGCACCTGACGACCAGCCAAGGTCATCTAGCCAAGGTCAATCTACCACAGAAGCAAAGCCAGAGGATGTCCTGGGTCGGGTGGGAGTCTGTTGCGAATGGATTGGAAATTTTGCAGGGCAAGTACCCAGTAAGGTCACACCTGGCTTAATCCACAGTATGAGGAGGCAAGCAGGATGGATGCTTTGAGTTACAACACTGAGGCAAGGAACGCTCAAACTGGAATTAAATCAGGGTTACTTAGCTGGCTGAAACACGGATACCAATGCTAGTGCTCTGCAAGTGTGTTTTTAGAACTATTTGATTTGTTTGGTATCTCCTAACTGTCCAACTACAGTTAACATTTTTCTGCTGACTTGAATAGCTTCAAGACTGCATTGTACATGTGTTACTACAAAGTGATTAATCAATGAATTAAAAACTAGAATCTCCAGGGAAGAAAAGAACTGTTAGTAGCAAAGACTGTATCTGAAACTTTCACCCTAGAAATGTAAGGAGATGGTTCTCTGGTAGAATCATCATGGCAACTGCTACCACTCTGCCATTATTGCCTTTAAGTCTTGATATCAACTGGATCCTCCTCCTGAAGAGAGAGATGGAGAGGGTGAGATAAAGTGTGCACACTTTCATCACAGGGCAATGTGTAATTCAGATCATGGATTGTAATGTACCACCAAAGATGAAAAAATGAAAGAGAATTCCACTTCGGTGTCACCGTCCTATACAAACCTATGAGCTTCCCATAAGTTTTACTCCTGGCATCCCTCCTGGACTTGTGCATTCGCTTCCCCAATACAATTCTGTGGAGGACCAAGTTCTTCCAATTTCTTTCCATTTACAACCCTACCACCCCTATCTCCCTCCACTTTGCAGCACATTTGGATGGTTTAGCTGCAGAACTACTCTGCCAGCTATGCCAAAGATGCATTTTTTTCGGTGCTCTCAGTTGAAGTGAAAAGTTATATAACCTGTGCTCCAGCAGTGAACATCCCTCCCTTGTTTCCAAATTCTGACTGGAAAATGGCCCTAAGAACTCTTTGTGAAAAAGTTCCTGTTCTACAGAAACAGGACTAAAGGCTGCAGCAGAATTATTGAAAATAGAATCATAGAGTCCTAGAATGTCCTGAGTTGGAAAGGACCCACAAGGATCATTGAAGTCCAGCTCCTGCCCCTGAACAGGACAGCCTCAACTCACCCCATGTGCCTGAGAGCATTGTCCAAACACTTCTTGAGCTCTGCCAGGCTTGGTGCTGTGACCAGTTCTCTGTGGAGCCTGTTCCAGTACACAAACACCCTCTGGGGGAAGTATCTTTTTTTTCTGATATCCAACCTAAACGTTCCCCTACACAATATCATGCCATGTTGAAAAGTATTAACCTAGGGATAGCTCACTCACAAGAGGGAAGCGCAGATAGTGGGAAAGTTGGAGGAAAATTCTGGATGTTTTTTCTGGCCATCCTGAACGTGGTTTGAAGTTGACGTAATTTTTGTTCAAAACTAGTGTTAATTTTAAAAAGAAAATATATTCTCCTCCCCTACACTAGCAAACACCAGCAATTCAATTTCAGCTACAAATTGTCTTGACATACAGCCAAATTATTGCAGTATTCTATAATTCCTTATCATTTATCAATATAGCATTTAATGAAATCTACAAGGCAGACTAAAATGGCTGTCGCTTTTTAATTAAAAAATATATTTTTGGTTTGCGAAATTATCATTGTACTGCTTAATACATTGTGCCTGAAAATTTTAAATGTTCATTCAACAGCCATGATCAACTGTTTTATTGACATTACATGCCTTTGTTCCTAACTGTGTGAACAAAAAGAGAATAAAATGAGATGAGGAATAGCTAATTGAGGTACTTTTAGCAGTTGTCACCAGAAATTCAGTTTTATGAAGCTCAAAAATGAAGACCACTTTCTCAAACTTTAAACATTCTTGTAATGAAATGAAGTATTTTCAAAGTCTAGAAAAAAAATACATTTACTCGTGTGAACAAGGGCCAGAGTGTTAGCATTTTTAAGATTGAAGGCATCTTGTTTCAGCATTCACTGAAACATAAGATGAGCCCTGTTAAAATATTGGGATTCCACACTGATAAAGTCTTTGACAACCCTTTCCAGTAAAAAACAAAGTACATGATTTTTCCACATAGAAAATTTGTAATTGGCTTGCTCTATTTATATTTATGTTGTAAAAATACCTGCCTTTTCTGGAAGTATTTTAAAAGTAGGATGAAATGTTTATTGAATTCACTGAGATGGATGAGACTGGATAAATAATATTAACTATGGCCTAGTTCAAAAAACCCAGTGAATGTGGAAAAAAAATCATTATTGGAAAGAGAAAAGATTACACAAAGTGATACTGACAACAGCTTTACCAGAATATATTCACCACAGTGGACTCGGTCATGCCCTGTTCAGTGAAGCTTTCATTCCTTTCACAGACTGAAAGTCCAAGCCCAGAGAAAACAGAATCTGTTTTGCATGTACATGAATAATTTTATAGATATGAGTAGTACCAGCAAACTTAACTGCACTGTTTGGATGATGAAATATTGGCACGGTGTGAAACAGTGGTGGTACTCAACATTGGTGCTTATAATTGCATTTCAGAATTTGTATATACTGGAATGGTCCTACTTCAATTGTCTGAGTACCCATGGCATATCACATTTTTCTATTTCAGCTTAGATAAAGTGTATTCATCCCAGGGAGTAGAAACCAGAACGGACACTGATTATTTTAGTGTTCTTAAAATCTACCAACCTGAAGTCCTGATTCTGTAAAAGATTCTTCTGTACAAGCACAGTAGCATTGATACCACAGCCAGCTTTACATATGCAACTCCATCCTTCCCTACCTGCAGGCTGAAATGAACATTCATCAGTGACTCTCAACACTTATTGTTCCCTGCATCTAATTTTTATGATAAGAGTTTATTATTGTGAACTTCAATTCCACGTTTATCTTCTAACAAAGTAATTACATGTACAGTTTAACGGTAGTATTTATTTTTATTTTATACAGTATCATAAAAATATTATACATAGCACCATCTGTTGGCTAAGATAGCTATAACAAATGAATAATAGTTTATGTAGATTAGGAAGAGAAAAGTAAACCAACAAGAAAACAGAAAAAGGGCCATAAAAATTTAGATGACTAAACTGCATACTAAAATGATCTTACATGCACATTTTTCTGTAAGTTAGGGGCTATATTTCCAAAGAATACATTTAAGGCTGGTCTACTCAAAAATTTTTGACACTTTTTGGAGGAAAAAAAGATGGGTATGAAAAAGCTATAAACACTAATAGGAGAAAGTGATAAATTAATTCACCTGCAGCATCATATATTACTCTGTGTTCTAGCATCATGGTTCTCTGAATCCTTAGTGTTCCTAATGGCAACAGAAACACAATTAAGAAGGAAATTGATGGTGTTTTCTGCAGCCACACACCTATCTGGAGAATTTCTGAGGCAAAATGCTGTGCTTCTTTCATGTAGCCTGTCTGAGAGCCTGTGAGACAGACTGCTCCACAGGGTGCTGTCGTTTTCTGAGGCTCATGCTTTGTGTGTGTGTGTGGCATGCAAGCAATCTCCTCTGCTGGTGAGTTTGTGTCTATTTAAAGGCCAGCCACAACTGCAGTCTGAAAACCCTGAGAACATCTCCTCAGAGTAAAAATTCTGTGAGGAGGAAGTATTGGTATGTTAGCAGTAGTATGAATGCCCCCTTTCCCACATTTTAGACAGCCTCATGCCTGTCACACCTACCTGGTTAGCTGACCTGGATGGGAAGCTGGACAGGGACTGGGCCAGCATTTCCACATCCAGAAAATCTCCATCCGACTGTGTCCTACCTGTCCTGGAAATCACCACTTTAAGAAAAAGCTGCAAGAAGGGGTCTATTAACCCCTTGTGTTCTGTACCTGTACACAGCAAGTTTTGCTGAGCAACCAAAAAATATCATGACTTTTGTCTAGCAGTTCAATGAGACAGGCCAGAAGTATTATCTAAAAAAAAAAAACGGTATTAAAAACTTATATGTCCAGCTTTTTGCTGGTCCAAGTCAGGCAATGAAAACAGCAGACAAATTTCATTTTCCAGACAAGAAATCACAATATTCTGTTTCTCTGAATTTAGACCAACGGATCTTGAGATAATGAAACCAAAAATATTTTTACACAGGGCTTAATGACGCAACTGAATTAGAGCTTAAATCGAAGAGCTGTCTCTTTATACAAAAACAATTAAAAGAAATACTTGTAAATTAAGTAGTTCTGTCAGGAATACCCATTCTTAGGTCTCCTGATATCAAATCAAGAAGGCAGTAGCTTCCTCACACAAAACACTGATCTGATACAAACCCACCCGACTCAAATTTGGTCAAAACATTTTGACATGTTAATATCTTGCAGGCGGGCTCCTTTGTGCCTGATGAGCTCCATATCTTGCTTTGTCTAATTCAACAGAAGTGCAGTCATGCATTTGATCTGGATGGGTTCAGAAGGGCTGGGTGACCCAGTGCCACAGAGATGAGGCACTAATGACTTGGGCACCTTAGTTTCAAGTAGGTTCTCGAATTAACTTAGGCAGAAACCCAAGACTGCTTCACAGTGTGCACATTTCACTCCAGACCACCTGCTTTTGCAGCAAGAAGGGATCTGACAGTCTTTCAAGACCCGACAACATATTTTATCTCCTCTGGCTGCCCTTTTACAGGACCAGAGGAAGTAATAATTTCTTCCACCTGCCACTGTGAAGGAAACATATTCACACAGCTCATCATTCAGGAAGCACAAGCCTCAGCACATCTAGTGCTCTGTAAATAGTCTTGGTGCAGATATAGTAATAAATACAACTTTCAAGGGTGTACAAGGCGCCAGTGTTTCTAATGGTATATTTTTCTTTTCTCCAAAAGATATTAATAAGATTTAGGACCAAATTCGGACCAGGACTACTGTGTTCACTGCACAAGGCTAAAAGGCAAATATCTTAATGTGGTAATTTTTCTAATGAAAAAAAAAGAATTAATAAAATATATTCATTTGTCCATTCTTGAAATCTGGAAGATTAGTGAGGAAGTTTCTGATAGCAGTTGGGACACTAGTGTTTGTCTTTTTAAGAATCTCATGCAGGAGCTGATAAAGTTCTGGGATTTACACATTTGTTTCTAACAAATTTTGAAATTATAATTGAAAAACTGACCAAGGTTATTATGCTGGGCATGGATAATAGACAATAGAAACAGCAAAAAGAAAAGCTACAGTGCACTGAAGTTTAGTTTGATTTTATAGTAACACTTTCCATATTTGGCAATAAATTGAAAAGTTACAGTGCATATCTGTAACATATCATGGAAATTGATCAGTATGTGCTAGGGAACAGCTATAGCACAAAATTAATTCCTACACATTAGTTAACACATTTTGAGCAAAACAACCATACTTCATTCTCCCGCTATTCCGCTTTGCTCATCCACTAGAACAAATGGATTTCTGTATTTAGCTGTCCAAGGAAAATGCATGGAAACATGAATCATTTAGGTTAACATGTCCTGGCACAAATGAAACCATGAATATTTTGCATTCCTGGAGTCCTAAATGTCAAACACTGAAGCATAAGCACAGGTCAACCAGGAGGAAGATCTCTAGTGGTCTGGTTCAGTAAATATTTGGTTGATAATTTGGACTGCTATTTAATTTATGGGAATTTGAGGACACAAAACCTTCCCTGTGTATCCTTGTGAGGCCTAACTTGCAGTCTTTTCTCTTGTTGGTCAGAGATTAGTATAATCTCTACTGCATTTTGGTTTTACTACTTAAGGCAAAGGCAGGAAGTGTTTTGAGGCAATGTCATGTAAGATGACTGTTCTTAACTTTTCTGGATAGTTTATATGTTAAGTCTTTTTTTAATAAATGAACATATACATGAAGGACAAGACAGAAATCAGGAGCAATCAATAAATATCCGTCAATACAAAATTATACCTGACCAACCTGGGACAGAAGATACCTCAACTTCAGTAACACTTCTGACACTGTCTCCCATGGCATTTTCATCTGGAAGGAATAGCATACTCTAATGTTAATAACCAAAGGTTCAACATCTGGCAATTAGTAACAAGAGAGGGGTTTCTGCAGCCTGATGGAGAAGGAGTTCAGGGTGATCTGATAGCATACAACTTTTTTGGACAATGTACAGATATTACACAGCTGAACTCCTCGGTGTTGGAGGATATCATAAAGACGGACAAACTGCAGCTAGGGAGGTTCAGACATCAGGAAAAACCTTTTATTGGGAAGGATACTGAAGCACTTGTTGCCCTGAGATGCTGAGAAGTCTCCATCTTATTCAAGACTTCAAAAGATAGAAGCACAGTGTTGGCGACAGCATTGCTTTCAGAAAGAATTTGGAATTCTGACCAGTGTTTCTGTGGTTCTGTGATCTCATGTGAGCTACAAAATTGAGATGATCATATGACAGCAGTGCAGAGCTAGTAAAAGCGACCCAAATCCACGGATCAATTTCTGTAATGTTATGATAATCTGCTGACACACTGGAGTCACTATCATGTTATTCTGAACAGGAGTAAAAGGCAAACAAAAGAGGAAACATTTTTTTCTTGACCTTTCAATTAGATCCAGCATCAGCACAGTATTGGAGAAAGACATGCTAAAATTAGTAGGTCATCAACACTGGCAGCTGCACTAGAAAGTGGGCAACTTTAATAGTTTATGCCCTGTCCAAATGAAACAAGGACAGACTGTCCGGATTCAGTGCACAATGCAATGAACGTAATAGACGCAATAGATTAAATAAACTATGTCATATGTCTTCTTGTTTTCTTATCTCCCTTAAAAATCAAGATAATTGATATAATCCAAATCAAAGACCAGGATCTGACAGCAATAATGGTGTTTGCTTTCAAATCCCCCCTATTGCTTGCACTACACTCCACCCAACAGACCACCATTTGCAGACACTGAGTGGGAGAGTGGATGTAAATTGAGCAAACCTTTATTGTTTGGCAAGGTGGAAAATCCATTATTCGTTTCTTTTGCTTCTGCGCAGGGCAGTTCTGCTTCACTTTCACTGTTTAATGCAGTGTAACTAAAAATCTGTACCCTGCAGAAAGCTTTCAAGCAGTAGCTGAGCTTGATGCATTTGTGATGCTCTGGAAGCAGTGAAGAGCACCGAGCAGAAAAAGTGGCAGGGATCAGAGAATTGCTGAGCACACCATACACTATAACTTTCCCCTTGCTATTTTCTGTCTGTCCCTAAACTTAAGTTCTTGGCCATTCATCCATACCTGAGAGGAACAAAGGTTCTTCAGCTGATGTTTTCAAAAGCAATATATTTTTAATTAGGGACAGAGTGACCAGGCAGACATTTATGAGGTCTATGTTTCATTTCCTTTGCTCAGGCAAGCAAGATATGGAAACTGCTATGAGTGTCTGGAGGACACGAGGGTGGCCCTAGAGACGGGTAAGGATACAACATTTTTTTCATTTCCCTAGATGTCAATAAGATTTTTTGCACTCAGATTTCCTTTCTCCTGTCTCCTGACTAACATGCTAGTGTAGGCATACCATCTTAGGATCTTATGAAGGCTGAAAAATTAATGCTTTGAAGTTAATTAATATTGCAGAAAAAGAAGCAGGTCTCCTCCCTTCATAGCAGCAGATACATATATACATGAGTAGAAACACATGCAACAGGAGAGGATGTGATGATGGATATGAGACACCTGTCTGACCCTGCTCCTTGCTAGGAACTATGCTGTCAGCAACTCCTCCTTTCGTTTTCCCTTTACAGTGACCTGGAGCTGTGTGCTCAGGTTCCTGTCCTGTGAGGCAGACAGCTGGAAGAGGTAGGAGAGTACCTTACAGCAAAAGAGATTCCCAATAGAGGTCAAATTTTGCTTTTAATTATTTACATTGTCCTCTCATCTATTGCTTTATCTAGAAGGCTGAAGGGTGTTGTGTCATGTATCTTGTCTAACTAAGACTAAATAGGAGCTAGATAGCAAATATACCAAGGAATGCCTTCTGTTTGTTCCACTAGGTGTGTCAGCATATATATATGATTTATATTTAACTTCCTAGGCCAAAACCATTCGTTTTCTCTGAACATCTGGCTGGCATCTGCAAAATCTACAGTATGCATCGTTAATCAGAATATCATTGTAAGGCTGAGTAATGAAAGATAGATTGGGTAAATTCACTATATTAATGTAATAATGTTTACTAGAATACCACAAAGTTACAGCTTTTACCGTGCACTTGAAAAAAGCAATTGGTTTAATAACAGCCTAGAGTAAAGCATGGTATTTGTATTTAACAAAGTCATCTAATGAACATCTGTCTTCATTCCTACTAGTTTGCTCTGTACAAAATAGATATCACATTCTTCATTTCCTGTCATAAGCTGTTGCTTGCTATTAATGCCCTAATAACTTCACATGGATGTATGCTACTTGTGCATGTGTATACATGTGTGTTCATGTACACGTGTGTATATATAGAGTGAGACAAAGGGGCATGTGGGCACTTTTTCATTTCTTCTGACTCCTCTCATTTCTCTGCTAACAAACTAATTATAAGTAAGGGATCCTTTGTGCTTAAATTTCCACTGGAAATTATTTTGAGTTGCATGCGGTGCTTCCCCTATTAAAACCACCTACATATTCTTGCGAGATTTTTCTGCTATATGATTGTGTAAGGAAATATGGTCACTCCTTTCCATATGTATAATATCATGAATGACAGTTTTTTTTTTGCTCTACAGCAAGTTAAAAAATGTACTTTGGGTGAAATCACAGCTAGAGGGTATTGGCAATATGTTTTGCACATGAAAAATCAGTTCATTTTCTGCCACTTAACAAAGCTATGGGAAAGGTATTTTTGGCACACTTTAAATAAGTAATAATGTAAACTCTGCTTGAAACATAATTAGTACATTTCCCACTTTTCACCTGGCAGAACACGTGGTTTAAATATGTCTTCTTCTTGTCTTAGCAAGATTTTAAAGAGCAGTGTTTTTGACAATTAATGTCTCAATTTTAAACGCACAATACTTCCTTCTCACACATGGGCATGCCTATTATCAGTTAAGACTCAGCCCAGAAACAGTAAAAAATTTGAGGTAAATTGGTGGTGGAGTTGTATTTTGTACTGACTTTGTCGTTGTTTTTAATGCCTAGAAAAATCAGTTGGGTTATAATTGGCTTTAACTGGCATTCACACAGGTTGGAGCTTTTTCTCTTTACCTGAAGCCAAGCAGCTCTCAAACAAAGAAATTTCTTTTCAGCATTTGAAAACATCAAAGAAAATCTAATCTACACCACGCCATGCAATCTTTGATGAGGAGAAAATAGTCGGTGGTTGGAAGATAAATAGAAAAGAGACCTCATCTTTTATCCCCAGAAGTGGTCTCCACACCACACTTACATTTGAACCAGTTTTTTTTTTCTAAAGAACTGTTTTCTCACAAAGGTTGTTTAGTACCCAAGCTGAATAGTTCAGGGATCACAATGGTAGAGGACATTAGACCCTGTCACTCCAAACCTCCTAGTGCTGTGTTTCCTTTAAGTACACAAGAGACTCTAAAAGCCTCAAAATACCTTCCTTCATAAAATCACTAGTCCTTCACTAAAGGTGAGCAAAAATATCTCTGGTGCTATGTAGGAATCTGATAATGCCATCCCTTCAAAGGACTTATGAAGAGACTGAGCAAAATGCTTGATAGGGCCTCCATATTTCTGTGACAGAAATCAAGAAGCGTAGTGACTGACTGAGTAGTTGTTTTTACATATGTGTCAGAAAGCAAAGTTAGCCATGAGCTATCAAAGCCAGAGAAGAAATGCAACACAATGACCAGATAAAAGAAAATTACTGTCATTAGCCTGGATAGTCCCATACGAAATACCCAGAGTGAAAAGTTGCTCTTAGAAAGAAGTTTTATTCTGACTGGTTCCAAGGAGAAGGAGCTCTCTCTTCGCCAGCTCTCTTCTCTCACTATCTTTCCATATGCCAACTCACAAACATTGTTGAAATATATGTAATGATTCTGTAAGCATGGCTCATAATTACCTTAAAATAGTGGGGAGTTAATTTTTTCTGGATATTTGCTTATTTACATTCCAACTTGTAAACAATCTAATCTGAAGTTTATGTCTAAGCTATTGCTATATGTAAAATCCTGTGCTGTTTTTTGGCTTTGGGTGTTTAGACTGAGTATCTGTGGTGATGCAGAATCATTTATTATAGGCTTATATCTTTCTATGCCTTTATCTCTAGGTGTCAGTTACGTGTCAGCTGCCAAATTAATTTCACATGTTCTTTCAAGGGCTTGCTCTGGTTTTTCTGGTGATTTATACCAACAATTGTATTAGGGTATTGGACTTAGAAACTACTTCTTTCTTGGACAAGGAATCAAGGGGGCAATGGAATTAGGTTAGTGCCTGAATTCAATAAAAAAGAGATTTCTAAAAAGAGATGTATAACACTCTGCCAAGAAATTCTTTTCCAATAAACTTAACATTGGTCCTTATAGTCTTTCATATCCTCAAATTAAATACCTCTTGTTCCACATTTTCTTTGTGCGCTAGTGGTAAAATACATATGTTCTCTGCTGTAAACTACTATTTTGACAGGTGAATTTTACAGATATTACATTGGCACTAGCCCTCTCAAATTTATTATCTTTAAAATTTGTATGTGTAACACGAGTAACAGCAGAATCAGAATCTTCTGCCTCTGCAGAATTATAGCACTTTACAAAGGCAAAAATCTAGCATGGAAGGTTCTTATAGTACAAAACATGTCAATGTTTAGAGTAATTTCTGACATAAGCAACAATAATTAATAATCCTAATTGATACTAACACCTTAGAAGTTGTCTGATCCAAAAAATCCCTACATCCAAAACCAAACTTGAGGTGGTATAATAAATCAAATAATAGGTATTACAATCATGCTAAAGACTGCAAAAAAAAAAATTGTCTTGGTTGTCATTAACATATGGAGAAATGGAAACAGAAGGATAGTCACGTGCCCTCCACCTCTGGAGAGGAAAGTGTCTGTGATGAATAACTCAGCCACAGCTTCACAGCACCATTAGTCCTAAAGTTCAAATCCAAGCTTTTCTTGAAGCAGATACAAAAGCTTATGATTCAGACTTTGCAGTCTGAGATGAAAAAGATGACATTTGCTGGTTCTAGAAGGCTGATCATCCTGCATAATATTCTTTAATATAGTTTTGCCTGCAACTGTAGTATTTATACTGCATTTTGCACTGCTGTCACTCAAACACTGCTGTAAATGCTCAGTTGAAGTTTCGTTCCAAAACAAAAGTGTTGTACGGCCTTGTTAACCTAGTTTCTGCTCAGAATTAATATTAGTGTGATGACTTGAATTATCTCCTCAGATAATCACAATATGGCATGCAATTTTGAATGTCATGTTTGTTTCACTCCTGGGAAATGGGAGTAAAAAATTGCCTGGAGCATTGTGAATGCAAATGAGTTACCTCTTGGCAATGGTCACCTTATATTATATTATATTATATTATGACAATTTTATTAAAGGCACATATAAACTGATTAAATATTTCCATAGAATTCCACAATCTTTTACAAATCCTGCTACTTGAAATGGGCTTTTTATATAGGGTTGCTGATAGATATTTTCTGGAATGAGAGCAGAGAAAACTAGTTAAACTTTGCATAAACAAACTTCAATCACTTATTAGGCGAGAAAGCAGTGGCGAAATTAATTACGAATTCACAACTCTGTGTATCCTTTTTAATAAAAGCAAATATTCTAAGAAGAATTCTATTATACCTTGAAACTTCAATTAATTGTGAATTTATAGTCATTTAATGGGAATTATAAAGATTAGAATCATATTTTCAAAATGGATGGATATAATTTTATGTTATACTAAATAGGTGAAATTCATGGGAGATTTTATGATAGATTTAAATGATTTAAAATTGCAACATTTGTGTGTCATTCTGATGCTTGTGCTAGCTTTTGTTCAAATTCTATCTTAACATTTTAAAATTTCACATTTTTCACTTGCACAATGCTGAATCAGCGTACACTATTTCTGAACATAGGTAGCCAAACTTGCTGTCAAATTCTGTGATAAGATGGTTTAGGCTTTCGTGTAAAACATCTGAATCATTAAAATACTATTTGTTTTGTGGCAACCACTGATGTTCTGAAATCTTGCTAGGTTTACTAGACAGTGGCACAGTATAGTCAGATTAAGTCTGGGCAGTTATTAAAATCTTTATTAAATTAGTAAACTCTGCACTGATATTTCTAATTTTATCATCAAAACATATAGTAATAATATGTGCCTGTTGGCTATATGACTATTCTGAGAGTATAGGCAGTTTCCACAGAGCACGTCATGGGAAAGGACATAATCATAAACATGTGGGGCTTGGAGGAATGTGAAGACCAGAACAGGACAACCTGGAACATTATCCACTTTTGTGTGCATAATCCACTGCACAGATTTGTCAAACTTCCTACTAAAATTTTCGGTGGAAGACATCCACAACTTCTGGATATCTTGTTTCACCTTTTAAGAGCTGGGTACTTGTAAGGCCTAAGATCAGTCTCTTTTGTAAATTAGTCTGGTATCTTCTATCTTTCTTCTTAGAAAATGATTGAGCATTCTGGGATGCTCTTTTCCATATTGGAATATTGTCACAATACAGTACATCTTGGACTTCTCTGTTATGTTTTCATCTCAGTAAATGATAAAGATCATCCATCAACCTCTCCTCAAACTACGTATTTCCTAAACCTCTATCATTCTTACTTTTTGTGTCTGACCGCATTGCTGGAGTTTTTCAAGACTCAGTTGAACAGTGTGGCGGATAATCTCATCTAGGCTCACTTCCCCATGAAAAGTTGTACCCGATCTTCCGAAATCTCTTTCTAGCTGGGCTGTTCTATGATTCCTATCGCTCACTGTTTCTATTCTTCTTGATATGTATGCTTGGTCTTTGTCATCTCAAGGGTCTTTTATGGCCCATATTCAACTTACTCTCAAGAAGTCATTTTTTTGGAGACTAGAACTCTGTTTCATATCAAAGGTCAATATTTCAAAATAAATGTCCCACAACTACTTACTAATGACAGCAACAGTCAAGAAAATAGAATCCGTTGTCATGAGTGCTTGACACAGGTTTCAAGGGTTTAAAAAGCCATCATGTGGACAGTGAGAGTTACAGGCCTCCAAAAGGTCATAGACTAAGACCTTGATCTCTTCCCTTCACCAACAAGCTCAAACTGGAAGATGATTCTGGTTAGACAATGAAAAACCAGCTACATGCACTAAATGTGGGATTTGTCTTAATCTCTAATATATACAGGGATTTAGATGCAGGGTGAATGTCTTTCACTGGTGTAAATTGTCAGTGCTTTATCAGTTTCAGCAAAGTGATGGTACTTTGTACTAGCAGAGAGCACTGTGAGTAGATCAATGACTTAAGCTTATTTTAGTCATAGTATTTTTTTTGTATGCAGTCATACATGTACTGAGGTGATCCCTGGTAGCTGGCCCACAGAGGTAGGATCTACCTGCCTTTTATTGCTAGAAGATAGCTTGTCGATAAAAACCAAACCAAACAAACAACCCCAAAACAAAACAAATAACAAAACCATAAAAAACAAACTGATGAAAAAAGAAATAACGATGATCTTAGTGAAATCATGCAGATTTACAGTTCAGGAACATGGAAACATCTGGAAAATTTAAACACTGTTTCTGACAACTTAAGGCCTGTAACTCTGCCACTCTAGAAAAAATAAAATAATATTCCCAACTACTTCTGAAATAGAACCCTACAAGCCCAGATTCACAAAATCTAGATGCAAATGTATCCTGGCAGTTTGAGGTCAGAGGAGAGAGTTTTTTGAGAGCTGAGGAACTGGAAAGGGCTATTGATAAACCAAAAATCAGAATCTTTATGTTATCGAAGGGTTTCTTACTCTTGTTTTGAATCAAAATTTCTTACTGATTTTTTGTTTGTTCTCTGTTTTGCTACAGGTATTTTATTATTATATAAAAATAAGTATACTTAAAAGCAATTATGTGGAAATCCAGTTTCAGAGGTACTACTAGATAGTGGTCAATTTATCACTCAAGTTTGAATGGAGCCGTCATGCTCAAGTTTTTTCCTTCTGCTTTACCATGAATAATCTTACCATGACCTTTCTTCTTCAAACATCATGGACGTAAACTCTATGCTGACCAAAAGAACACCCATCACACAGTTTTTCCATCCATGAATCTGGTTCGAAAAGCAATGGTCACTCAGGAAACAGAGTCATAGAATCACAGAGTGATTTAGGGTGGAAAAGACCTTTAATCATTGAGTCCATTCATTAACCCAGCACCTCCAAGTCCAGTATGAAACCCTTCCCCTCAGTGCCATATCTCTACATCTTTTAAATACAACCAGGGATGGTGACTCCACAACTTTCCTAGGCAGACTGTTACAATGCCTGACAGGCCTTTCACTGAAGAAATTTCTACTAAAAGGCAGTCTAAACCTCCCAGGTTCAACTTGAGGCCATTTTCTCTCGTCCTATCACTTGTAATCCGGGAGCAGGGACCAACCTCCACCTGGCTAGGACATCATTTCTGGTAACTGTAGAGAGTGATAAGATTCCCCTTGAGCCTCCTTTCCTTCCTCCAGACTAAACAACTCTAGTTCCCTGTGTCTATCCTTGCACATTTTGAGTTATTCAGACACTTCACTTGCCATCTGTAATTGTGTTAATTCAATTTATATCGTATTTTCAAAAAATGTATTTTTATGCCTCATTTATTCTGAGAAGAATTCATGATAATTGTGAAGTAGAACACTTAATTCACTTGTTAAAATAAGAGTAAATTAGACAGCAAAAATAATGTTTAGATCCTAAAATTATTTTTAGAATGATTAATTATGACTCACTTTGCCATCTCCTAGGAGCTGATGGCTACCAGAACGATTTTATATCATCAAATGCATTTCTCGTTTGAAGTTGGAACCACTTCTTTCATTATTCCTTCTGAACTTGAATAGATGCCAGAGATGTAACACTATATCTGAAAAGCTGAGACAGTTATTATTTTACTTTTTTGTCCTGGATTGATGTGGTTATAATACTGATTCAGACATTTAAGTCTTAGCAAATCTTACCATTATTAAAAAGGGGAAAAAAAGTCTTTATAAGAAAAAGAACATTTACTATGGGCCTAAGGAATATTTACCTAAAATATAACCAGCATAACCCAAGAATGAAACCCTATAATAACATATTTTTAGAGGAGTGGGATTTTCCCCTTCATAACTGTTCATCTCTAGTCATTATATCAAAGAATTAGGAAATTAAATATCATCAACACACAAAAAAAGGACAGTTATATCCCACAAAGTACTAAGAAATATAGTTTTATTGTTTCATAATATGGTGAATTAAGACCAAATGTAACTCTAGGCAAACACATGCACTTTTCATGTATACATAGGCTTATTGCAGATACATTCTCATTCCGAATCTTCAAAAAAACTTCCACAAGAATATTTCCTTACTTGATTTATTACACTCATATACATAACTATTTAGTAGATTTAGAGAACTACAGATAATGAAGTGGCTAGTAATCCTTCACGGAGACACAACAAAAATGACTCCACCTAATCTACCAGTCTAGTAAGTAGTTGTTACAGTAGTATTTCTGTTTAAAAAAAAAACAAACTCCATATTCATTTATTGACTATAAGCTTGTTGCCTAGTCTCAGATGACAACTTTATTTTAACAACTGAGATTGGTAGAGGCACAAGACTCCATCATTAATCCAGGAAATGTCATGTCCACCTTACAAAGCTCCATGCCAATGTAGAGAGGATTTCCACTGATGATTACGTGGTCTGAAAAGAGGAAACTCAATATCTAACAAGCAAGAAGAAAATAATTAATTCTGGATGGCTGTAACAAGTTGATGTATGAGAAGGGCTTTTTCTCTTAAAAGTCTCACTTTAGTCTTGAAGCAAAATGATTCTTGTCTCCAGCTGCTGGTAGTAGAGCTCAACCCTCTGTCAAACTGGAGTGAAGCCCTCCAAATTTCTAAAGTGTGTCCTACCTGCCATAGTCTTATCAGATGTTGGGGTTTTTTAAAATTAATTCAAACTCTGGATCCTGCTATTTGGCATTCAAATTGAAAGCAATTTGAAAGACAACAACTAGGGAAAAACAGCTGGATGCAATTTGATAGGGTTAACCACAGAAGTACTAATTCTGATTTCCAAACGAAGGAAAAAGGTGCTCCTGGATCTTTTCTAAAATATGCACTGATGTCCTTTGCTATCCTTCCTCTAGAAGACATAATTTCCCGTCAGTGTCCACCTGAATAACCATGGCTTTATTCAGAATGATTGCTAAAGTCTACTCTCTTTTTTCAAGCCTGCCCTTCTTTGTCCTAATTTTATGAATTATTCCATGGCCTATTAAAAGATGCAATCTTGACTGCAACCCTTGCCCCAGTTTGCAAGTTATAACTTCATCCTGACTACAGGCCTCTAATTGCAAACCTTTTTGTGAAATCATAACTGATCATCATCTAAAATGATAAAGAGATTGAAAGTTTATCTTTTTTTAAAGGAAAGAATATTCTTATAACCTGTGTCTGTATAGAACAGTCTATAGGATCTTCCCTCTAAAACATCCTTTCGGTATCTGTCCCCTGACTAGTGGTAGAGCCTCACACAAGTGTGGCATAATTCCGCATTCAAATCTCTCCAGCACTTCAGAGAGTGCAACCCAAGTGTCAGCAGAGGGCAAAGTTAGTGCAAATTTTTAGTGGTAAATTTAGAACTGCCACAAATTATTCTAGCTAATAGTCCACCTCTCTGGTTATCTGTTTTCCTACCACACATGAAAAATAAACAATAAGAACATCCAAGATCTTGCTTTCTACTTACCTTGGGGCCTTTGATAAAATTTAATGATTTACTACTCTTGAGATTGCAAACTTCTCCAAGGCAGAAATATAACTGCTAAGTGCAATGGGGATCAATATTATCCATCCCTTTACAGTTCCAAAGGCTTGACATTAGGGCCTTATAAAATCTTTTTGCTCTTCTCCAGCATGAATAACTTCTAGTCTCTAAGTGTTTTGTTATACCACTAATCAAGGAAGATGTGATGATGTGACAGATAACTTCATTCTTGTGAGAAGAATAGTATGCCCTTTGTAGCATTTATTATACGAAACTTTTCTCCAACAAATATTTCTGGCTGTTTTCTTCATTGAAGTTGACAGCCTGATACTTTTTAGTACAGATTTTTCCTATACTTTCCTTGAAATCTGTTTCTTTGTAGATTTATTACTTGCATTATTATTTTTTTCATATCTTATACCCCTTTACTCTAGAATTTACCGATATATTTTAGTCTGGAGCGAAGTCCATTTGCAATCTATTAGGAGGTACATAAATGACTCTAGTCATTTTGAATCTGATTGCATTTTACGTTGTCCTTTATTATTTAATGAGACTTCCAGTTCAGTATCATCGACCTTGGCTATGACATTAGCTGCTGGATCTTTGCTCTGTTCTGCCTTTTCTACCAAATTGCTCAGACTAAGTGTCTTGTCAGGTTCAAAAACCTCTTGTCTTCCCAGAAATACTTTTCAGAAAAACGAAGAAAGAAAAAGCAAGTAGAATCCAAACCTAAACATATGGAAACAGAAAGAAGACAAGTTTGCCTGATCCAAGCTTGGATTGCTGGAAATAACACATATTGCAAAATCTCAGTGTTTTATTAAGAGTAATGTGTCCTGGAAATGAGCAAACTGACTTCCAATAAAATGGGACCAGGTCATGAATTTATAAAAAACACTGTAAGCATACTCTGCTTTGTGCAGATGTGGTAGAAGACCTAGACTTAAGTGTCAGAGGATTGGTCCTTTTTACAGAGGTTTGATGCTGCTTCTTCATTTCTCTCTTGGCACTTTATGCTTAGAGCTAACTGTCTTCAATTAAATTTTTGAGTGGCAATTGTTAGGAAAGAGAAGGAGAGCGACAGAGAGACAGAGCGAGAGAGGAAGTCTTCGTAGAACTACATGCTTTATTCTTAAGGTAACAGATGAATTTCTGTGAAATTTGAATTATTGCTAAGTGTCAAACATTTATGCCTATGAAATGTTATCACAATACAAACTAAAACTGTTCCTAAGATACTTGGATAATTCACAGTTTTGCAGTTTTCGCTTAGCAAGGTTCCTGAGTACCTGAATTGCTGAGAAATGGTCTGACTTATTTCTCACGATTGACAAACAAAAGTTTCCTTACCTGATTCTCAAATTTCCTCCCCCAGTAAGCTTGAACTACTGAAAAGAACCAGAAGTCATCAGAACTGGTGTGAGAGGGAGTGCCCCTCCTCTCTCTGCCAAAGGCAGCAGGGGCCCACCTGTATAAACAGTGGGTGTATTCATTGGATTGTGCCAACTTTTTCTGAGAAACGTTGTTCTTGTAAGGTTCCAGAGACAAATACGCTTTTTGACTTTTTTTTTTTTAGTGTGATATTTCAGTGGAACTACCATAAGGGGTTTTTTCTTCAAGATTTCCTGTCTAGGAAATGAGACATCCTGGAGGTGAGAGTATTTGCACCTCTAATGGGAAAGGAGTTGTGTTGGCTTCATGCCCTCATTGCCTGGATTTTTTTTTTTTCTGACAACTAGAATTGCCTCAATTGTATGAAAAACCAAAAAATACGGCAAAATAAACCCAAAATAAGGCAGCCTTTCTCTTACTTCTTCTGTACTTTTTGAGTTGCTGAGTTCATCTGTGTAAACTGTAATATTTTTCATCCCAAATGTACTCATCTATTGAAAACTTGCTGCTAGTTCATATGTGATGCAAATAGATCACTTTAATTATAGCTTAATCAGCTGCAAAACAGCACTTCCCGTCAAAAGGAGTGTGCAAGATGAAGTTAGTGCTTTCGTAATGTAGTGTTGTTCACTTTTGCAGTCCTTCCCCCTTCAAGATATTTAAGCCAGGTAGATCGAAAGTACCAAAAAGTTACTGGTCTCAGGAACTTTAGAAGCAGTTTTTCTTTTTCTTTCCTTCTCTCCTTACTAACAAGTTGTCACCTGACAGTGTCAAACGACCTAAGTGAGAAATAGCAACTAGTAAAACTAAACACTCACTCACATCCTATGGGCCATAGTGGAATTTAGTAGAATGATTTGAGTTAAATATACTTTTTTTTTTCATCAATATTCATGAAATTAAGGATATTATCATTATTATACACATTTTTAAGAGAAAAATATTCATGGCTCAAGGGAAAAACTTCTTGCTGGATTTAAACTCTTCAACACTAGTTTATTCTGATGACTATAGAAGTCCTTAGCCACTTCTTGGTGTAGATTGATGGGCCTCGCAATATCGTTGAAGTCTAGGCACAGGTGCTATTTTATTTCTTGCATTTCCTCAACTATGCTGTAATTACATGCATAATTATACCGCATATTTTACAGCTGAAACTAACATTTGATTGACTTTTTCTACTTAAATAATGAGAAAAGTAAAATTATATCAATTATATTTTAAAATGTACCTTTGAAGAAAAACTAATACGAGTAGTGAATTATTAGTTGTATAATTTAAAAGAGAAACTATAATGTGATGTCTGAAAATTAATTTTGACAGCTTGGAAAGCTTAAACAACACTGTTTGTTAAATTCTTTCATCAAAACTGCAGAACGACATAGTCCATGAGTCCTATGGAGTGCTCGCTTCCTCTCACACTCTTTGAGCAAGTGGTGACATTTAGTCAACAGAAATATCTCTAGATCATCTTATCAGGCAAAAAAAGTTACAATTGTGGCTTATTCACACTTCCATGTCTGTTTTGGTGGCAAAATGACCTGTGGGGAAAAGACATATTGATACGATCATCTCTTGTTTAATCTGTCTGTTACTTGACGGGAGCAACTCTTTCTCTTTCTCTTTCTCTTCTGGTTATGTAATATAAAAGGTAATTATTATACATTTAGAGTATTTCATACTTATCAAATATGAAATTTGAGATTGTGAACTTGTATTTTGTGAGTAAGATGCATGACCGAAAAGGACAGTTAGATTTGAAAAGCTACTTTCAAAATATCTTGAAAATGTCAAAGACATTTTTAGGCTTCAAAAAATGGGAATGCTTATATTTTCTGCTGATAAAGAAAGGGAATTAGAAAACTCTGATTTTTTCAATTTCTTGAAAATTCTTGAATCTCTTGAAAATTTCTTGAAACAAAAAAAAAAAGTGAAAAAAGGACCTAAAAAAGAGAGTCTTTTTAAAAAATAGAAAAATTTTATAATTGAGAATGCTGGTGACGGTAGTTTGGGAAAAAATGCTGACAATTTCCATTGATTATTCTGGGTTCATTTTTCAACCTGTTAACCAGTTGTGTTTGGAAAGAAACATACACTCAGCTCTCTCAGCCAGCTCATGAGCAAACAGCTCTTCAATGGCTGATTCAGCAGAAAGGAGGAATTCTGCACACTTTGACTGTGAGAGCAGAAGCCAATATGAGAGCAGAAGCCAATATGACTGTGAGAGCAGAAGCACGTTGCCTGGGCTTGCTGAGGACCCCATTCTCCTGTGCTCCAGTGGAAACCCTGCACCTGGCAGAGGACAGCAGCTCCCTGCGGACCTGGTGGTCCCAGGGACATGCCAAGGGGGCCCTCCTTGCCCCCCCAGCTGCAGAAAGGAGCCAGAGCTTGGGCAGGGTGTTTGGGAGGCTGCGGCTCACGCCACAACGCTGGCAGCCAGCCTGGAGCCTCGGGGTTTAGCAAAGGGGTACGTGATCTCACAGGAGGAAAAGGGCTTTGAATCCCAGATTCTCTCAGCTGCAGAGAATGTATTGGGTAACTGAGAAAGGTAGTGGAGCCTTGCAAACACAAGTCAGATTTCCCAACATTTACAAAGTAGCAGTGAGTGATATTCCTCTGTATTGCTTTCCAGTCCTATTGCTTTTATTCTTTTATTTTTCCTCAGTTGAAAGGATATCCATATCAGACACAATAATAAACAAATAAATTAAAATATAATAAAGTGTAACAGCATAAGTCTCAGATGTGTTAAACACAAAATTAAGCTACAAAGAGATTTATGTATCTTTTCTCATGTTTTACCGTGCTTGATTTTTTTCAAACATCCACTCCGATAAAAACCGACCAAACTGCTGCTTTTTCAGGGAGAATGCTCGAAGCCTTGGAGCACTTGCAACGAAATTTCATGCAAACTCTCCTCTAAGATTTTTGCAGCAAGTACCTGCAAAACCAAGAAAACAGCCACTGAAATATGAGCATAGGGAGAGATAGGAACTCTGGGACTCCTCACAGAGGAATCTAGTGATCTAGTCCACTTAAACACGCTATAGAAACTCCACATAATGCCCATATCTATGACTTCGAAATAGTTTTAAAACTTTGGCCTTAATTTATAGTATCAAGCTTTTAGTAGAGGTTTTCAAGTTATTTAGAAATACAGTTTCTTCTTATGGGAAAGTAAATTAAGTTATTAAATCCAGGGAGTCAAACTTTGACATTTAAAATGATAAAAAACACCCCCTACCCCTGAATGGCTAAATGGTTCAAAAGCAATTTCATAAAAATATGCTGACAACTGTCTTCATGAGGAGAGGATAATACTGGAAAAATCAACAGCTCTTTTAAGTATGAGAAATTTGTGCTGAACAGTATTATGAATTAAGATATGACATATGTTGATGGTGAGCCTGCTACCAAGCCTTCTGTCATTCTGATTTCCTTTTATTGACATGCTTATGTGAAGAAGCAGACATTTTTCCCCCCTCATAACTGTGGCTGCTTAGAAAAATGAAAGTCAATATCCCATTTCAGCAGACACTTAGACACCTTAGCAGTTATACAAGAACCTCATCCTAGAACCTGAAACAGCTCTTATTGGTACATTTGACCATCAGCTAGGCATTTTAACAGTTAAGTTTAGGAGGGATAGACAAAGTGATTGTCAAAGACCTAGCTTATTTTATAAAGATGATCCCAAAGGACATATATGAATAGAGAACACCGCTTTCTCTTGGCACCATGTTTTCATATTTTGCCAGATTTTACCTTCAATAGTTGTGCAATGTCTTAAGCAGATCCATGCTGCAAGGGAAGTTGGGCTTTGATTTCATTAGTAACCTGAAGTCACCCGCTACCACTACAGCCAAAGCACTTAGAGTTAAATCAATTGAATTAGATCATAGCTCAAATAACTGCAAGTGCACTGAGACTTAAATCAGACAATGTTGTAGCGTTCATCAGTGCTATTTATTTAAGGAAAAATCTTCTACAAGAACAGATGAGGATTAGTATTATTGGTTTTCATTTTGTTTTAGTTAGGGTGTTTTCTCTGTGAACTTCTCTACAGCAAATTAAAGGGTAAGATTGTTATACTGTCAGTTTTTCACTCCATCTTTTGAAATAATGAATAGACTCTTACAGTCCCCCTGCTCTTGACTTTTAAGTCAAATATCTGTCAGTCATTTGTAGCAGAGTTTAACAATGTAGAAGTCTGACAAAAATCTCAACTGCTTTTGAGTGGTCTAACTGTATTTTGTGGTCAGCATGGTTTACCATGTGCACATGGTGAAAAGAATATTCACATTCTTCCCATATGCAGCTCCTCTTATTTGTGTACTGGAGCTCAGATATAATGAAAGTATCATCCTTAGTATCTCAGGCCTGAGACAGTGGGAATCGTTAAGCTGATGTCGATTCCTTAGCCCACGTCCTACCCCACGTTTTTTAATGTTGTATGCTGTGGGCCATTAGAGATACCTGACTAGTGATTAAAAGCTGTACCTTTACCATGTGAGCTGAAAGTTGATAACAGGCTGGGGCTATTAAAAGCAGCCTCAGAGGGTACATCCTGCTGCAGAACGTGTGAGACTGCCACTGCTGTACAACTTGTCCTACATCATTTGTAATCACAGCAACAAGGAATTGCTTCTCATTAAAGTTATAACGGAAATAATAAAACCACATTAAAAAACCCCTACATATATAATGAAATCTCACTAGTGGGGTTGAATAACACATGATAGAATCAACTCTTTATCCTTGTATAAACGAAAATACGTGAATTGAAATATTTTTCAGTGTACTCAAGCTGTGGCGTTCTTGCTGCATGCAACTGAAACTACGAAATTTTCCTAGATAATATTTTCCTTTCAAAAGAAGCCTCAAAATTGTTCCTTGAAAAGATAGTCATGTATTCGTTGCCAAAATATTTCCATAATAGTAACTGTCAAAAGGGGTACAGAAAAAGGAGCAAACATATCATTTCAGACATGGAAAAGATGATGTGGCCCAAGACTAACAAGAGTTTATATTTCAATTTTGACTCAAAGGTAAAGACCAGCTGTTGTCTGTCATATAGTTAATTACATATGCAAAAGCATTACCTGAGATTTTGAAAGTTTCCGAAACTTTGTGTGCATTTGTTTGTAGAGAAGTGATTTTTTTAATGTTAAAACCAACAACAGATGATAAATGTAAAAATACTTGGAAGCTAATGTATGATTATTCTCTTACTGCAGTAAAAAATCATTAGAGAAAAAGTTAATGGAAGAAAAAAATAAAGTAAAAATATTGAGACTCTTAAGAATGCAACTGTTTTCTCCAGTTTAATAGAGTCGATGCTTCAAATTTTGAAGTATCTCTTTTCATATTCTTTTCCTTTCTCTCTGTGCAGAATTCTACAAGGATATGGGGAGCAATTATTGTGTGCACACACAGTAACTGAGGAATAGTATTTTCTTGCCAGAGATATCCTTTGATTATATAAATCTATTTTTTTTGCATGTTCTTCTGTTTATAGACTTGGTGATTAATATCCCTGGCCCAGTGGTCATTTAGGCACTATAGTTAGCAGCAATGGTAGATATCCAAATTTAGGGATTTAATTTATCTGTGTGAACAAGGTTTATATCAATTCTCCAAAAACATTTTCACTTTCTTGGAAATAAGATGGTGGGAAGAGAGAAGAAACATCTGCTGCATTTAAATGCCTCAATGAAGCCAGCCCCACAGTTAATCAGCTCTGCCCTCGCCAACAGATGTCACTGCAAGCAAAAGGAATTAATTTGTGAGATTATTGGGCTCAACTAGTAACGAAACTCTGAAATACAAATGTGAAAGAGCCTCTCTTTCAGAGCATATGTTCATGTCTTAGTTCCTCTGCCACAAGCTGAGAATTAGCAGCAGGCAGACTGGTAAAAATAACAAAAAAGAAGAAAAAAAATAAAGTTAAAAAGAAAGTGTTCAAACTTACAGCCTTGTGAAACAACTGAAACACATCAAAAGAATATTCAGTACCCCACTTTTAATTTTATGAATGATTTAACTGAGAAGACAAAATCTGTTAATTCATTGTGTATATTTCTGCAAGGCACACATTCCAGTCACCTGATTCTCTGGGTAAAGATGAGAAAAGAAAGGTGTTCATGTAGCAGTTACAGCAGTTCTACAAATTTTTCTGATTAAAAATTTCACATGTACCAGAGCACACAAAACCATAACTAAAAATATTAAAGCTGCAAAGCAGAGACATTAAAAGTTAAAGACTCTCACCATTAGGCTTATTCACGTGCAATCTTAATTTCCTATTTTTGCATGCATGCTCTGGGACAACCTTTAATTGCACAGTCATATTCCTGTTTTGTGTTTCTGAAGACAGCCTTAGAGTAGAGAGAAATATTAGGATTCTACCACAAAAAGTAATTTTGACTCGTATGTCAGCAGGAATTAAAGCAAATGCGAGTCACAACTCTCACTTGTGTGTGCTACTACCAACACTGGCAGCAAGTGCAACCCAGATCCCGGGAGGCCTGATACACATTTTCCACACCTACTCGAGAGCAGTAAAGGAATAAAGAAATCCTTGGATTTTGGGACGCTACCCAAAGCTTTGAGGGTACAAAGAAACATTTTGTCGTAGCACAAATCCTGTCCTGGCTCCTCACAGCCTGCTAGAGTTGTCATGCCCTTGCCTGTCTGGAACACCTCCCCCCAGTTCCTCTGTTTCTTTCTCAGTCTGCTTTCATGTCGTTCCCGTTTGTTTGTCTTTCTCTCTCTGCTCCGATTTGTGTTTTCCTGCTTCATGCTCCTATTTGTTAGCAAGGAGGACTCTGAAGGTTGAGTTCTTTTCCTGTTCACAATTAATCTATCTTGGGTGCCAGTGGGAAGAATTGCGAGGTCGTCTTGCTAAGCCCCAGTGCCCTTCTCTCTCTCACGTGGCTTTGTTGCAGTAGGAATCTCTGGCAAATTTAGCTGCCAGCTTCTGACAAACCTCTGCTGAGCACTGGCAATTTGAGGTTTGTTACTTGCAAAGCCTTGCAAACTCAGCTGACATTTAGCTTGTGCTTTTTATTTTTCATTATTATTTTCCCGGAGAAAACCAGATACAAAATGTCAGTCTTTGCTTGAATATATAGAAACGCTACAGGTTTTTCATAAAAGCAATAAAGTAATTAAGGTCCACAGGCAAACAGTTTTGTATCTCTCTTATCTGTTCTGAGATTATCTTGTTGATGGTGTAAACTTTCAGGAGAAGGAGACAATCATTACAGAGCACATCTATCTATGTCTAGAAAATACGCAGTGTTCTCTATGGCATATAAACAATCTCACTTTACATGCTAAATGAAGCATGCCAGAAAGATGATTTTTAAAACTGGAAATCAAAATGTAACTACTTAGCATCATTAATTCCCACTGGCTTAGCGAGATTTTTGAAATTATTTTATGCTTTTGAAAATATGATCGCCACCCACAAATTATTGAAGTTTTCAAGATAAGACCCTTTTGGTTTAATGAGATTACATGCAGAATAGTTGTACAAGTCCTGTGTTAGGGTCATCTGCACCAAACCCTGATGTCTGCCTTTTCATGCGCTCTCTACTTTGTTCAAGTCACAGCAAAAGATCGCCTTCTCACTAAACAGCTGTTTTGCATCTTGTGATATGACAAAATAATTCAGTGAGAGCGTGGGGGCATGGGGTGGTGTGTGATCTCCATTTCACAGTACTACATATTTCCCAGACTGGAGTCACTAGGCTTTGACAGGAAGCTGGATGATTCTTTGCGTCTTTGATTTTTTTATTTCTTTATTTCTCTTTCTCTCTTCTTTCCCATTTCATTTTTCCTCCGAGCTGACAACTAAAAGCTGGTCTGAAACAGGGCAGTACTCAGCCTCTGCTTTCTCCTTTCTGGCTTGTTTTTGCCTTCCAAGTTACATAGAAAAAACTGTAAACATTTCAGCTAGACCTCAGAAACATATTCAGTTAGAGTTGCCTTTTAGCAAGACACTCTTTCCTCACATCAGCAAGTATAAAGTGGTAGTTCAGTAAAAGAAAAACATATTATTGTAACCAGCATAAAGAAGTAATTTAAATACAGCTCTGAACCCATTAACAAAAGAATGGGAGTTTCTGTCATATAAAGAAAGCCTCTCCTCCCCCACATACAGTGTGAGGAAATGCAACAGAAGTAGTAGATGGAAATCAGCAATACAAACAAGACTGCAGTGTTCCTAGAGTTCAAAGGAAATCATAACACATCAAAGATTCCAGCCACTTTGAAAGATCTATGAAAATATATAAGAAATTGGCCACCAGCAGAGCTGTAGTCCAATATCTTTGTTCTCCCGTGGAGGTGAGGAAATGCTGCATTTGTTTCAACATATTTGCCTTCTTCTTAACATGGGAAATCTGGCTGCACTCCACAGAGGCCAACAAAAGAATTTCAAAAGTTCAAGGCTGACATTAGCAGTTTGGGTGACTAGTGTGTGCTGTGGTGGACTGGATTTTTGTCATTTTGTGCTCAGCATATTTTTAGTGTGGCACATTAGAGGTAGAAATTCCCTTCCATCACCTAATGAGGCTTCGGGCTTCCCAAAGCTAAAAAAATCCTTCTTATCTCTCTTCAGATGCCGTGCAAAAGTGTGCAAGCAAGAGCGGAAACATATTCTCCCAATTCACTATTAAAACTCACTATTTTGAAAAAGAGATCTGGGGAAAATCTAGACGTAATTTATAGGTAGGATGGAAATAACTGCTGTTGCACAGGATATGAAGTAGTATCAGTAAACCTAATACAAATAAATTAACAGGCAGAGTGAATATGAAGTGATAAAAGATAGGTTCCGTATATTACATTGTTATTGAAGTGCTAGTATTCTAAACTTTTGCTTACGTTCCTCATTTTAAGCAATCCCTCTGAAGTCAGATAAGACAAATCATTAAAGTTGCAGCTTGAAAAGTCTGGGAGCTAACCAAGGAGACTGGTGTTGATTTTAATTTTCTCACATTTAACAGCAGTAACCTGAAGTATGTTAGCCAAGCACATGTTGACCTCGAATGTTGTGGTAGGTACTATTGCTACTTATCAGTTTATACATGTTATTTTCTGTACAGCAGATACATGCTGCATGCAAATTTTTAAAAACAAATCTGAACTGTCTAGAAAAGCCATTTATTTCTTACAAAAAAGTGTACCTACACACAACTTAGTTGAAACTTTCCTCCCTATATATCAGAATGCAATAGGTACAAATAGACCTAGCATCCCGCTTTCTAATACTTAAGTTGTGGTTACAACATTCTGATGACTGATATGATCAAGTTTTTTACTAAATATCATTTTACAGTATTATATATAGTTTATATAATCCCCCATAACACCAAAAACAAACAAACAAAAAAACCAAAACCAAAACCCACAAAAAATCTTATAAACAAACAAACATACAAGAAAAATACAAAACAAAACAAAAACCAGAATAAACCAAACACCACACTCCGAAAAAATCCCCAAAAAACAAAGAAAGGCAATGAAGGATACGTTAATCTCTTATTCATATGGGAAATAGAGTTGACATTTCTGACCTCCATGAATGGAAAGATTGGCAAATGTTCAGTTTCCTTATGCGGATTCACCATTTCTAGTAACACCAGCTGTTTGTGTCATTTTTTACACATACAATATGCAGTGAAGTGTCCCTCCAAAAAAATCAATAGCCATTATCATTGTTATTTACCATCATCATAATCCATCATCTGCTGCTGTTTCACACCCCGTTTTCCATGCCAAGTGTGGGTGTGCTCTACCATGTTTATGAAGAGCTGAAAATTGCCGTGACAATTTGCTGAGTTTCTGCTGGCTGGCACAGTAAAAACAGAATGATTCTTTACAGCGAGATGCATTAAATGCGCTACAAAGTTCGTCTCTCTGTTGAGAATTTCCCAATTTTGTTGTGTTCTCATTGTAAAATGCCAGTGTAGTTAGCCTCTGGATTTGTAAAAGGAAAGTTTATATTACAAATGACATTTTGGAATAGCATAGTAGTATCTTTCTGTGAGAAGCATGAACATGTCTTCACATTTTGATTTGTTTTTGTTATTATAACAGACAGTACAACAGAATGATTATTATACAAGAAACGATACATTGACTGATTAAGGAAGAAAATTGAAAATTCAGGGTAATCTTTACTTTACTTTAGGTTTATCTTAACTTTTCTTTTGCATGGCTGCTGCATTGTGAAATCACCTTACCAGCACTCGTCTGTAACCAGTGTATTGTTCTACTTCTTTTCAACCTCTTCTCCATTATGGAAATTCTTCCAGAGGCTGCAGACAGTTTCCTATCTCCACACCTAAATGGGATAGATGTACGTGTTAAGGAACTCCTAAAAAATTAATAGCGATATAATTGGTTTGCTACTTTCTCAGACTGTTATCTTGTTTTTATTTTATAAAATATTGAAGTCAATTTTAAGCGTGTATGCTCAAGATCAGTATGGAAAAACTCCTCATGGAAACCTGCATCCCCAGAATTGCTCAGAATATCCTGAAAATGCTTTCCATTGAAAAGTAAAGATCCTTATGCATTTATAGATTCACCTCTTGATATCTTACTTTCTCCCTGGCCTCAACAATTAAACACCTAGTCTTGCCCGAGCCTCTTGATGAGAAGGCTAGGTACTCAAATACATTTGGTTTAATTAGTACATAGATGTGAATGAGTACAAAAATGATAAACCAAGAGGTCAAGCTAACTTGAACACAATCCTCTTGAAGAGAATGTCCATTTTTAAAGCAACTACATCTTGGTGTGGTAGGGCTGTGTTTTCCAGCAGCATTGTAGCTTAGTGGTAGGACAGTTTATCTCAAAAGCAGAGAAGTGGTTGTACCTTCTTCTCGTCTTAAAAAAGGTTCAGACTCAGCATGCCACAGCAGCCAGAAGGCTGAAACCTGATTTCTGTCCTGTTTTGCTTGGGGTAGCCAGAGTCCTTGTCTGCTGGGTAGAGGAGCTATGGAGAAGTACCTTTCTGGGCAGGATATCTCCTAGGCATGGGGACTGCGAGACTGTGTCTCCTGCATTCTCAGTTGCTGACCTCTCCCTGAACTGTTTCCCTGCTTGCTGCGTAGAGGGTTTACCTGGTATCTCTGAAGTTCATGACGCTGTCTCTGCATGATATAGGCCTCTGGCACACAACACGGAACTATAGAGAAAAATCCAAGGAACACGATGTCTACATTGTTGGTTGGACTCCACTAGTAAGGAAGAAAGGAGTCAAATCTCAGTTTGTGTGAGTGCAGACTCTGGCAAAGGAAGGCATATGAACAAGCTTATTTTTAGTGAACATTACCTGGAAAACAATAACTTTGTGTGTTTTATACATGTTGAATTTGCACGAACACTTAAACTCTTTCTTGGTTAAAAGCATAAATCACAGCCTGGTTCATAAATGAAAAGTATACAGTGAGATTCCTGCCTCATTTAAACAAAAGAAACATTATAAAATTTTCCAAGGAATATATTATAGACACAAAATATATATTCTGTATAGCTTGCTACAGTTCATTGTTAATCAGAATACAAAGTGCTTTTTAGAGAACTCTAAGAAGAAAACCAAAGTCAAGCAAAAGTATAGAGACAATGGCACCAGTGTTCTCTTTTTAATATGCTCACACTCCAGTATGCATATCGCTTCTTTACAACATACAGCAGGCCATACTCGTGAGTTCAGGACTGCCTTCTGGGAAATACTCACTTTTTCCCCTAAAACACTGTCTGTGACTGTATGTGTGCTGAATGACTTGAGTCCAAAACATGTATTTTAAGAAAGAATTTTGGAAGTTTGGAGTCAGTTATGATTTTTCCCCATTGTAATGGAATAAGTGATGACTAACAGAGTAACTGTAAATATAAAGATTTTACATCTTCAGTTTCTATGATGACTTAGTCTCTGCCAGTTGGCTGTTCAGAGCAGAGCAGATCCAGTGCAGCCCAAATAAATATTTTTAATCACTTTTCAATGAAGATGGAAAATTTTCCTGCTAATTAGTATACGATGTTCACGTAAATGATGCTAACATGGTATACTAACATTAAGAAAATTTTTCATTCAATTTTTCTCATTTTTCCATCAGGAAAATTTGACCTCTTCTCAGAGCCTGTGTGACTTTCAACAGGACCACAGAGGAGGGCAGAAAGAACCACCAGCACTGCTCTTGGAAGGAAGAGGTCAGCTAATTCCAGCCTATTGCTGTCTCTAATCTGGTTCCTCTGCTGGTTTCATTTGTCTTTCGTGGCTTTTCACTGGTAAGGAAGCAAATGGACCTTTAGTGTGAATATCCCACTCTACACTACACTGCACCATTGAAGTCCAATCTCAAGCACTTTGTGCAGATTCAGGTGCCACAGTATATAGGGACATCAAACTATTAGAGTGTGTCCAGAGGAGAGAAACAAACATGGTGGAAAGTCTCGAGGGCAAGACTTACAATGAGTGGCTGGTGTCACTTGGCACGTTCAGTGGAGAGAAGAGATGACTGAGAGACCTCGTCATGGTTTACAACTTCCTCAAGTGGGACAGCAGAGAACGTGCCGATCTCAGTCTGGTGATCAGCAGCAGAACTCAAGGAACTGGGATGAAGCCACATAGGGGCAGTTCAGACTGGACTTTTGGAAAAGGGTTTTCGCTCAGAGTGTGGTCAGTCATTGGAACAGGCGAAGTGGTGAAAAGACCAAGCTTGTCACATTTCAAGGAGCATCTGCTCAAACATCTTAGTCGTGTGGTTTAGATTTATGTAGTCCTGTGAGGAGCTGGATTTGATGATCCTATGGATTCCTTCCATCTTCAGATTTTCTGTGATCCTATCATTCTATTTAAACAAGTCTGGTTTGAAGAAGCATCTACTAGTTGAAGTGTTCATGCCCTTTGTTGCAGATTGAATCACACATGTATTAAAAACATGGGCTGGCTTCAGATAAAGCTGTCTAACAAGCAAAAAGTCTGTCTTTTAATGTATTTAGAAGAAGAAAGAAGAACGCCCACCAATTTCAGTGAGAGCGTTGATCTGCTGGAGGGCAGGAAGGCTCTTCAGAGGGATCTGCAATGGACTGAGGGCAGTGGCATGAGGTTCAACAAGGTCAAATGCTGAGTCCTTCCTTTGGATCACATCAACCCCAGGCAGTGCTACAGACTAGGGTAAGAGTGTCTAGAAAGTTCCCCAGTGGCATGGTATCTGGGGCTGTTGGTGGATAGGCGACTGAACACATGCCAGCGTGTGCCCAGGTGGCCAAAGAAGGCCAGTGGCCTCCTGGCCTGTGTCAGAAACAGTGTGGCCATTATGATGAGGGTAGTGACTATATCGGTTTCTAAAACTTCCTGAAAGGAGGTTGTAGTGAGGTAGGGATCAGCCTCTTCTCCCAGGTAACAAGTGACAGGATGAGAAGACTGAATTGATAGCCATATTGATTGTTGTGTTGTGCCAGGGGAGGTTTGGGTTAAATATTAGGAAAAAAGTCTTCACCGGAAGGGTGGTCAGGCATTGGAACAGTATGTCCAGGGAAGTAGTAAAGTCACCCTTTCCGAAAGTGTTCAAAAATTATGTGGATATGGAACTTGAGGACATGTTTAGAGGTGCACATGGTGACCATGACAGGTTGACAGTTAGACATGATGACCTTTGAGGTCTTTTCCGTTATTCTAACAACATGTTCTGGTTCTGCCGAGGGCAGGGTTAACTTTTTAGTAGCCAGGAAGAGGCATGGCCAGGACCTGGAGGTTATTCTATACCACCTCACATCACTGCTGGAGGTGTGGGAAAAAGACTCTCTCCTGGGAAGAAAGGGTTACTTCCAGTTCAGAAAACACGTCAAGAGGAGCCATCCGGTGTTGTTTGTTATCAGTGAGGGTGTATGGGGTGCACTCAGTTGCTGCTATAGTTCATTTTCTTATGTCATTGCAGTTTGCAGTAAACTTTTCTTGTCTCAACCAGTGATCTTTGCCCTTTGTGCCTCCAGTTCTCCACTCCATCCCATAACAGAGGAGAGGGGGAGGGCAAAATGGGGGAAGCAATAGAGACTGGCAGCGTGGTTTTGGCATCTTGGTGGGGCACTGAATTGGTGAGTACCATTCCCCAAACCCGACACAACAGAAAAAAGAAACATATTGCATAGTGATGTCCTACAAAGCTGTGGTAAAACTCTAAATTCTAAAATTCAAATTCTAAAGACAGAAATGTGTTCTGATTACAAACTAAGTGGTATTCTCTATTTTAATTGCTCTCCAATTTGGTTTGTAAACTGTCACTGTTCATACTTGGCCATGTAGCTCTTTGGACAGGGGAAAACACAGAAGGGTCTGCTATGTCTCAGACTGAAGTTAATTGGAAGGCTATATGTGAAAAGGTTAAATGATTTTTCTTGTCAAAAGTGGCTGTTGGCTTAATATAATGAACTACCTCCTTAATGGCTGCAAATCCATCAACCTCACTAGGGCTACCATGTTTACTTTATCTGTCAGACTGACTCTAATGCAGTCATAGAAAAAGAAAGTTTGATGTCTGCTAACATATTTACTACTTTTTTTTAGGTCAGCAAATCAAATTCAGAACATGTGCTCCACAGTAGGCTTAATTGCTGCTTTTTTCAAGATACACTGGGCATTCAGTTTACTTACCAAGATTTTCAAACAAAGCTTGAATGGAAAAGGCAACAAAAAGGACATTCTGAAAGGGAAACTGCACTGGTTAGGCATTCACACATGCATGTTTGGATGCACTTTTTGGACATATAAACATTTTTTCTTTTTTCATCTAAGCAGCTTTTAATTTTTTAATGGAAGGACAGAGAAAGGAAATTGGAAGAGGCTGGCAACCTGAGAAATAGAGGTAAAGATCCTTTCCCTTGGAATGGACAGCATGGAAACTTTGCAACTGTCAACAATTCAAATAGTTTTACTTCCTCTGAATGTTTTCCTTCATTCCTTCTGCTGAACCTATTTGAAAGAAATATTATTTCCCTCCTAGACATATTGAAATTATTAGCTCTAATACCAGTCTGTTACATTTTCTGAAGGCTTCTATACATTTTTCTCCTAACTTGCATACCAAAATTATTGAATAGGACATGTCATCTTCATTACTTTCTGTGTTTACAAAACTGAGGGATTTTTTACTGCTGTATTATTCATTAAAGTAAAGATAAGCTTAGTATTCTGGGTGTTTGGTGAACAAGTTGTCTGTTTCAAGGAAAATGCAGGTTACAAAAAATTGCTTTATCTGCAAAATACAAAAAAACCCAACCAACCAACCAAACAAACAAGAAAAACAACAACAACAACAGCAAAACCAAGCCAAGC
>VZTF01001348.1:848153-893685 GCA_013397755.1 Cnemophilus loriae
CCAAGCCAAGCCAAGCCAAGCCAAGCCAAGCCAAGCCAAGCCAAACCAAACTGAACTAAACCAACCAAACAAACCAAGACCAGAAAATAAATGACATACAGAGACAGGTGCAATCACACCGAATGTAGAACATATAGCTGTAATAGTGCAATAATGCTCTCCTGGTAGAAGAAACGACATGAAATGGATCCTCCACTAAAAAAATTTCTCTCTGTGTTGAACCTGAAGAACACGGTTTGTCGATTTTCACATAGAACTACACAATTTAAGAAGGCTGGGCTGAAAATTATTGTCTCCTACAATATTTATGGTCTTGCTTCGTGTGAAGATACAAGTTCTATGAATAAAGTCATAAATTAGACCCTTAGCTTACCACATAATTACGATTTTTAACAGAAATACAGTCATACTGAGAGAGAAATTGCAGACTGATTTTTCTTCACAAACCTCTATTCTTCTTACCTTAACCAACAACATTAAAATCCAGTTATTTTATAGAACATTATTCTCATCTAGCTTGAATTAAAATATACAGTGTTACATATTTTTAATGAAAAATATCAGTGCAAAGAGTTTATATTCTATGTGTGTTAATAGAGTATTGGTATATTATTTGTACAGAAATAGCACCTAATGAAAGCTTTTGAGTGATACTGGGAAGAATGAAAGATTTCTCTGGGTTTTGAGAATCAGAATTTATTTTAAAAAATCAATATGGCTATCAGTTCAGAAATTGTGTCCTATGTAGACAACACACAGTGCAAGGCTTGTAGTATTAGAAAAGGGGGTAAGGGTGAGTGAGAACCTATGGAACACAGCACACATACTGCCAGACCCGATAACAATATTATTTGAATTTTACTGATCTTGCCGAAAGAGAGATTAGTACAAATTCATAGAATTAAACACCAGTGGTCTTTCTTTTATTTTTTTTTCTTTTACAATGAGAAGAAATGAAATGAGAGAAAGAAGCTTGTATCATATGAGAATAGCATGCCTCTTTCGACTATATGATAATTCTGCAGTTAAAACTCCATCGCATCAAACCATACAAATACTTCAAGGGCAATACATTGTACATTTTGTACATTGTATATTGTCTGTGTATATATGTAAATTATGAAACTTGCAACCTTTGTGTCTATTCCTTTTTGAAGTGTCGCTGGTCTCACCAGGTTTCTGTGAATTGCATCTGTAGCTTTCCTTAGTATTGGTTTTTGGACCCCTCTGATTCTAATGTCCTTCCATTCCTACGAACCTCTAGTAGCAACAAAGCTTCAGAAAAGCAGAAGGAAAGACTACATAAAGAGAGTAATAGACTTAATAGAGAAGGCTGAGATTTTATTTGTGTATTTCTCCTGAAAAGAATAGAATTCTTTCCTGTCAGGCCAACAGTTTGGCCTTTCTTAGGGCACAATCTCTGTGGGAAAGCTCTGAGGCTTTAAATCGTCAGATGCAGTTATCACAGGCTGATGTGCAAAAATGTGATTATTCATGCCTGACACTGAAAGTCACTGCATCTAACTAACCTAGTGGGTCATTCACTCTATAAAATGTGTCATTTAATCTCAAGAGAGTTCTTTTTTTCCATACAAGCAGTAACACTGTACACATTATACAAGTGGACAAATAGGACCTGGTATGCGTCACTCTTAAAAAAGAAAATAAGACAGTAATATTATTTAGTATGTTATACAAATATTCTGATCACTTGACTATCTGACCTGGAAATAGATAGAAAATGTCAATCAATTATGTCAAACAGATGATGGGTCTGATAAGGGGGATTCTGAAGTGGTAATATAAGTTAAATTCAAAAGGGCTTTGGTCTACTGAAACAGAAAGAAAAATAAAAAATATATTTCAAAATGCCTTCAGTTCCTAGTCCAATCTGAGGCTGTGCTGGGAAGACTCAAAACAGGAAGATTTGCTGTTCTATGAGAATAAAGGAAAAGACAGCATGCAGAAGAGAAAAATGTACAGAAGGGCACAAAGCACCTATGAAACTCACCTTGTTTAGGAGCAAAAAGTGCATCGTGCTGTCATGTCTTTATCTATATCTCAAACTATTTTTTATAGCATATCATTTTTGAAAACCATCACTCTGTGCAAGCAGGGAAGCATCACTCATTTTGTAGATGGAGGCTTGAGAAAGAGATTTTGGATGGGTGATGTGTAATGGAGCCACCAAGAGGGCCCTACTTAATCACTCTTAATCTGGAATTTTATTAAAAACAATGAAATTGAAATATTCTCAGAGGAGTAAGGCAGTCAGAGGAAATTTTTTTCCATTGGAAAGTCACAAGTGTATTCTAGGAGCATTTTCATCGATCTTAGCCAGGTGTGTAGATAGGAAGGTGGAAACACCAGTGCTATTTCCATCCAGAAGATCTGTGGCAGGTCTAGAAAACCAGTACTTCAGGCATTTCCATGTGCCCTGGAATAATACGGTTGTTTTCATCAATGCTGTTGACATGAGTGCATGAACCCAACATCTCGCACAATTTATATTGCTTTTATAATTGCTTCTAGGCATTTTTGGGCTGGAACTGTTCACAGTCCTTTGTTCTTCACTTTCGGATGCAGATCTCTAGATTTTCCCTTTCTTCTCATGCTATTCAGCCATTCTACGTTAATTTTGTGAGCTGTAGACACTTCTATTAGAGAAAGCTTTTTGTGCATGTGCTGAAGGACAAATAGTGAAGTAGTTTTGAGAGACAGAGTAAAACATACTCTGAAACAGGCTGAAGTGAGAGGGCTAGCTGGGATCTCATATCACCAAAGTGGAAAACAATACACGTATGACAACTATGAAAACAGAGCAGGGTTGGGGCCTTCTCAGTTTGAAAAAATACCGTATTATTAGAAAGAATAAAGCAGTTCACTCGAATCAATTTTAAATAATCTCATGGTCACTGGAGATAAAATACTGAATTGGAAACTATTCATCTTTCATTTCACTGGTCTCTATCAGGCATAGCTCTATGACATTACAGGCTGAAGTACATAGGCTAAGTGATAAAACATTAAAAAAGAAAGGAATAAAACATATCCAGTTCCTGTTCAACTTGCTAATACTCAAGATAAAATTAACCCCTTTTATTGAGACAGGAGCTGAAGCAACACTGTTGTACTAAATTCTGCCTAGTGGTTTAAACATTTGGCTTTGTTCCTTTTCTTTAAAAATATATAGCTACAGTTGTCCTTAGCTCAGAATAAAATTCCAAGAACAGGAAAATGAGGTAAATGTTATGCAATGACTATTGTTTTACTACACTTTTTTGTCATAAGCAACAGCAGGAAAAGAACTTTTTTCTTTCAGTGCAGCATTCCCATTCCTGGGCTGCTCTTGGTGTTTAGTAACACTTTAATCTTTCACTGTGGAAAGCAGCCCGACCTCATAAATGCATTCAAGTGTACATTAGAGAAAGAAAACAAGCTGAGATTTGAATTTTTGCCAAGGTAAGACTACACATGTTGTTGAAGTGTAGATTTTACAAAAAGGTAAGAGCTCATTATAATGCTTGCCAGAATGAAATTTCCTTCCAGAACTTTTGACTCCGAATGAACAAAAATCCATCAGTTCTTCTGTACCAAGAAGATTAGAAAAATAGACTTGAAGGTTTGGTAAAATTTGATTTTGAAGTGCTAGCTTTGTTTGCATTTTCTTCCATAATATCCTCTAATATCCATTTTGATCCTTTTTTTCATCTCCTTACTTTTCTCTAAAAATTAGTCTTTTTTCTTTCCCCATAAAGTGAATTGTAAGAAAGATGTAACAGTATATTTTTAAGACCCAAGAGTGAGACAGTTATCTACTCTATTTGTCTTTTTTTGTTGACTTCTTTTCTTAGTAATTTATCCTCTCATGATGACTAAAGTAATTTCAAGAGAAAATGTCAGATTATTGTAGAAGTTTAATCTTACTTACCTGGATATGAAATAAAAAGTTCTTCTCCTTATACCGTCTTTTTTATCTGAATTGAAAGCAGAATCAAGTCAAAGAGCTGTCATTTCTTTCTTTTTGCTAGCAGTGTTCTCCACTATTGTCTCGCAAAGCTTTGAAGCTCTTCCATATATTTCTATCTCAGTAAATTTAGCCAAAGCAAAGTTTTCTCTCTTCTTTGTCCCCAGTACATTCAGGAACAAATAGAGGGAAATGTCTGCCAACCACAGGTTCAAAGTTGTGTAATTTCCTTCACTTACTTCAGCTTTGTGAAGGTAATGTATACAACTTACTGTCATAGCTCCTGCCTTGTCTGGTTTTACCTTACAAAACTAAGGTTGACACAACATAAAATAAAGAATAGCCTTAACTTACTAAGTTAATTTACCTTTAAGTTAGCCTCTTCATAGCTGATGCAGCTGAAAAGAAGTTAGAACTTCCTAAATATCTGAGATATCCATGTAACACCATTCAAAGGAATAAGACTTATCTAAAAATAAACTTTTGATTTCATGCATGTTAGCTTCTGACACTTCAGTGTGATTTTGTCATGGCTAAGCATCTCTAGATCTCTCCCTTTACAGTACTTTTGCTTGTTTGCTTTTGAATAAAAACAAGTATGCCAAGGCGTTCCTTTTGTTCTTCTTTCTCCCTGATAGAGGGATGCTTGTGAAATTAACATCTGCCAGCATGCTCCTGACCTTCAGTTTTGGCCTTCCTATCCTTCCTGCCCACCCACCCAAAAGAGAAATCCCTTGCCCTCATGTGACTTACTCTTTCAGGAAGGCTGATTGCAGGAGTAAGGCTATTTACCAGCTGCCTTGTAAACACTGGAGCAAAGCACAAATTGAGATAATCTTACAGCCAGCTACTGCCCAAGGGAACAAATCTGAGAAGCAAGGCTGCAGGTTTTACTCACATTCTTAAGAGAGCAGAAAGAGAAACAATATTGGGAAAACAAACCACTTTGCCCCATCTTCCAGAGTTTCTTCTAACTGACCATTTCATAGGAAACAATGCTATGAAACATTTATTTGTCATAACAGAAATTCACCTACTCATTGGAGACCCTCACTTGGATTCATTTTAAATTTGAGAGAAGATGGATAAAAACTCTTTTTGTATTTTCTTCAGCTTCTGCCAATAAATGTTCTTTCCCATTGCCCAGTGTAGCTACAATCTTAGCATCTGCAATGCATTTGGTATTGTCCCACACATTAAAATAATTATACTTCATATTCTACTAAATTATGCAGAACTTAACAAGGTAAAACAATGTCACATCTGCTTTGATTCTAATAAAGACCAGCTTAAGGATGTAAATCCATATTGTCCTGCCTGAGCTATCCATGCCTTGTCTGGAAACACTTTTTTCATTCTCCATTTCTCTCTCTTGCTTCTAACTGATTAGCAATTGGTAATATCCTGGGATGCATCAAAATCAGCATGGCCAGTAGGGCAAGTGAGTGGATTCTGCCCCTCTGCTCTGCTCTGGTGAGACCTCACCTGCAGTGCTGCACCCAGCTCTGGGGTCCCAGCACAGGAAGGACACGGACCTGTTGGAGCAGCTCCAGAGGAGGGACACGAAAATGATTGGAGGGATAGAGCATCTCTCGTATGAAGAGAGGCTGAGACAATGGGGTTTGTTCAGCCTGCAGAAGAGAAGGCTCTGGGGTGATCTGATTCTGAACTGCCAGTACCTAAAGGGAGCCAACAAGAAAGAGAGAGGCATGATTTACAAGTGCATGACAGGATAAGGGGGAATGGATTCAAACTAAAAGAGAGCAGTTTTAGGTTAGATATTAGGAGGAATTTCTCTGCTGTGAAGGTGGTGAGGCACTGGACCAGATTGCCCACAGAAGCTGTGGATGCCTGATCCCTCGAAGTGTCCAGTGCCAGTCTGAATGGGCTGTGAGCAACTTGGTCTGGTGGGAGATGTCCCTGTCCGTGGCAGGGTATTTGTAACTAGATGATCTTCAATGTCCCTGTCAACCCAAGTCTTTCTATGATTCTATGATTTGTTTTAGATGCTTGAAACATGGGTCCATAAAAAGAAAAAAACTCTCGTATTTTTTCTTTTACTCAAAAGAGAATTCCAGAAAAAGTAAAATATCACTTTTCCCTCCTTAGTTCATCCTTTTAATCTTCCACCAAGGTAAAAAATCTTTCACCTTGAACATCTCGCTTTCCATTATGAGTTCAAATGATAGCATAAAATGTAAAGTGAACATTAGTTATTTCGTGGCAGCAAGTCTCAATGCTATATCTTTCCATCACTAAAATTATGCTGAAAGAACTCCCTCTACACCAGGAAATATGAATCACTGAATTTTATTTGGGTGAATGAAATCCTCATCTGTGCTTTTACCTTTTGTTTTAGATGCAAAAAATGTAGAGATGCAGATAAGTTTTATGAGTTAGTTGCCATATTCTAACTTCTGTCCCCCAAAAGGACAACAACTCCTTTACCTAACAGTATTTTCCTACTCTTTCTTAGGATATTCAGCAAGGAGTGCCGAGCCGAAGAGTCTCATGCTAAAAATCTTTCCCAGATTACCAAAGAATTCCCATTTTCTTAAAACGTAGTACAGTCTTCTAAAGAAACTTTTAGATAATCTTGGAACATTTTTCTTGGATTATTAAAAGGAAATTTAAAATAGCTTGCAGTCAAACTCTTGTTTTTGAAACAACTTTCACAGACACTCAGTATTTTCTCACCCTACTGAATCCATCTCTACCTTATTAAAAACATTAAAAATGTTGTAAATGCCATAGTGCACCTACGTGTAAAATCCTTATCTGTTGCCCATTTCTTCATTGATTTTCCTCCTCCTTCAATGAAGCTGACCATGGAAATAAACAGGAAACTGTCTTTTGTTTAAGGGCCAGTGGAAATATGTTTTCCTATGAAAGAACCTAACGCTCAGGAGAAACAGGCAGCTGGTGGGAGACATGCATTTAAGGACACAGTAGATATATCATTGGGAAGTAGAAGAATCTTATTTCTCTGTCAGCTCCTTCCATAGCACAAAATTCTAGCCCTGGGGATTTAAAAAAAATTAAATCCTTTCCATTTTTGCTCATCTTTGCCTATTTTCCTCCACTTCTTAATTTTAGTTGCATGTTCAAAAGCACTCCAGATGTTTTAGTTGTTAGTTTTGCCAGCTGGCTCAAGCTGGTAAATGTATTTATTAAATGAAGCAGATAGTGAGGATAGGAATGGTGGAATTAGACTTCAAAAAATTCTTTCAGTATAGGTAGCTATTTATAAGCTTTTCTTTCTTCGTGTTCACTGTGGCCAAGACAACCACCAATCACCACTTCACTCAGGAGACTCTGTTAACCAGCCTCAAATCAGGAAGGACACCATTGCTAGCTGACTCTCTTAGTATCTGTACCACTAATTTATCATCCAGGTGTTAAAAATCCTCTTGACCTGAATAATCCTCTGTGCCAGCTGTGCGATATTCGTAGTTAACCTCTGGCAAGTTGAAATCTCAGATAAGAACAAGGGAAGTTGATTCAGAGGTGTTCCTTTTTTCCTTGAAGAATAATTCATTGGTGCCATCGTCTTCCATTCACATTATTTGTTTGTCCCTTGATCCTTACCCAGGAGCTCTCAACCACACCAATGCTGACTGTGAGCTCCATACACTGCAGCCCCCCTTCACACACAGTGCCACCCCACTGCCTCACCTGCCCTGCCTGTCCCTCCTGAGGACCCTGTAACCATGCCTCATCCATACCAGTCACAGGACTCACTCATCCCACCAGGCTTTGCTTGTGCCAGTGATGTCATTTCTCTGAGCCAAATCTTTGAGCTCATCTTGATTGTTCCTCATGCTGCATGTGCTGGTTCCAGGTGTGGTTTGTTGTTGTCAATACCTCATGGAGCAGATTGAGAGCTTGCACTCTCACTCAGTTCCCCCAGATTTGGTGTGCCATCCTACTGCTCGTCTCTGGCAAGACTGCTTTTTCCCCTTTTCCCCTTCCAATCTAGTTTCAAGATCTATCAACAAGTCCTGCTAGCCCCTGTGCAAACTCCCTTTTCTCCCCTCTAAGAAAGGTGCATCCTACCAAGTGTCTGTAGCTCAGGTGGCGTGAAGATCATCTTCTGGTCAACCTCCCCCAGAATTCTACCAATGGCACTAGCCTCAAAATCCTATGTTGATTTGGTACAGGATCTGCCTGCTCCTTTCAATGTTCTTCAAATAGATGACAGTCCTCCTAATATTTGATGGCAATGAAGTCTAACATTCAAGAAAAACCTGCTTTCAGGTGATGCATCCATTCAAGATCTGTTCACAAGCCTTCAGATTTGATTAAACAGGAAGTAGAGGCAGCTTGCATGTTATAGAGGAACCCATAACAGTATTTCAGCTGAAAAACTCAGACTTTTAAGCCAGTAAAAATGCTGAAATGATCCAGAAAATATTTTTACAAATTCCACTTATATCTCTGTCTGGGCTGCGACATTAAGTTTAAAAGATCAGTAATGTGTCACCTGAATTAATAGCAGTAGAGTGAAAAGATTAATGTATTTGTTTTGCCAGTTCTAGAGGACTTTTCCTCCTTTCTGAGAAGGTGTCTGATGATGGCAACATATTGATTAATTTCAAGCTCATATATAGTTTAAAAATCAAATTACAAATTTGTATGCAATTCAAGTTGAGAATCCTGTAAGTCAGAAACCTGTAATTCTGTCTCCAGCTGCAGAGCAATGCTGTTTCTTTAAACCACCAGCATTAACAAGAGCAGCCGCAGGTCTGCTTAAAGCCAGGTAATGCTTGCTGCTACTCTGATTTTCTGCCATGCTTAGGCTCTCAGCTGGCCCTGAATATGTTTAGAACATGTGATGTGGAACAGAACTGTTCAGTTTAATCTTACATTCTAGTTTGAACAACGCCCCCTTATAAGTCTGCTAAGTGGAAGAAGCCTACTTGATGTTTCTCCTCATCATCCTGCGGAATCTGTGTGTTTTCAGGCTTGTGGAGTTCTTGATTAGTTCACACATTTAGGTCAGCAGCACAACAAACTAGGTGAGACTGTGGTCCTCCCATGATGGGCTGACTTACCCTGTCAGCAGAGTGATTTACTATTGATTTGAAAAGAGTTTAATAGAGGGCCATGAAGATATAATTTCTGTTAACACTGAGAAATCTAATTTTGGGGGAAAAAAAATGAAAAAAAAGTCATCCTTGTCCTTCCCTGTTCTTAAACCTACTTGGCTGTATTGAGTGTGAGTAGAAATGGCACTGTCACGGAGATGAAAGTGTTAGTAAACTAATAATATATGGAGTTAATGCAGCTATTAGAGTATTTGCGAACCCTGAAATACCTCTGCCTATTCCATATTCAGGGTTATGTCTGAGGAATATAGATGCAGTATATAAACACATACTCCCATTGGATAAAGTCGCTTACATATGCCTTCTATTATTCCAGTGACAACATGTCTATAGCTGTTTTTTGCATCAATTTGCACAGTTATTTACTTCCCAGAAACCTATTTCAAATGACCTGCAAGCCAAGTTTCCTTTATGATTTAAGCAGTAATTATATAAAGGTCTAATGTCCCGTAGAGGAGAAAAATAAGCTTCTTTCTTACCGGTATTCGGATAAGGGCTTTCTTTTATTGGAAAAAAAAAAGAAGAGTTAATAGAATTCTTTCCTTGCTATGGCATGATATCTTTTAGAAAATTCTAAAACTAATTAATATCAAGCTTTTCACTTGAAGATAATCAGAGAGTTACCTTTCAATAAAGTACAAGAAAAACATTTCTCAGTCCAGTGTGATCAAAGACATGTGAAAAAGCCCAATTTAATTTGATCTGTGCAGTTTAAATTATTATTTTCACTAGTCATCAAATCTGCTGATCCTACAGCATACTACCTCACTTTTTATTGAATCAATCATGGTAAAATTTTCTTTATAAGGCTTAAGCAATTAATTGACACATTTATTCAATGGTCTGTGGACTGAAAAGGGAAGCCAACAAAATAGAATGGTTTCAATGGAGAAAAAAGTAAGAAATTAGTTCCTGCCAAGCATAATTTCCTCTGCATTAAGCCCTTGTGGGAGGATCTTGCCAGAATAATTATTTTCCCCACATGAGGAATAGATTGAGTAACTGATGCTGCTGAATCAGAGTTACTGGTCTCAATGCTCCAAAACAAAAATCCTCCCCTTCTCCCTTGATGTTTTGTGTTTATCACAGACTCTGAACTTTATTGAATTCATGCTCTCCATGTTCAAAACCCCAGTTCATAGTTTTCGTTGAATGAAACTGCTGCCGACGCCACTTACCCTTGAAGATATTCAGTGCTTCAGGTGCTTGAAAAGCCTTTTTGTAATGTTTTGCACAGGCTGTTGCTAGCATCTCTCTCAGCACTTCAGCATCTAATCAGGAAAAAATACCCTGGTGATATTTGGCCTTTCTGCTTTTGGATACGCTTGGCTATAAAGCTTTAAAATAGTGCTCACAGTATGCCAAGAGATGTGAATTAGGTCTTTACACTTCATTCAAATATGGTCTTTCCAGTTTGTGCTTGATTTTCAAAATGGGTATAGGCTGTGATCATTGAAGCCAAGCTCCAGCATTCTATTGCTTCCCGTTTTGAAAGCCCGACAGACTCCTAATAAATACCCACAGAAAAACTCAAAACTGTCTAGATTAAGAATATGGAGCCATAATGATATTTTTGCAGTTATTATGAAGCTGGTGATCAGTTTAGCATGCAATAGCTAAATTTAGCTGCCTCTTTGAATGGTACTGCTTCTGTGAATTTAAACCTTACAAATTATTTGCTGCTGTTATTAGAGGGACTGAAAGTGCTAGAATTGCCCTTCATACTCCCTGTTCTTTCTCCTCGAAACATATGGATTTGGTGGCTTCTACTGCTTTGGGTTTGTTGTTGTTGGTTTGTTTTGTTTTGTTTTGTTTTTGTGGGTTTTTTTGGTGCAAAAGATTTATAGTGGTTTTATGTGCTAAAAAGGGGTTTGTGAGCTTGTGGTCTTTGAAGATGAAACTTCCTGTTCATGGAAATTTATTTATAGATGTTCCAAGGTGTTTTTTAACTCTCTTATCAGAGCATCTTGCCATATTTATTGATCAGATTAAACAACTAATAACCTTATTGGGTAAAATAATAAGATAAGCAGTTGGGAATTCACTCATCATGTCAACTAACCTTTTCATAACCAAGCCAAATTTGGTTTATTTTGTTTTTTTTTTTTTTTAATTTAAAGCAACACAGAAAATGTGGTAACTGGGAGGAGCAAGGGACAATGCCTGTTTTGTGAAATATTCTGAAGCAGACTGGTAGGGGTTACTGTCTCTTCCCGGCTGCGTAATTACCTACGGGATCACATCAGGGTCTCTTTTACAAATGTGTCTCACAAAGTTACCAATATTTTCAGGTATCAGGACCCATGATGAGGAGCTTCTATAAGCTAAATCTAATGAAGAATTATACAGTGACTTGGCATATGCCTAAGATCTCTGTTCTTACTAACTAGCCTTCACACGAAGGTCACGTGGAAGGAAGTTTGGCTTTTTGCTCCATTTTCTCCCAGGGAAATTGAAGTCCAAGGAGACGACAAAGGCAGAACAGAGCAGGTGGCAACTCCATGCCTGTTCCTGGAGCATAACACACAGGATAGCCTGGAGAAGGAAAGGCAATGGTTTACTCCTAGGACAGGAGACCAGTAAATTACAAACTTCTATGGGCAAGGAGTGAGGATTGTAATTCAAAAATGGTGTCTGACACACTGTGCCTCCAGGGCCTAATCTAAGTACAGAGTAAGCATCACCTTTACTCAGTACTGCTCCGAAAATTGACAGACTCTCTCAAATGTTTGATTAAAACTAATAAAGTAAAATGTTCTTAATTTCTTCTTATGTTTTTCTTAATGTTTTTTTAATGCCCAGCATAACTGATAGTAAACTGCAAGAATTTCTGCTCATTTCATTAAGCGAAATACATTAAATTTTTCTCTTCTAAAAAACTGTTTTTGTCTTGTTTCCAGTTTTATATACTAACAGTTTGAATCTGTCCAAGATATCTCAACTTTGGAACAATTTGAAATAACATGTCAGTGGAACAATTGCTACCCATTTTAAACGCTTCAGTGGTTCATAGATTTCTATGTTTCTTGAATGTTGCACAAAACAATTTATGTTAGCACTTATGGAAAAGTTGCTTGGCTCTGCAATTCTGTTTAAGTGGAGATCTTAGTAGCCTCTGACTACTGCTTCAGTCAAGCACATTATATAGTGCATTAATATTTCTACTGTCATCACATTACACCTTGAGAGATTCTTTATGTATATTTATACATGCACATACACTTGTAAGTCCTGTTCAAATCAGTCAGTAGCAAATTGCTGAGAAATCTCTCTTTATTTCTACTAAAAAATGCTGTGTCTGTATTAACATTTTATTTAGCGACCTTTCTAAATTACTTGTTCTACTTAGGAAAACACAGATAAGTGCACACAAAAAATGTGGGATAAATTATTGCTACAAAATAGTGGAAAAGCTTGTGCTAAAGAAAAGAAAACGATGCATATTAAGAATTGTATAACTTTCTAGCTTTACTATCTATGTTGTGCGAAACATTGCTTGTAACAGCTATGTCTGGGAAAAGATATTCAGTATATTTATGCGAATGCCAAAACTACAAGCTCCATAGTTACAGCATGATTTTTGTTTTACCTCCTTCCATAAACCCTTAGCTGATGGAGTGGACTGTTTACTATGATCTTTTATTCCACAAGCAGTTCTTGGATGGGTCAAACAGCTGAAATTCTCTCCTTCTCTCTGATTCTTACATGATGTTAGACCACATTTCAGCTCCAGCGCTCTCTTAACAAGCTTCCTCTGCAGCTCTTGCTCTCCCGAGCAATGATTATTTGCCTTTGTTAGGGAAGACCTGGGAAATCTCCTGTTAAAGTCTGTACTGAGACAAATCTTGAGCTTGCATAAATCAGACTAATTCCACCAAACCAGTGAAGGAAGCTACATGGGTTTACACACTTGCAAAATCCTGCCCTGTAAATCCGTAGGGCCCGACATTTCAAGAGCCTTTGTACTCAATCTCTAGGACTAACTCAGTGCTAAAAGCTGAGAGCTTTGCTGCAGCAGAGCCAGGCTTCTCCTCAGGAGCAAGAACCCACATATATTTTCCCCTAATACATGATTTCTCTCTATATTCAGGATGTTAAATTAAAATAAATAGTGCAGTAAAATATAAGTAACTCTTTGAAATCTGTGTAGTTTTTGAAAGAATAAGTCAGTGCTGAACTTGTTCTGTCATAGCACCAGTAGTACCTTTTATATTGTGCTTTATCAATGCTTAATTTAAAAAAAATATTTTTGTTGTAGTATAATTTGTAGAAGGAAAGGACAGGATTAAAAGAAATAAGAAACACTGTTGCAAAATACTAAAAACTTCTTTTTACAGACACCTCCTTCTGTCAAATGTTCATGGATGTTTCCCTCCACTTAATGTATCTTGCACGTACAATTTATTCTCAGCTACTAGATCTCAGATGCTGAGACTGACCTTTGGAAAAACAAGGAGCACATCTAGAGGAACTGAATAGATACATTTTGACGAATTATTTACCCCTCAAAACTCAAACTACTTTTTCTTTGTCTAGCCTGTTAGTACCCAGAGTATTAACTTTAACTCAGCTGTACCAAACTAATAAAGTTTAATTGGTTGTTTTCAGGGTTTTTTTGGTTCACATCGGCATTTCCAGAAAGGAAATCACACATTATTCTCTTCTGACTTAGTTACAGCAATATATGGTTGTAGTCCTGGCCAGTTAATAACAAAATGGTGTTCTTATGAAGGCCACTAACTTAACGTTACTCAAGAGCTTTGGCCCATAACTATTTGGCTGAGGTCCACGAATGACATTTTTGTGTACACATCTGCACCCTCGCACACAGCTCATTAACAGACCGGGCACTGGGCTATGCCAATTAATGCTTCACACTGCGTATAAAAGCCAGAAGTAGGATCTAGCACTTGAGATTTCAAGACTTTACAGCTCACGCCCCTGCCTTACAGCATCAGCAGAGCTGCACCTGGAACAAAGGCTATGTTATCACCTTTTCTGCCTCTCAGGCTAGGGGGATTGCTCGTTTCAGCTAGAAAATAAAAGGGAGCAGCAAAGGTAAATACTTTAATCGTTGTATTATCTGGGATCCCTCACATCACTCACAGGCTTGTACGGTATTTTGAAATGAAAAAGCCATTTTAAAGGCTAAATCCTATATCTAATGGCTTTACTGTTTATCCATGCAAAGTACCACTCAGTAACAGAAAAGAATAGACAAAAAAAAAGGTGAAAAAAGATCTGAATTTATAACTAGTCCTCAACCGAAACCTCCAGTGAAAATTTCCTGCAAACCCATGTGCAGAATCAGTTTGGGTCTTTCATGCATCTCTGCAATTGCTTTCTCACTGACAGTCATATTTTTCATTGGTTGCTACTTTGATGACTTTTAAAAATTTTTAATCTACAGATCATATGAACTATGAAGCAGCAAGTGAGTGGAGCACCACAAAACACCCAGCCAATAAATTTCTTCAAGCCTCATCTAAGACCACTAAGATAAACCAAAATTATGCCTAAAGATGAATGAAAAATTACCAGACTGCATATAACACAGATATTTTGCAAGAATTATTGGACATGGAGTTCCAAAAATGTATGACTTTAAAATGAAAAGTAAATTAAACTGAACAAAAAAACCTTCATGTTCTATTAAAAATGTCATTATAAGCTAACTTGCCCTGCAGAGGTTAGTTTTTTTATAAAACAGCTTGACTTAAAAGCCTTGTTTAAATGACTTTTAGTCTTTTTTTAACTTTTTTTTTTCTTTTTTACCCTCTTTTTAATTTCCAGAACTGCAGTTTCCTATTGAAGATTTTCTGTAAATGTTTGCCCAAATTTTCCATAGAATCTGCCATCTTGTTCACAGCAAGTCAGTCTTGGTAGCCTAGGTAAGTCCTCTGGAATTCAGGTACCACTGAAAAGTATCTGATATAAAACTATGTTGTGTACAAACCCGGTATACACAAAAGGCATTTCTGCAAAGGGCACTTCAACCTTATCAGCAAAAGAGGATGGAAAATTAAATTGGTTTGATTTTAAATGAAGCATAACTGATTTTTACTGTCAATGTTCTGAGATGCAACTCCATAAAATCCATATTTTTTGGTCAGTAGCCAGAGGCAGGCAGGCCCACTAGCTGTGGGGTGAAAATACAGCATTAAATCTAACCATTCACATGGAAAGAGAGCAAGAGTTTGGAGAACTCATCAACAATTTGAACTTGAATAGGAATAACAAGTGGTGGTTAATGAACAAAAGCAAACCACGTATTTTAGTGTGGTTAACGAACAAAAGCAAACCACGTATTTTAGTCCAGCTTTTAATAGGCAGATGTCTGCTTCACACAAAACCATCTTCATACCTGGCACTGCTGGAGATCCCTGGTGTCACTTCCAGCAGAGAGGTCCGTGATCTCTATGGGCCTAAAGGACTGAACCAATATGCTTAATCGTGACAGTTACTGTATCTTATGATAAAAGAGTCATATTTATAACAATGTATGCCCAGTCCTGCTTTTCAGATCTACGAATCCAACGTTGCTCCCCAAGACAGAGTGCAGCACTCATATAAGAGCAGAATAGTGCCATCACTAGTTCTTAGCAAACAGGGGGATTGTGTCCTACAGAAACGAGTCATAAGATTTTGCTTTGAAAACTGAATATGACAGTATAAGTTAGACAGGCTTAGGTTTTAGCTTCAGTGTGTTTGGATGACAGAGTAGCATTGACACGACTACGCTTTACTGTCTGACCTTCTGTAGCAGTAAGACAGTTATGGTATTTAATGGAGGAATTCTGAATTTCCTATTGTATATAATGACTATAGAGCTGAAAAAATAAAAAATAAGACAGAAGACTGAAGGGAAAGACCAGTTAATATTTGATCCTAAAATCTCTTGTGCTATTCTAAAACTTCGACTTTACTGGTAGATGTATCATTTGCTCGTATTCTTTCAACAGTTATGTTATTGTGCATGTGTTAATATACACACAGTCTTCATCACTTGAGTCTTACTTTTCTAGGAAAGTAATTTTTGTTCTGATTTACTTGATAATACAGTTTTAAGCCCTATGGGTTCTTTTAAGCTGAAGCAGATAGTGCTGTTTTACATTAATATTATTTTATTCATGGAGATTTTATTTCATTCTTCAAAGTTTTTTTTTCCTTCAAATAACCTAGGAAAGTTATTCAACAGAACTTCATGTCTGAGATAGTGTAATGACAGAATGATTACTTGAATGTGCAGCAATGGTTCACATATGAGTCTGAAAAAATTGTCAGGACTCATTAATAAAAAGCTGTAGATCATTTATAATACATCAGATAGAGCCCTTCAGGAATGGAATGGGGTGGGGAAGGTTTGTTTTATTTTTGATGAAATGAGATAGTGAAACCCAAGTGCTTTTCTCTTAAACAGGATTTCATTTTGGTCAGTCTTTCTTTATTTGCAGTCTAAAATCTGTTTTACATGGATTGCTAATGAAATAGCGAATAAATCCTACATAATACATATCTGTAAATTATATTCTTGAACAGAATGAGTAGGAAATACTGTAGAATAATTTTATGTTGCTGGCAATAGTGTTTCACTGTGAAGTATGTAATAGAATGCATCAAAAATAACCAGAAGCCGGCAGAGCTTGTTTTTCAATCCTCTGATCACAAACAGCAGCTTGGAGTTGCTGTACATCAGTTGCACAAAGGATTAATTTAACTTAGAACACTAAGTCCACATCAGCTTGATGCTATGCAAATGTAATAACTTATTGGGCTATAGGGAGTTGTAGACCGGAGTGGCTCTGTTCTGGTGCTGCTGCTTCATCTGGTGTTAATAGCTTCAGATCTCACTAGGACGTCGATAGGAACATTGCATCCATTAGGTCAGGAAGAGGAGAATCTCCAAATACTGTGATTGCCTCACCTCTGCATAAGAAATCACCATTGCAATTCTAGCCCTACACTCCACCAAATAAAAGGGAGACTTGAAACCACTGAAGAGATGACCAAGGCTACAATTTCTGAACAGAGCATGTTCATTTGAAAGAATTTACTTCTTTTGGACTGCCACAGTGAACATGCAATACTGTAACACTGCCTTAATTAACCAGTTCCTAATTTCCAGCTAGCATAGAACTGTAAGAGTTAAAATTACGACCACTCCCATGCAGTGCTCTCCAGTGCAAATGTAAGACATACTTACAATAAAGCCCTTTTCAAACACTTTCTTACCAGTGTGAAGACAAAAAAAAAACATTGTTCAGCTGCTGCTACTTGGCTGAACCGATGTTTTTAGTAATTCAAACTATAATTAGAATCCAAACATTAACTTCAAACCAATATTAAATATTAACCTATCCCTAAGGTACTTCTTATTCATGCATTATGTAGCATTATATGGCTTCCTATTTTTAGCCTTTAAAAACCTAATTCAGCTATCCAAGACTGTAACAGTAATAATTTCTGCTATCCCATTAATCTGACAACAAGGATAGTAAAGCCAAAACTAAATCTTTATGTGATTAATTTGAAAAATTAATGGAACTGAGAGCTTATGGAATTTGTATTCAGTGAGAAAATCCCGGCATGCTGACATCATGATCATGGAAGGGCTTGATAGATAAAGAGTAAAATCCATTTCCTTGCCACCATTAAAATAAAACCAGTATGTTCCTGCTCCCATTTTTACAAGACACCAGTGGATATGTATTCAAAAGATATTCATGTGTATAGCAGACTGTGATGGGTTAACTTTGGCTAGCAGTCAAATGCCCACTCATCTGCTCACTCCTGCTCTTCAGCAGGACAGAGAGAGAAAATAGGATAAGAGAGCTTGTGGACTGAAATAAAAATAGGGAGATCACTTACTAATTGCTGTCTTGGACAAACCAGTCAGCTTGGGGGGAATTAGATTATGTTTACTTTAAATCAAATAGATTTAGATAACAATAAATTATTTGAAACTATAGTAAATTGTTATTAATAATATTTTTTATTTTCATGTTTTTAAGAAGAGATTTAAAAACACCTTGTTTCCTCTCCTTTTTCAGTTCCAACTTCCCTGCTGCACTCCGAAGTTTACCCACATCAAAAGGATCACAGTGAATGGTGAATAGGGGATTATGGTAAGTATGTGACTGTTTCTTAGTGTTACCCTTTCTTCATCACCCTTTTTCACACTCCAGCCTGGGCTTTTCACAGACTGTATTTCCATCAGAAAATACACACAGGCTCCATTGTGAGGATTTCCCACAGACTGCAGTGCAGGTATCTGCTTCACCACGGAGCTTCTCAATCTACTCATGGTGTTCTCTCTACTTTTTCTCATTTTCTCTCTTTCCTCTTCTTTTCCCCGTCCCCTGCACTTATCCGGTGTGTTCCGATCTTTCTGGAATGTGCTTTCGGAGAGGTATCTCTAGCTTGGCTGATGGGCTCAGCTGCGTCCTGTGACACACCTGTTGGAGACAGAACGATTGTCTGGCACAGGGCAGCCCCCGTCCTCTTCCCGCAGGTCCCACCTCTGCAGCCGGCACATCGTGCATGAATACACACACACATTTGCTGCTGTGTAGCATTTCAGAGTGTGTTGCAGTTACTCTAAACCTGTTCCAAAATTTCCATGCTCAAAAACAGGAAAAGAAAGGGTTTTTTGCCAAATAGCTACACTTTTGCTCAAATTGTAGAGGTAAATTGAACTGACTAGCCCCTTAAGTTTGGTATGTCTCTACCTGCATTTACTAGAGCTATCTCTAGTTCGACCCCAGCAGAGGAATGGCTGCCTGAGTGAGGAACGCTGCTGCTTCATTTCCAGTGGGTTTTTCCTGGTTTTGGAGTCGTTTGGTCTGGGAGTCTTCCTTCACTGGTTTGTTTGTCAGTGAGAAGTGTCACTGAGAAACCTAGAATTAAACTAGGTTACTATCAGGTTCTTTTGGGATATGGCAGCAGAAAAAGGAATATAACTCACCTCCAGGAAGGAAATCTGGACTCAGAGCTGGTATGGGATGATTGCAAGACCCATGTGATGCAGCAACACCTTAATCTTACTCTTGCCACTTCCAGTTGTACCAAGGAAGTGAACAGGTGGTAAAACAGCAGATAACTTTGAATAAGGGATACAGCCACAGCACTGAGGGGGATGCATCCCAAAACAACATTGGAAAACATAACAAAGCCAGTCTTTAACAATAATCAAGATACTACACTTTCTGGGGTAGGTTTCAAATCTCTCAGCTGCTGTTGTTTATTCCACTATGTCATGCTTCTGTTGTCCGTTCCTTTAATGGATAGCTACAGCCTTTATAAACAGGTCAGTGAAGGAAACAGCAATGAACATTCTTTTCTAATCCACACAAAACTTCATGTCATTCTGTAAATGGATCAATTTGTAGGAAATACCTTTAGGTCATGTACAGTCACCTCTAACAATAGGGAATGCAACTGCATGCCCTTTTGCATCAAAATCACTATATTACATCAGTATGTTTTTTGTTAGATGGTATGTTCTTGAGACATCAGAGTAGAGAATTTATTCTATAGCTGAAGTTCATTCTTTGTCCTTCTGAAAGCATGATTTTACTGTGAAAGGGCTTATAGTTTCTAGGCTGCAAAGTCTGAAGCAAATTACTGCAGTCCTGATGGACAAAGGAGAGCTATGCCAGAGAGGCAGAGAGGGTCAATAAGCAGAGAACATTCTTAAAAATATTTCTATAGCATATGCAGAATATATCAAAAATGTGAGAGGGAAGGACGAAGTGATATTCAGTACCTTCTGTCAGCCTAGGACAGTCTATACATCCCAACCCCCCAGAAACAGAATTAGATTACTTATTACACCACCACAAAGGATTTTCCATATCTTTTCTGCCACTTTGAACATATTCAACCATGGGGGAATTGTGTCCTTCTGTGTACTGAATTTATATGTATTAATGTACTTATTTTCTGTTCTTTAAGCTCTGACAGAAATCAAGAAACTTATTCTCAAAGTTCATATCAATTTTCTTAACCCATAATTGGAGATCAAAAGAGAACTGGAAATAGTTGGCATTTTTTTCAGACCACCCTATTGTCTAATGTAAAAGAAAAATATTATCAAACTGTCAAGAGGAATTATTTCTTATATTTTTAAAATGCATGTTATATTTTTCATGTTTTTATTTTAAAATATGCTTTTAATAAGAAGCTTTTAGATTACCTATTTTTTCAGTAATCTGTCTGGTTTTCATTGACATGTTTTATCTCTCTGCTGATATTTAGCTAGTGGCAAGAAGAGATTATTTTGGGTAGACTAAGACACAAAACCAAATGCCAAAAACAAGCCTCTAAGCCCCTAACATTACAGTTAGAAGAATCACTTCTCTAAATCACTAACTGCCTATAAGTGGTTATTCTAGCTCCTTCACAGTTACTTATATTCATACAGGGCATTAACTTTGCAATCCAAACCTAAATTCAAGATGATTATGTGAAGTATGAGTAATTTTTAATGCAACAACAAAGCTGAACATGTAGGGAAAATGTAGAGCATGTAGCTTGGCCAAACACTGAATTTTCATCTTCTTTTAAAAAAAAGAATAATACTGAAATGTTTTGCAGTGCTAAAGAAGCACTTTTCATCACATTTATAAAAGAACAACTTTTATAGTAAGTTTTTGTAAAAAAAAAAAAAAAAAAAGGCAAAAGAAATTCTAGATGTTGAGGAGTATCAATATCAAGGTATCAAGGTAGGTCTTTTAAGAGGTATTCCTAAAGCAAGCAGGTACCAACTTCCTATCATATTTTTAAATGATTTTATCAGCATCATATCTGAGGGCTGTTTTTTGTTGGCTGTTTTGGATTTTTATCTGTCCACGTGAAGTGAAAGTGGAAGCATAATTTGGGCTGATACGAGCAGAAAAAATTTGCGGACAGAACTAAGCCCATCTGTTAGACAAACAGAGCAACTTTCTGAGCATAGAGACTCATGTCTGAAATGATAGCAGGATATTTTACCCACCTCCTGTTTCAGACCTGAAAAAGAGCCTTTGCATCCCAAGACTTGTTCTGGTTTTCTACCTAATTATTCTTTGGAATAAGGAAATTAAATTACCTTTCCCTTCAAGCTGTTGTTTGTGATGAAGACTGTTTTTCTCTATTGGTTTGGATTTTGTAATATATTGCTTCCTTCTGCATAAAGTAATGCAATAGATTCTCTCTGGATTTTTAACTACAGAGTATTCATATATGTACTAGTCAGTTAGATCTTGACCTCATTTTCTCCAATCTCTGTCCAAAACAAAATTTAGATGAGTTTTTAAGGAGTATTTTTTAATTAAATATAAAGAAATCTGCATCAGACAGGGAAATACATCAACTAAACACTACTTTCTCTGAAAAGTCAGCATAGTTTTCTTTTTGCTGTTGTGTTTTGTCTAGAGTAGGCAAATATATGTGGTTTTTTCACTTAGGTGGGATTTAAAATAGAAAACACGGATACAAAACAGAGTGAATTACAGACTGGCACAGGCTGTAGTAGCTGAGATATTGCTGATATAAGAGCTCCTTAGTGAGCAGTGGACCAGTGAAGACTAACCCTTACAGTAAATCTGACTCCACATGTTTTTGTGTGGAAAAAACAAGAATTAGGACATGTTCTTGATCCTGTTACAAATAGTAGAAAAGGACAGTGGATCTTCAGTTCACCAGCCAACCTGTTTGAAGTTTCTCCAGTTTTGCTTCGCCCTCCTTGGCAGGTCGTTGATCTTCGAGACTTTCATGAAAAGTTGGAAGTGAGGAGCTGTGGCTGTGCTGATGGGAGCAGCCCCCCTCACATTTCTCCCTCCCCTGTGGGCCCCTAGGGGTGCAGAAGGCATTGATTCGCTTGTGTCTCTCTCCGTATGAAGTTTAAGGCAAATTAAAGAAAGTGCTGTGGAAAGGGCTGGGTTTAGACAGTGTGAGGGTGAACAGACGCAGTTGCCTCACCATGGTCCAGGCTCACGCTGTGCTTCAGGCGTAGCACGGCTAGGCTGCACTAGTTCACAGGACAGAGTTCACTTAGGAAACAAGTATCTCAGAAATGGTTCACTTCAGTCTTATGACATCCACTTGGTACCTCATCGAAGCAATGCTTATGAAATTACGAGTCTTTTAGCTGTCTTTGCAAAGTACTACAGTGTGGTCTGCCCATCCAATTGTAGATTTTAGCCTATATTCCCTTAAGCTCTGTTACGTGACAGCAAGTCAGATTGCAGACTTCCTTCAGCCAGGAATGACTGATCTGTTCAGCACATTACCCAGGTAAATTTTAGAAAGCTTGATTAGTGTGCAAATAATCTCATAAGTGGGTTTTATTTGGATAATGATGCTTCTTATGATGCCTTAGTACTAATTAGATCCTTTTCATGGCTGGTTTGTGCACATAAACCCTTATTCATTATTTCTGTCTTTTTGTAGGTCTGTACAGATTGCTAGCGCTGAAACCTTTGTATTATTTGCTTTTTTCAACCCGACGAAAGCCTCTACTGATTCTTCGAATCAGTGCTTGTCGTACAGTGATCACATGTCTGCCTGTACAGAAAAACATCGGACACAGAGTTATTTATGGTTGTTCAGAAACAGGGACTCAGCAGGCTAGAATACAGAGAATTTTACCAATATAAATTCTGCAGAAAGTCCAGCTCCTAGGCAGACTATTTAGTCTCTCATTTCATTTTGCAAAAGAGGCCACAATGGAATTAATCTGTACTTTTGTAAAGTTATGGTATGTATGCAGTAAATATTTTTAGAAATTTTGCAATATTGAGGCATTCACATATGTTCTTTACAACATAAATAAACACAAAATAAATGAACATTAAATATTGAACCATTTTAACCTTTTTAATCAGAATTTTTCAAAGAATATTTAGTGTGTATTTACACTTTCAGAGTTTTTCAGCTGAAAGTGACCACAAGAAGGTTGTATAGGGATTCTTCATGGATCCAATAAACAAGCCAAAATGAGTTTTTCCACCAGATTTTCCCAAGTGGTTTCGGACCATTTGGGGGTCATTGAGACACACCTAATGCCTTAGACATAAATGCGAGCTTAAATCATCTTTTCAAGTGGTCCCATCCCTCTTTTGTTCTGAATCCTGACTGTGGACGTGAGTGGTCTTCAAATCAAAGAAGACAGACCCTTCTTGGAAATAGGCCAGATGAACTAAAAAGGAGACCTAGCATAGTGAAGCAACCTAAAGAAAAAACACTAGTTACGTTGTAAGAGAAATTTCTGTGTCTTGATTATTCCAGAGTAAATTCCGCTCATTTAGCTGAATGCTCCTAGGACGTTTGTGGCATGCGTTACGCGTGTCCTTTCAGTACCATTATCTACGTTATTTCAGCTGCCAAGAAATAGACACTCAGTGGAAAGCAATCGAGTTATGAAGGAGAGACAAAGAAAAATGGGCAGACAGACTCTAAACTTCAATCTTGCGTATTGTTGGTTAGCCTTAAAGTCAGAAAGAAATAATCTATAAATGGCTTTTGATATTATCATTTCTTAATTTCTGGGAAAAAAAGTTCACATTTCGTACATATCCAGAGATTGAAAATTAAGAGTTTTGAATTGAATCAGCCATTCTTTCTAGGAATTTCTGTTTTCATTTTGACTGTCTTTCTTCAGAAAAGACTGTTTGTACTCTTCCAGTGACTTCTGGTACCAAAGAAAATTCTGTTCCAGTGGGAGTCCTTTTGCTATAGAAAACGTTAAAACGGGAAAGTTATATGAAATAAAACCAATTAATTTTTTTCCAAAGCAGAGTACCAGAATTTACTGACGTAAACAAACAAACAAAAGTAAAAATTTCTTAAGAATCTAGATTTTCTTGTCAATTATTTATCTGACTATTCCATATCAGCCTCATGACATAAAATTAACAATTACTAGAACTGCTGAGTAGTATCTACAGGATATCTGATAAAAAGCTGGACACTTTATTTTGATATGTTATGTCGCCTACATCTGTAAATAAACCTGATCTCTATTATTAAAGTGAATTCATATGACTACAAGGAGTCGCATAACGAAACATTATAGCACTAGGTCTGATTTTAAGCTAAAGGTTTTCCAGGCTGTGCGCCACAGAAATACAGAAAATGTCGTAAGTGTTAGAGTTCTGGACTAATGAAAATATTTTTGTGCAGTGATGATAATTGCATGTTGGAATGGGTTGCCCAGAAGGGCTGTCCAACATCCATCCTTGGACAATTGCTCTGAGCAGTGTGGTTTAAAATTAATATTGGTATTGCTGTGAGTAGCAGAATAGACAAGACACCCCACCACGATGCCATCTGAATTATTCTGCAATTTTAAGTCATAAGACGTATTAAAAATTAATTATGTTTCTATGACCTATGTGCAATTTCATCTATACAACTGCTACTGACAACTTTGTTCTATTTTCTGTAATACATGACAAGTTTGGGACTGTCTACTTGTGAAATCAGAGTTAAAGCATGTTTTCTTTTCTAGACAGCCTCCAAGGAAACTTAATTGGAAGAATCTGGGAGAAAGTCAATTTTCTGTTGAAAGTGGTGTCTTGTGTGAGTCTATCTTTAGATAATTTTCTCTCCTAATCATTTTTATGACACAGGAAGAATGCTCACCTTCATATTTAATACTACAATCAGATGATTCAGTAATCCTTTACTCTCTAAGGATAACTCTTTTCCCAAAATCATAACTGTTTTTAGGGAAAATGCCTTGTCATTAAAATAATTCAAAATAACATTTAAAAAAGGACAGAGAGAGGAAGACAGAGACTTTGCCATATAACACATATATTACGACCTTGCCTCATGCTATTTGTGGCCCTCTGGGCACCGTGGCTCTAAAAGTGCACATGCAAACATTCTGATGGTATCGGATATTGAGAGACCTTAAGATACAAAAGAAAATAAGGAAGAATTTTGTATTAAGGAACAAAATAACTGCCTCAAGATTGCTTATTAATGGAAGCTAGTAATGTTGTGACAAAACCAATGGCAAGTAAGAGAGCAGTAAGAAACACGAGCTAGAAACTCAGAACTGAGCAGCGTTGTATATGCTTTGGAAATTACTGCTTAAGGATCATTCACAAAAACTTTCTCTCAAAATATGTTTTTTGTTTAAATACATGCCTTTTCAGCCAGAAAAGAGCATAAGATCCTTCCTTTCTTTTCCTTCTTCTTTTCCTACTGGTGAACTGGAAGATAAAAGTTATGAGAATTGATAAACCACTCCACAACTTAATGAAGTTTCGGTAAAAAGTAGGTTTAATAAAAATAAGAAAGGAAAAGAGCAAATATTTTTTAAAAATTAAAAAATCACAGTTAAAGATAACTTTCTCTCTCATTTGTTATTCAGCTATGATTGTTCCTTCAAAAAATTCAGACTGCAATCGGGTCATGTTCTAAAAGAATCAGTAGCCAATTCCTTGTAGGAGAAAGAATAGGTCCACCAGGTTGCCCGGCCAAAATTCAAGGAAAAAAAGAGGAACTAACCTCCCCCCAAAAAACCTCCCAACCAACCAAAAAACCCAGCCACAACCACCCCAAAAAGAGTAGAGAAGTGAGGGAAGCAGAAGTAATGGCTGTTTGTCAGTCTTACTTACTTTGCAATAGCAAAGAAACACTGGATTATGGCTTCTGTAGCCAGTTGTGCTTAGGTAAAATGACACCTTCAACGGGCTACAGAAGTGCAGCAGCTGCCCCACGACAGCACAGGCCTGAGACAATGAACACATTTTTTAAAAAAACAGACTGAAAACCACATTATTAGCTGCAAATGTTTTCTTATTGGAGGTTAAGAGCATATTTTAAGAGCATACATAAGACAGCAGATTTACAGCAGGAATTCTCTCAAGAGGACTATCTTGCCAATGACTGAATGAAAAGTGGAAATACACTGGCAAATTAAAGTGCCATTAAACCACAAAAATCTTTTTTTATTTGCTTGTAAGCAATGGGTAGAGTAGACAAGAGTCCAGTGATGTTAGGAAATCCAGGAGCCATGGCAGCCTCTGCAGGGTCAGATGCCCTTTCCTATGGGGTGCAGGGTGAAGGTCCTGGGGCTCCATGCCAGGTGAGTGACCACCTGCACTGCCCAGCACACGTGGCAAAGTGCAAAGCCATCACTGACCAACATCCTGCAATTTCCTCTCAGGTGGGACCTGTTCCATCTTAGCTTGCTGCCATGATAAACCTCAATTAGCTTCCTTGGAATAGGTTGCATTTTGGTCTAATGTATGTCAGAAAAGTCACTGTGCCTATTAGAATCCGTTGCCTGAGGCATTTTCAGATAAGTTCTCAGCATTTATTTCCTGTCTCAGAATGACTTAATCTCTTAGCTGATGAGATAGGTGCCATTCACTTGTGAAACTAAATTACTTCCTTGAAAGTGTGCGTTTTCACATCCAAGGTAAATCACAACGTCGTAAATCACTCTTTTTAAATTATTAAGGTCTTTGAGGTCATCTGTACCCTGGCTTGCAAGGAAGCAACGAGACCATGGCTTCTAGATACACGTAATCTGATATATCTTTGTGTGTATGTCTGTGTGTGTACACATTAGATCAGAACCTACACACCTGCAAGATGTACCATACCTGCGAAATATGCCATACCTGCTATATGTACCAGAATGATAGATTGCAACTAAATGTAAAACCAAAGACTCAGCTCCATCTGAAACTATGATTGTAAAATATTAAGCAACTTAATACAATTATGTCCTTGACATTGTCAAGTAGCGTCAGGCTAAAAACATAATGAAATTTATCTGAAAATATAAGAGTAGCTAGTTATGCTGTCACGGTAAGGATGTTCAGGATGTTTCCCTGCACTGGAATATCAGGTTGTCATTCCACCCTTGAAAGATTTAGGTACATTTACCTAAATATCGTTATCACTGTGCTGCCACATTCACCGGGATTGTCAGTGAATGCAGATAAACCCAGCGGGCAGAGCAAACAGCCTCATGCTGATGGAGCAAACAGGACAGAACAAACAGCTTAATGCTGATAGTGAGCTTCCTTGACTTTTTAAGCTAAAGAAGCTTTATTTAGATTAGATATAAGGAAAAAGTCTTTTGCAATGGGGTTGGTGGAACACTGGAACACTGGGTTTTTCAAAGGCATGGTAGGTGCCTCATTCCTGGAAACACTCAAGGTACTACTCAGCACTGGTGAGGCCATATTTGGAGTGCTGTATCCAGTTGTGGGCCCCTAAGTACAAGAAAGACATGGACATACTGGACAAAGCCCAAACAATGTCACAAAAATGAGTAAGGGAATAGAGCACCTCTAATACAAGGAAAGGCTGAGAGATCTGGCACTGTTTTGTGTGGTGAAGAGAGCAGTCAGAGAGAGTCTTATGAATATATATGAATACCTGAAGGGAGAGTGCAAAGAGTACAGAGCCAGGCTCTTTCCAGTGGTGCCCGGTGGCAGAACCAGAGGCAAGGGGCACACACTGAAACACAGGAGGCTCTCTCTTAACACCAGGAAGCACTTTTTCACTGTGAGGGTCACCTAGCTCTTGCACAGGTTTTCCAGAGAGGTTGTAGAAGCTCCACCCTTGGAGATATTCAGAAGTCACCTGGATACAGTAACGGGCAGCTGGGCCTAGGTGGCCTTGCTTGAACAGTGAGGTTGGACCAGATGACCTCTTGAGGTCCCTCCCAATTTCCTTCATTCCACAATTCCGTGATTCTGCAATGTAAAAGCTTAGCCAAGTATCTGTAAACCTGTCACAGGGAATACAGAAGGGATTTGGGACCTGTAAATTTTCCTTCATTCCTTTGTGGCATTTGGCAAAATTAGTTATCAAGAATAGCGTAATGGATTTTAAGGCCAGAGGGAACAATTATGATCACACAGGCTCACAACACAGACTGTAGAAAGTCACAAAGTAATTTCTTCATCAAAACTATGACTACAGGATACATTTTTGAAAGAAATCCTGCCTTTACTAAGAGACTGTAACTGATGAAAAGACCACCATGTCCCCGAAGTACCCTCTTTCAATACTTAATTTTCCAAGCTTTTAAAAATTTGTGACCTGAAGCTTAATACTGAATGACTTGCTGACCAAGACAGGGCGTTCTCTCCAGCAACTGCCTGACCCGCATGCAGGAGACTGAATTTGGCACCTGAGCTCTGCTGCCTGCGCAAATCACACCTGTGTGCAGCTCAGCCTTACTCACAGCCTGTCCGGGGCTTGCCAACATTTTCACATAACTTTCCTTTCCCTGTATAGGCATAATCTTTAGTACACAATTATAGGAAAGCACCAGTTTTAAAAGAAAGGAAGAAACACATGCCATATTCACAGAAACATTTGAATATTCTAAATTGGAAGGAAGCCACAAGGATTATTGAGCCCTACTCTTAAGCAAATGGCCCATACAGGAATCAAATCCACAACTTTGCCATCATTAGCACCATGCTCTGACCAACTGAGCTAATCTCAGTATCTGCATCTCTATCTTAATTGAATTACTGTCCCAAATTACGACAAGAAATTATTAGGGAGTGAAGTATGAAGTAATTTCTCACCTATTGACCTGAATCTGGCCTTGTTTCCCCAAAAAGACAGTGTAACTTTCATCATTCTGGACATCAGGTCCACCTAATTTTGAAACTAGTGTCCAAATTTGGTACTAAATTCTTCAAAAAAAGTCTACACACTTGTACTGGCAATTGAAAAGTCTCTCATCAACAAGTGGATGCAGAAAAGATTAGGTCATGAAAATTGTTGACACAGAAATTCACTACAATTGGCATTATACCTAGCCTCATATTAAAGAAAAATGTAATAGTATACATTCTATAAATGCTTCTCATTGTTGCTTGGTTTTTAAATAAATAAGGGTCTTTTAATTTGTCCTTGAACAAAATACAGTATACAGTGAATTTAATACTAAAGTCCAAGTGAATAAATAAAACTGAGGTGATGGGAGGAAAGGAAGGATGAAAAAGATACTATCCTTCATTATTTACTTAAAATTATTCTTATTCTTCAAATTAGAATCTTAGAAGTATCATGAGATAAAATTTTATTCTATAGCCTTTGATTTTAAATATTTAATTCAGTTTCCTAACATAGAGAGAGTTATTGTTCTGAACAAAGGGTGCCCATAATATACGAAAAAAAAGAAAAAAATATTTTAAAAAAAGAATGCAAGAGAAATGTTGAAACGACACAGCCAGCTCAGGAATTTAAGCACTTATCTGTAGCCAGACCATTAATAACATTACTTGTTGTATATCACAAGTCTTATTGCTAGAAAAATTATGATGCTGAGAATGTTTACCATACATTAGTGTGGCAACAGAGGTAGTTATAAGTTTTGATCGTGGTGGCAGCAAAAATTCTTTGATACACTTTAATATTGGTTTTAATTATGTGATTGTCTAACAGAGCACAATTGAAAGCTCAGGTTATTTATTAGATTTCTGATCTAAATAAACTGTTATCAGATTTTAAAATAATTTCTAAAAAATCACAGATATAGTCTTATGTGTCTGCACTGTTATAAGCAAGTACAATGAGCAAACACTGGAGTAAAGCTCTTTTTTTAATTTTTATAGTATAAAGCCAACAAATCAACAAGGTTTAGAGTGTAACTTTCCCTCAGCAGCTAAATTTTGCTTGCCAGAAGACTCATGAAACTAGCTATGTTCTAAGCCATGTAAAACTGTGCATTAGAACAGAAAAAAAATATGTATGTTTAGAGGAGAGCTCATTTATGAAAATATTAACGGTAAAATCACTATACCATACACTTTGAAAGCACATTTTTAAACCACCAACTTGTTACATGTGAGATTCAAGACAGAAAGAAAAGAAAAGAATGGTTTTAACCTAGGGCTAATGCAACAGACCAAAATACAGAACCAGTCACAGTTGACCAATTCAGTTAGAATGAGAACTACTACATTTTAATTTCAGCACTAAATACCATGTTGCTTCAGCCCACTGTTGTTTTATTTTCTATACAAGAGCTCTTTAAATTCTAAAACCTGAACTAACATTCTTTCATAAGAATTCTAAAGGCAAGAAGCTGACATAAGAACTGTTAAATAGTGTCTATACTTCTAAGAAGTTTGACAGACCTGCTGCACAAGTTTTTAAAATCACGACCATCCTTGAAGGTACTACTAAAGAAATAATGTCTGCTTTACAGAACCAGATTTTTGGCCTTAGTGAAAGAACTCAGAACTGAGATTTGTTGCAAAAATTAAAGACAGAAAGAGTCAAACCAAAATTCTACAATATGCAGATGTCTGTGAGGTGAGTCAACCTTTCTCCATGGTGCAAAGTTTAAGGATGGAAGTAGAAAAAATTATGAAAGCAATCAAGACTTGTTCCTATTCTGAGCCCATCTGTGTTGCACAGGTGATTTACATGGAAAGGATCCTATCAGAAGCATCTTCTGTGTATACTAATACAAAGACCTATTTTCTTGTGCTTTCGAGCAGTGTTTTTCAGAAACCAAATATTTTTTTGAAACCAGATATAAAACTTTCCATTTGAAAATAAACTCTGTACTTACTACTTCATCTCCATGGAGTTGTCAAAACTCAGTAAGATGTCTCACAGACAAATACCCTGTACCCTTGTCTTTCCCTCTGTGACCATCTCCATATGAAATAACATATGTAGCCAGCACAGGTGGTTGTTTTTTTTTTTTCCTTCCATCTTCTTTGTAAAGATTACTATAGCTGTAAACAACCTAATCCTGCAGTAATATTTTATTACCTTTTCAGTTATTGAAAGCTTCTGTAAGAGCATGTTCAGTGGTGGATTTTTTCACCTTTATTATACTTCAAAGTTGCACATGGTATGTGCTAATGGTTATACCAGGCATTTAGCATTACACACAGAGATTTTGGGACTAATGAAAGTGGCATACGTTTACAATAAGTCTTTATGTTAACTTTCACTGCTTCTACATCTGATTTTTATGTGTTACCCAAGAGACTCAGTGAGTAAGTATTAGCTTTTTTGCAATGGCAGAGAAATGCTGGACAATGATTTGGTAAACATTTCAGACATGAACAGAGAAAAAGAGAGGGGTGACAGTGTGGCTAGCTTGGCTGGATAAAAACAGCAGCTGTCTGTGGAGGGCCTCAGGAGACAGGCAGCATTCAGAGGAGGTATCAGGTTTTACAAATTACCAATATCAAATTATATTCTAACCTCAGGTCTCCAAAACATACAATCAGCTATTATTTGTATTGGGAGAGTGCTTCTTGTGGTAACGTGAAATTATACAACTGCAGGCAGTATCTGCATGTATCTGTATAGCTTTAGGACATCCACAGTATTTCAATTTAAACAAAACAAAACCATTTATTTTTCTGTGCCAGAATTCATTTTTCCATCTTTCTAAACATGAGGAATACCTGAATGTTTTTATTATTTTTACTGGAAAATAAATTGTGATTCCAGTTGAAAAGCAAAGAAAAAATTTAAACCAGCATCTGTTCATTATAGTGCTATCATTTCCTTTCTGTTCATCATTCAAACCATATCTTCTTACTGTTCAGACTACCTCTCTAGGTATCTGATGACTGACGTAATCATTGTGCAATCTGTGGGATCTCCCTGGCAATTATCTAACCCTCTTGAGCAGTTTCTAGGATCATGTTGTGAAGTAGTTTAGCTGTTCCTCTTAACAAACGAATTTTAAAATCCCCCATTATATCTTTGAGAACTGACAGCAGTTCCAGGCCTGGATCTTCCCAGTCTCAGTAAAGGCTTGTACAGAAAAGCAACATTTTAATCTACTTTTATTGCACTCCAGAAGCCCAAAACATTTATGATTTTTATGGGGTAAGATTTAAAGTATATTTTTTGTCAATTCTGTCACAGAGGAACCTTCTTTACATCATATGGTCCTTGCAACAAAAGTAATAAGTGTGTGTGTGTATATATATGTATACATATATATATAGGTATGTATGTATGCGTATGTATGTACGTATTTCCTGGTCAAGAAAAAGAAAATTGCTGCTGGTCCAAAATTCTGTCTCAAGTCTGACTAATGTGAAAATCTCCATTTTCTTTTAGACTAAATATCCAGTGCTTTGTGGTAAACAAAAGTCTAATCCAAATTTTTTTATATCAAAGGCTTTTTTGACCATTTCTCTACCTATGTGCCATGTTAGACTGAAATTTGAAATTTCAATACATTTTTATCAGATAAGATGAACTGATTTGAAAAATGGATATATTTTGAGAGATAAGGGAGAATACCATCTCTTTTGGGTATGGAGATTCATCTGAGCTATCTCATACTACTGAGCAGATTTATCACACTGACTTAGTGTGCAATACTACAGGTGAAATGATGCACTGAGTTTTTCCACAGTCCTTCATGTCATGAAAAAAACAAACTGTTAGCAAAACTCAGCCATCATCAAGTTCACTTAGTTTTGTTTAATACCGTGAGGATGATGACGATGGTGATGGTGATGTAGCAAAAATGCATCTTTGCCGCTATGCATATTAATTTAACCTACCGAGGGTTCTGTAAGTGAGCTCTTTATAATGATGACTTCTGAAAGCTTCCGGTTGATTGAAGGGTCCACACTCTAAGAGTTCTGACCTCAATATACACACCATACAAAGAATTAAAGGAAGAACTTCTGCAAATCTATTGTCTAAATCAAAAACATCCTGCATTTTAGCACTTTCTGTTTATTTGATCTTAGTATACGAATTTATAAATTTCTTGTTCTGAACTAATCATTGTACTTAAACTAGGCAGCAAAATTAACTTTTCTATATCTTTGTCCATTATCTCCATTTCATTAACTGCCATTCTGTCATTCCTCATATCCGTTTTCTTGAAGGCTTTTAAATTGCTGCCTTCCTAGCCTGATACAAAATTTCAAACAATGGAAAATCCATCAAGGTCAGGCATGTGGTTTGTAATAGGAAAGCTACTTAAATGGCAGATTGTAAGGTGTCTTGAGAATATGAGTCAGAAGTTTCAACCGTTTTAATTTGGATACAAATAATACATAGTTATTTCTGCAGTACAGCAATTCTGAAACATTTATTTTCTTTTTTTTTAAAGCCTTATTACTTCGCTGTAGTGCATCTCCACTAAGCAAGTGATCTGTGCTTGTTATGAGAATATTCTCTTGACAGAAGGCAGAAATTAAAATCAGATCACCCAGTGCCTCATTTAGAGCCATATCTGGTGAGCTATGGGGGTATCTGCCACTTGGAGGCCAAGAATATGCACAAAAACCTAAAAAAGGAATTGCTGCAAATGCCTATGACCTTCTCTGTGGCAGGACCACCAAGCTTTCTTCACCACGAGGTTTCACACTTCAGCTGCTGAATTATTTCATGCCAGCTCTGAGAAGTCTCCTGATAAGATCTTTTGGACTCCTGACTCTGAAGATACACATACAAAGCAAACAGTATCTCCAGGAACAGGGATTTCTTAACCATTCAGGCAGTGCTCAGATTGCTTTCACTCTTAGATATTTTGCAACTTTTTTTTCTAAACCTGCTCCCTAAAAGCCCATGAAAAATGTCCCAAACCTTAAAACCCTTCACTTCTAAATGGATACTTATATGTAAAGTGAACCTATGCAAGTCTGTCTTTCAACTAGCTTACCAGCCAATATATAGATTACTCTAGCAGGAGGTTCTATAATGAGAAACTTAGGGACCAAGTTAATTTTTTTTGGTGAGCATTTAACAAATCTGATTCGCACTTTCTGAAAAAAAAAATAAATAAAAATAACGTGCTGACAGTAAAATATAGATAATGCACATATTCTTCAGGTAATTTACAGCATTCTCAAGAAGAGAAACATTTCTTTTTCTTTTACTATGGACAGCTAATTAGCTCTAATTACCTCTGATTACGTGCTATGAGCAGAAGGTACATGTTTTTGTTTTTCATAAGCACTGACTGCAGATGACTCCAGTACAGAGTCAGGCAGCCTCTTCTGACTTCTCTGTATTTCTGTTCCCAAAGGAACTGCCTTTCGGTTTGTCACATCTGGAAGAAAAGACTTCTGAAGCAGGAATGAGCAGGAGTATAAAGCTGTGGTAGAGATTCAAAAGGTCTGTAAGCCTTCCATTTTATTACTTGTAATGAAGGAAAAGCAGTTTTATTATGCTTTGGAATTTGTGTTGAACATATCACACAAAAAATTAATTACAAATTTTGGGAGAAGAACTAAGGCTAACATAAGGCACTGATATTAAATCAAGTTTTGTCTAATCTTTTATCTGGGGAGAAAAACTCCAGAATTTATGCACCTGATAAATACAGTGAATTAAAGCAAGTCTGGTTAATTATCTGTAGATTGTTAATGCCCCTGTGTCTTCTGCAAACCATTAACATGAGCGAGTTTATGAATTGGAATAAGAAAGGCAAATATATAGGGGAAGGCAAGGTGGATATTATGCCTTTATCTGACCTGTCAGACCTGGTGAAATACAGTGAGCTCAGGTTTGTAATCTCAAGAGGAATGTTTAAACATAATTTTCCCTTTTCTGCTCCTTTTAACCTGCAAAGCCAGCTGAGATGTAAAAATTGTAAACAGTAAATTCCTTATGTAGATTTCTCCTCTACAATCATAGTATTTCTTAAGAATACCTAACAAACTTGAAAGTACATCTATGAAGAAATCAGTTCTATGTCACCATAAAACACTGATTTAAAGCAGTCCAAACATAATTGAAGTTGAGGAGCTGAATGGGTTTACTGTATTTCTAAATTCAACACATATGTGTTCCCCAGCATTTCATTTGAACAGTTAGCTTTGAAAACTTTCAGTCCTCATTTAGGCCTCAAAGAAAGTACTGTGGAGGTATGCAGTCTTTTTGAACTTCCCTCCATTTACTGAGCCAGAAAATCTTAGTTCACCTGTGCCCTAAGCACCACTGTAAATTAGCCTCCCTGCTGGAATTAAAACAAAGCCAGTATTTAGGAGACATCTGTGGGAGTTTTCTAGGACCTTTTTTTCCACCAGATGAATACAGTGATTTTAGTAGAAAACTTTGTATTTGGAAACCTCAGCAGGAGATTTTTTTTCTCCTTGTGCACTTCCCCTGAACTTCTGCCCTCCTACTGCTCATTCCTTTACTATTTCTTATAGGACTCTCTTGCATATTCCTATATTCGAGGGGTGTTGCAGGCTGCTAATTTGCTGGACTCAGGGCTCCTAAGAGGCTCCTAACAGTTTTACAACGGCATATGTTTCAGAATAAGCCATGAAGGACTGTGTGCAAGGGAGAGGTCTCGGCAGATTTTGCACATTTTTGTTTTTCATCACATCTATTTCAGCCTTTCCACCACTTCCAATGACAAAAATTTATGGGCCCTGGGAGTAAATACAATGGGAACTGTTCCACTTTCAGCCTCACATCACTTCAAGTGTTTGGACTAAATTGTGGGGCTCTTAAAGCAGTAGGTAACAACAATTGCTTCACCCCTCTTTGAATAGCCATCATTTTGAGACATTTCCGAGTTGCTTGTTTTACTAAAATGGCCTTGTCTATATTCTGTAGGGCGTACTGGATGATGAACATTTTCAAATTACATGGTTTGCAGTTCCTAGTACCACTGAATTTACAGCTGCTTTCAGACTCAGTGAACTGCATTTGATAAGGCTGTATCCAATCCAAAACCTTTCTTTAGGTACATAATTGAAACTATTCTACCAAATCTGTTTCGCTTAGACTACAATCATGTTCTGCTAGCTGCTCAAAAATCCCCATTCTGCCATGAGCAGTTAGTTCGTGGTGGGTGTATAACATTATTTAATCATTTTCCTCTAAAGCTCTAGCATGCGAGAACAATACTGTAATGATGATCAGGTATGCGTCCAAGCGGTTTCAGGCTATTCCAGTGTGTGATCTCGTGGTGTGGCAGTTATAAATTCAGAGACACAGATGTCCCACTGAGGGACAGTCCAGACTTTGTGCTGTCATTTAGAGACTGGCACGTGGCTGGTAAAGGACTCAGTGGAGGCTTCCATCTGTTTGACCAGCTACAGTCTGCACAGCAAACACTTCTCTACTTCTAGTTGTCATATTACAATTTGGGGGCTATCACTTTTTTTTCAGTCTGTGTTGTAATAAAAGGGCTCTGCGAACACATTTTTCTTATCCATTCTCAAAGGGATTTGTTTACTAATTTCTTCGCTCTGTCACTGCAGAATTAATCTCACTTTACAGATTACTGCATCACTATGTTCAGACATTTCTGTGATAGAGGATTTCTAATTCTTTCAGCAATCAGTGTGAAGTGAAAGAGAAAAAAATTACAGTGCTATTCACCATATTCCAGAAAACTTTCAAAGCAAAAAAAAAAAAGTTGGAGTTTCTTTCTGTTTGTTTGTTTGTGTGACCTGCTAATTAGGATACTTAAAGAAATGAGATTATGACTTTCTATACAGGCGATTATGGCTTTATAGCCAGAGAAAGAAATATAGGCAGAGAGAATGAAGATTGTATAAAACACTTTCTTTCGATGAGGATTTTCAGAGATATAACAGAAAAAGCAGCAATCTTCTCAGTTGTAAATAAGAATCCTAGAAGTCTAAATCTGCTTTCTATTTGAAGAATATTGATACTTCTTTTATTCAATTTTAAAAATATAGTTTTATTAATAAGTGTGTTAAAGCAGCTCAGTTTATGTTTTATTTGAAAGACAATTATAAGAGATGTTCTTGCAACACCACTAATTTTATATTTTTCCAAGCTGTCATAATAATACGTTTATTATTTAATCCAAAGTCTGTTCAGTTTATTGCTTTGTGTGGAGCAGAGGGATTTGCAAGAATTTCCAACTCACTTTAAACCCAGCTGTTAAGTGACAGAGAGAACTGTTACCATCAACAGCCATACTGACGGTGACTATCTTTTGGGGAAAGATTGGGCAGTGCCAGGCTCCCCCAAGGGAAGGTTTGCTTCTTTCCTCGAAAAGGACAAGGGATTATTTTTGGGAAAGATGAAGGTGCCCTGCTTCCAGAGAAGGCACTGCACTTCTGCTGGGGAACAAAGACAAGGAGTCATCACCTACATGGTGGGGCCCACTCCGTGAACTCTACAGGGAGTCTAGACTCTCCACCTTGGGCAATGATGCCATTTCCCCAAGTCAGGCACTCAAAAGTTGGACTTTGAGGAAGAAATATCGTTTTCTGGAGCCATCACTTTCATCAGTGAATTTCTTCAGTAAAATTGGCAGGGCCATACATTCCATGAGCATTTCATGTGTGTACTCCTTATTGTTTGGTACTCTTTCTGCTCCTTGGCTGCTGTAAGTAAATGGAGTCAGAAGAACATCAAATGGTGCCATCAAAGGGATAACTTTCCTTTTGCTTTCAGAAAATATTAAAATATTGTATCTTTAAAAGGCACATTGGAATAATAAATAACATTAAATTTTTGTACTGTTTACATCAGAAAACATCTGAAAATTAATTAAAATGAAAACAAAAATATGTGTGTACAGATATCTGATAGAGCCACCCTGCTAGTGGATTTCAGTCTACGGTCAACAAACCAACAATTGTCTGCAAAACTTTTCATTCTATTGACAACAAGATATTTTGAGAGAAATAAACATAGAAAGCTGGAAAATGAAAGGAATTTTATCAAACTTTCCACAAAATTAAAAGGTAGAAATGTCCCTTAAACAATCTCTGCTCCATTCACTCAGATGCGTAGTATATTTTTTTTCTCGTGAGTTGTACATAGTGGGTAAAGCCCCATCAAACCCCTTACCAAGCCTGTAGATCCCATTTCAAACAAAGGCACGGCTCAACATAATTTCTGCTCTAAAGAGTATGTGGTTTAGGGCACAAGGGAGTGCATCAGGCCGTGTAAAGGCAGAAATCAGGTGCACCAAACAAAACATTTCTGCACTGCCATTGCACTGTAGAAGAGCAAAGACAGGATGAACACTTTCTGAAACATCAGTATTTCCGGTGGCTGTTCTGAGCCTGGCTCAGCTCTATGCCCATCAATTCACAGATTAGACAGAAAAAGGAGATACAGATGGAAAGATATATACATCTGCACACTTAATAATATATGTGCAATACTAAGGTAATTTTTACCAAACTTTTTTGGCAGTCTTTATCCTGAAAGTAGACAAAACAGATTTGTCAGATTCCTGTTTTACAGCAGGCAGAAAATCAGGCTTTAGCTAGTACCTTTTATATAAATTTTACAAACTCTCAGACATTCATTAGGTGTATAAAAGGAATGGCCTCTGCAGACTATAGAGCAAGGGTGAAGAGGGTAGCAAAGGGCAAGGGAGACCGATTGAGCACTTGGAAAGTTGAAAGTAGGATTTGATTGTTTTACTAGAGAGAAGGTTGGGGGTTACAAGACAAGCAGAAAAGATAGCTCCTCTGATGGGAAATTTAGAGACCCACAGAGCCAATTAAGTGTGTGGAGGACTTTCCAGATTGGGGAAGAGCTGAGTGGTGCTGGGGGCTGGTACTGGAAATGGGGAATGTAGGAGGAAGGAAAGGATGTGTGTGGTAAGCTTGGTAGCCAGAATGGGGAAGGCAGTGCTGTAAATCACATGAACTGCTTTGCTCCTACATGGAAAGAAAAGAGGAGGAGGTCAGTTGGATTTTCTTGGGGTTTCACATGCTGTATTACCTTCGGTTATCAAATGGATCTAGAAACAAAGGATCTGTTAGAGCGAGCAATTAGGGACAGGACTGTAAGATCAACTGTTACCCTGATATTTACAGAGAGTAGGTTGAGGCTGAAGATGAGTTAAGCAAATGTACCTGGAGGTACTCTGAAAGTCCATGTGTCTGTTTGGGTTATTTTAAAGTAATCAGAAAATACTCAAAAAACCCTTTACACTCAGATTTGTTTCTAATCTAGTATATATCTTGACTCACCAGCTTTGAGAGATTCAACCTTACTGTTTATAAGTCTTCCTTTTATCTTTCAAAACTGGATCTACAGGGTACAGTGGGGAGCTGAAACAATTCTAAATAACTAAATAAATGTAACTCTATAGTCATGATCATCTGTGCATGTTACTGCCCCACAGGGAGAACGCGTATTTCTGGCAGAGTGCCTTGTGTCTGACTGTTCCCCCTGTGGAGCTGTAATGTTTACAGGTAGTCATGCTTATGTCTAATAAAAACTGCAAATTAACAACTCTATTCCTGAAAAATTAATCCTGGGTCTAAAACCACATCAGAAAAAAACTTCCCACACACACATACACAAAAAACATCCCACTAGTAAGTGCTCATTGCATTCTACATGAATACAAATTACTTTGGAAAAGAAACCACAAGATTGGATATGCTTAAGACATTAGTTTTATGTTGAAAAGATCATAATCTGTGAAAGACTGGAAAAGCCATAGCCAGTCATCATAAGCTGAAAGTGCTTAACCCCAAGCCTTTGTGCACCTCAGCTATGACAATAAGCTTCTCAACTTGAATAAACTAGCAATAAAGTCCCACCTTTAGGTAATGTCAATTAAAAAGATATAGGCAGACACTTTATGACAATCTTGATAAACAAATACTTATAAATTAAAGAATACATCATTTATTTAGGTTAAAAAATGGAACTTTAAACTAAAATTGATGAATCACAGAATTATTTAGAATTAAAGGGGCTTCTTGAATTCTTCCAGTCCAATCTCTCTGCTCAAACAGAATCAGCCAAAGTAGGTGGTACAGGACCATGTCCAGCTGGGTTTTGCATATATTCAAGAAAAACATACCACAACCTCTCTAGAAAATCTGTGCCAGTATTTGACCTCCTGCACAGTGAAAAAGGTATCGTCTCATGTTCAGATATAGTTTAATGTGTTTTAGCTGTCCTGTTAGTGGGTGCTTCTGGTAAGAGTCTGGCCTGCTCTTCTCCTTTCCTTCCTATCTAATATTTATACATGTGGATAAGATTCCCTTGAGCCTTCTCTTCTGCAGGTTAAAGAGTAACAGCGCTCTTTGATTATGGAAAAGATGCTCCAGTCTGTTAATCTTCTTTGTGGCCCTGTGTGTGACTTGCTCCAGCAAGTTCATGTCCTTCTTACTCTGGGGAGCCCAGAACTGTAGCCAGCATGTCAGGTGCTGGATAGCAAAAGTTAGATCTCCCTGTCCCAGGAGGCTGTTGGCTCTCTTTACAGAGAAGGGAGCATTGTTTTCTCATGGTCAGCTTGTTGTCCACTAGCACCCAGGTCCTTCCCTTCTGAGCTGTCTCCTGGGCCATCAGTCCCATATATTTACCAGTGCCCAGGTTATTCTTCCCAGGATGCAGAACTTTTCACACCTCTTTGTTTAATTTAATGTGGTTCCTGTCCTTCCAAATTTTCTGCCTGGTTTCTTCAGGTCTATCTGATTGGCAACAAAACCCTCTCATGTTTCAGCCACTCCTTCCAAGTTTTTATCTCAAAATGTTTTGAGGGTGTAGTTTGCTCTGTTGTTCCTCAATGTAGACGTTAAAGTAAGAGGGTCATTTAGGAAGATGTTATGATTAGCCTAATATTAGTTTAAACAGAAATATATGCACACAGATAAGGAGAACTGTTTGAGAATCACTAGCATAAATCTGTCAAGGATCAATTGTGCCTCACCAATATAATTGCTTGTGTGATAATATGACAGGATTATTTATGGTTGAGGGGAGAGCAGTTGGTACCATTTTCTTCAGTTTTAGCAAAGCTTTTGACTGCCTCTCATACAGTACTCTCAAATCCAAGGAAGAATTTTATTGTCTGTGTGTGTGCACTACCAGGTTGAGGAAACCCTGGCTGGATGTCGGACTCCAGGGATTTTGGTTAATGCCAGTATCAAGGGGACTACTGCAGAGGTCTGTACTGGCATATGTCCTGATTGTGACTGTGTAACCTGGAGGAGCTGAGGCACTGTACTCATGCCAAGCTTGAAGTTGATACTGAATTAGGGGGAGTTTAAAACAAGGAATTCAACAAGGAAAAATGGAAGTTCTGCCCCTGAGAGGGATAGCCCCTCCAGCAAACTGCTTGGTTGGGAGGAGCTCTGACAGAAGGACTTGGGATCTGAGTGGGCAGGAAGCTGAGCAGAAGCCAGCAGCATGTTCTGGCAGCTGTGAAGGCCGACTGTATCCTGGCTGAATGAACTAGCCAGGCAATTAAGGGACAGGATTTTCTCCACTAGTTTGGCATTCACTAGTCTACACCAAGATACTGCACACAGTTTATGACCCCCAGCACCAGAAAGAGATCACTAAAATCAAGCCAGATCAGCAGAGGGACACTGAGGTTATTAGAACTGAACAATTTCAGCAAACTCCAAGAAGAGACAATATCTAGGGGGAAAACACTATACCACTATGTTATAGAGAATGGTCATGTATATTCTTGAGAGCAATGATCTAGAAGGATTAAAGGTCATAGGAGACAAATAAATTTGCATGAACTTCTATGACTTAAATTTTGAGGTGATATTTACATGTATAAGAAGGGAAATAAAGAGTCAGAAGAAAAAAAGAAGGCACATAAACCTCTAGGTGTGAAATATGACATCACTGACCATGAATATTAGTAGAGTATTTTTTTCCCATAGCTTTAAAAATGGGTGGAAAATCAGAGAAGGCAAATAATCACACTCTAGAACAAGAGAAGTTGTTTTTTTGGTGAGAAACATACAGAGCTTAATCAATTTACTTCATCATATCAGTGAAAAGAATTGATTATGGTGTGCAAGTGCTTTAGAGGGACAAAGTACCTGAAACTAAAGAGGCTTTTAAACTACCTGTGAAGTGCATAACAAGAGTGAATTGCTGCAAGTTAGAGCCAGTCACAGTCAATTGGCTAATACGGCACATTTTTAAATGGTGCTGATTATCCAGTAAAATAATCTACCAGTGCAAGTGAGGGATTCTCTACACTTGAGTGAGGAGATATTCCTTTCTGGGAAATGTTTTGTTGGGCTTTGGTATATGATTGCAGGTGTGAGACACAGGACATATAGAGAAATTATGAGCTTGTGGCTGGAAGGTGTGATAGAAAACTAATAGAACATAGAAACTAATCCTGAATTCAGACCAATTTGTTGCAAATGTGCTACAAAGGGGCAAATCCAAGGCGTTGTAATGGACTAGGATCCATATGTCGACTGGGGCATGACGTCTTTTTCAAATGAGCTGACACAAACATTTGTAACCATGTGAGCATACTCTCAGTTACAAAAAAACTGTAATGAATTCCATTGAGTGGGAATCAGATGAAATGGGATGGATAAGCAGACAGATGGTATAATGATCCTTTCTGGTCTTAAAATTTCTGAATTTGAAAAAACCAAAAATTCTGTTTTATCTGTGCTTTGGGGTACCCAGCTGTATGTTATGCCTAATAACAGCAATATGATTTATTTGATGATTTTTAAGTCATCTCAGAACCTTAGATAAAGTCTGAGACATAATTGTCATATTTATTACAAGTGATCAATCTGTGTCAAACAAATCTTGGATGATGACGTGGAGTCACAGTGGGAGTTTGCTGGGTTTTTGAGGAGGGTGTTTTTGTCTGTGTATCCTGAAAATCACCTTTGCTATGGCAGCATTTTCAAGGCAGGCTCACATGAAATCTCAGCAAGGAGGAGACATAACAAGCACACAGCCCAAGGAGGCTGTCTGCCTCCAGCCATCCCTGACAGCTGCGGATGCACACCGTGTCAGCTTTGGTACTGCTGGGTTCCAGGGGGAGGGCTGTCACCTCCCTCTGGCTCGAGGGTCTGGCAGCTAAAACTTGCAGTGAGAAGGTCATGACAGAAAACTTGTCAGGAGAAAGAGTCTTCACAGGTTATGCATATTAATCTAAGAACTGTGAGACAATTTGTCAACATGGAACATTATTTGCACTAGTTGAAAAATTTGGTGCCATTACCAATTCACAGGAACCTCCTTGCAAATTAACAAATAAAAAGGGCTGTGATAAAAGAAGTAAGGAGTGGAGGGGAAAAGCGACAGATACAGGGATGCAAAATCATGTTCAGCGCTCACTAAATTGGAGTCTAACGTGCAGGAGGAGCTCTCAGGTGCCCTCCCAGGAGCTAATACATTGATGGGTTTGCCTTCTCTTAAATATATTAATTTCCTTTCTACTGTGAGTGTTTTGGGCAGAGGTAATTTTTGTTTTTTAGAATACTGGTACTTTCTTGTTGCCACCCCCACATCCGTGTTTCACACAGTCCAACATAATTTACTGCGAATAGCCCTCACACCGGCATTGAACGGGCAGGACGGTGCCCGGTGCTCCCACACTTTGGAGAGAGCTGGACACGGTCGCATTAAAGACACGGTCGCATTAAAATGCACAAAACTAAAACTCATTCTGGCTGAGAGAGTCAGCCCCTCCCCGCTAATAATGCCTGAGAGACTTGAAACGAATGTCTGTTTCTAACCTCTGATTTTTCACTTTACACACTTGGTAGGTGGATACCTTCATATTTTCTGAGGGATTTTGTGTCTGTGGCATTTAAATTTCTTTTTTATGTGCTGAAATATGCCTACAAAAATATATATATTTAATAAGAACACATGAACATGTACATAGGTCCTTATTGTACATAGAACTAGATATATATTCCCTTGCACCAGGAAGATTTGACTTACATGTTACCTAAGAGAAGACCTTAGTCAGAGTTGTATCATAGCTACTCTTTCTATGCCATACTAGAAAAGATATTGCAGAAATACTGGGAAGCAAACTTGTAATTAAAAAAAAAATATTATAAACACTACATTTTAAACAGCAGGGACATTATTTTCCACTTTGATTTGTTTTTCAGAGCATTATTACTAATGCAAATTTACAAAACTTTGAGTTGCATCTTTTACTATCAACAGAGTGACTGTATCATTTTGGCTAAATAAAAAGAATCTGGGAGGTAAGCCACCTTTGCAATTTTAAGAAATTTGGACTCGCATTTTTACCTTTCGGGTATTTTAATGACTGCTTATTGTTTGACAGTAATTATTAAAAAAGATTATCTAGATAGCACTTTTTAAAGCAATCTTGTGTGCAATAACCAGAATATGCAACATTTTAATCAACTTCAGGTTGTCTAATGGAGGTGTAACTGTGTCTGTCCCTTCAGCTCTTTGAATTAGCAGGAGAAAGGGGGAAAAGTGCCAGAAGCGTTTTACCATTCAGCTGTTAGCTTCCCTCTATTCTCTGCTAATGCACTTGAACCCTTGCCTACAGTAAATGCAGGAAGACTGCTGAGAAGGTAATGGAGTTTATCTCTGCTCGAGGTCGCTGCTCAGCACTTGTGCTACCTGACATGACCTGGTCTTTCAGAGATGCTGGCAGGTGGCTGTAGAAGGCAAGATGAGGATGAGGCGGATTTATTCACTTATTGCTGAAAAACTAAGTCTTGAATATAATAGCATACATTTTAATTTGATCACAAAAAGATTTAAACCACTTGAACGGCTTTGGGGATATGGGGAGTGTGAACCTTCCAGTCCTTAGAGGTAGTTGAAGGGGTTCAGAGGAAAGAGACTAAGTCGCAGTCCTGCATCTGCAGAGAATGCATTGTGTGTTTCATATGTGTGCAACCATCTCCCTCGGCAGATACTCAGAGCTGCAGCTCTGAACAGAATCACAACAGAAAGAAGAAACAATCAAACAAGAATACAAACAAACAAACAAACAAATAACCACAAACACCCCCTCCAGAAAAAAACCAAACCAAAAAACCCCAAAAACAAACCCCACCAAAAAAAACCCCTAGACCAGCACCCTTAACTTTAAGAAAAAAGACATATGATACAGATGAAACACAACTGTTAAGAAAATAGATTACATTTATTTACAAACATGCAAATGAAATTTTATATTTATCCTCCTTCTTCTTGTTTTATTTCTAGAGCATATCACAGCATGAAGCAGCTACATCCTGAAAATGGCACGAAGAGCCTTAGCAGTGGCATTTTAACAAGCCTAAATGATTTAGAGTCTATAGTGATCTTGTTATTTGATTGGATGCAATTAGTATGAGAGATGCATGCCTGAATGCTCTGAGTTGTGCACTCTAATGGTCTGACCCATTAAGGGACTCCACTGTGAACTGTATCCTGTTGTACTGCAGGCGAGCAGGGCAGTCGATTTCAGTTTTATCACTGAAAAAGGCAAGAGGTGAGAGGTACCCAGGTGGTGCTGGCTTTGCCTTTCACCACTGTGATTTGATCTTCTCTGACTGTTCATGTAAAATTTGTGAAGAAGGAGCTGGCAAAGAACATGGTTGCAGTCAGAAGTGGAGAAAAAGATCAATAGAGAGAGTTTATAGAAAACTGTAAGATATTGCACCAGATAATAAGAATAGGAAGCCAGCTTTCTCCTACTAGTAGGAACCTTAGCCCTAGGTATCATCCTAGCCAGTGACTTTCAATGTCAATTGACATCAATTTTGCCTTTTTTTTTTTTTTTTTTATTTTTGAAAGCATG
>VZTF01001348.1:893776-979783 GCA_013397755.1 Cnemophilus loriae
AAACTGTCAATGTTAAAACATATTAGAAATTCTTTGCATTCCCCTTCAAGTTCCAGATAATCAGACCTTTTGAAGAAAATCAGCCCTATGAAATTTCCCAGCCCAGTTTTCTGGGTTTCAAAGTGTTTGCTTCAATTGATGTGTGCTTTTTGAATGGAAATAAAAGTTGGCTGCTCACTGAGAGCAGTGCATCTCATTGTCTGTATCAAGTTATTGCCTCATATGATGATGAGAGTCATTTGGGTAATGGTATATTTTCATTACTCACAGTGTCTAGGCAAGATAGGATTCTGTCCCATGAATATAATTTCTATTCCCTGCCTTAAACCAGTATATTAACAATGAATAAACTTTAGGCCAAACAAATGAATCCACTGAAATTGTATTAATATGACACCGAGATGAAAAGTAGTATTTGCTAGTATAGTTATTGATCTTCTGTGATCTCAAAACAAAAAAATACAAAAAGGATGCTCATCAGTCTACTGTTTTTAAGCAATCTGCAAGTACAGTTACAGGTTGGGTTGTAAAGATTCTTCTCCAATTTGTACCACAGAGACTCTGGGGAACAACTGAAATTACATGTAGCTTATGTAATTTTGAGTGTGAATAGAATTTACTGCCTCCGTTATGCTTGGAGTTGGGTGGTATCTATGCTCTGTATGCGTGTGTGTTAAGACATAGCTGTAGAGACCATTGACCACATCTTCTCCAAAACATCTAACCAAAATATTCACAAAGCCTCCATGGACATGTAGAAATTTTCACCACCATGATTCTGTTCAATCACTGGCTTAAGTATAAGGCTCGAGGCTGATTCCTTACAGAAAAGGAATCAGCAAGCCAGAGTGTGCAGAGAGGGCATGAAAAGGCAGGAGGGAAACAAATCCTTGTGCCTGAGCTGATTTCATGATAGTCCTAATAATGAAGCAACACAGTTTGAAATACTTAGTTCTGCAAGATTCAGAATTAAACATCAACAAAGAAATTAATTTCCCAGTGGAAAGTCACTCAGAACAAACAGAAGTTTCTGGAAGAAGACATTGATGAAGGTGACATACCAAAATGCTGCAAGAAGACAACTCACAGAAAAAGCAGACAGATTGAGTTTCAGGTTGAATTTTACATAAGAAAAATGATACTAAGCAGGGCAATCTGAAATCATTTCCATCTCCTTAGAAACTAAAAAAAGAGATGCTCTAGAGGATTATGGCAATTTGCAAGCATTTGCTGAAGCTGACACAGCGCAGACAGTGAGGGCGTGGGCAGTAGCAAGGTGAGGTGAGTTCTCTGTGGACCACTGGACAAGGTTACAAGCAAAAGAAATCAGACAGCCTGAAAAGCAATAGGACATGTATTGATTTTAAGCTGGACAAGAATCAGGATGTTGCTGCTGACAGTTACCAGTACTAGAGTGAAAGATACCATGGTGTGGAAAAAACATGAAGCTAAGTAGAAGACAATTAAACGTATGTTAAAAAGTATGTTAGAGAACCAGAAAAAAGGGTGAATGGATTGAAATATGTTCATTTGGAGCTTAAAAACTCTTTTGTCTCCTTCCTCTTGGAAGACTGCACATCTAGGAAGAATAGGGAATGGAGGTTACTTAACAAAGTTTGGGAAATACCCTCTGGCCATGGAATGGTCCTCGTGTGAGCACTGCTGGTTCATTCTGTTACCCAAGCAGTACAGGATACTTGTGAGTGTGGGTTGTATTTATATCATTGATTTACATTGTGTTAACAGATTTTGGCTTTGAAAGTATGATAACAGGGACTGTTACATTAATGACCTCTGGAGATGACAGATGGAGCAGCAGGAAAATATCCATTACAGACAAGTGAAATGAGCCAAAATGAAAGGACTACATACAAGATAGAATAATAAAATAAAAGCTGAAAGCTGTCAATTAGAAAAAAATAAATCTGTAAAATTCGATATACCATGGGAGATAAGTAACATTGGGAAAGCATGTCAGAATCTGAACGCGGTGTTTGAGAAAAAAGTGAGAATCTGATTTGACTGATTTGTGAACCTGATGAGCTTTAAAATATTAACACATTTCCCTTTCATTTGTAGGATTCTTCAATACTGATCAAATAATATCTGTAGGGAATCATCCAACAGAGAATGATATAATTTAGGAATTTGCTTTGGCAAGACTATAGTTATTACTTGGAGAATTCTGTGGGAGATCTAGAGGGGAATTAATTTTAATAACCTATTCTAATTACCACAAACATATTGTGGGAATCTGGGCTGAGGGCTAAGCAGACCTGTACACCCTGCAGACCTTAATATTTTCCATTATTTATGAGAAAAAAAAATATTTTGCTTGGCTTTTCTTGAATTACGTAATTACTTGAATAGCTTCTCAATAAGCAGCCTTTATGGTTGGTAACTTATTTGGATCCTGAAATTCTTCCTTGGATACTGTCAGACTCCTAAGGGAGCATCAGAATCTCATCAACTGTGTTATTAATATTTGATTTTTCTCTATAAAATTGTTAATGCTGCCTTGGGTGATTTATACAAATATGCGAGTCCTCAAAAGAGCACATATAAAGTGATAAACCCGGGTAAGTAGCTATATTTAAATTAGAAGATATTTTCTCATTTAAAACCAGGAGTACATCAAACAGTTTACTGCAAAAGCAATCTGCTAGCCTGCCTGTACTTTTCTTGTCTCCGCGTTGCCCCTAAAAGAACTCTTTTTATAATCAATAATATATAGTAAAAAGTAAATGCATTTCAGTGGTGTTCCCATCAAAACCAAAGAAATCACCTTGTCTTTGACTCTAGTTCTTTGGATCTACTCCCAATTAAAAAAAAAAAAAATCCTAGATGTGGAAATTGGTATATTTTGAAATATTTTTGTGAGAAAATTTGTTCCATTTCTGCTGATGTAGAAACCAGTTATGTGTTACCTTTTTGCTTATTGCCTTGAAGTTTTTTTCTGTTAATTTTTATCTGTCTTGTACAGCTTATGTATTATCAAAGAAAAATGATAGTCTATAATTTTGTAAGTTGGAAATAGAAAGGACATCATCATGTAACAGGGTATCTTGTTATTCCAAGCAGTTGACAAGATACTGATAACAAGTGAAAGTTCCTCTCTGCTTATATTCATATGTACCTCACGCCTACCTCTTTAGAATATCTGTATTTATGTTGTGCCAGTGGACTTACCTTACTGGAAGGGACATTTTCAGCAAAATATTAATTCAGTGGAGTATTATTTTCTCTAGCAGTTTGAAAAGCCCTGGAGCAATCCTAATGCTAGTATGTGCTGTCATCCTAGTGCACATAACAACACTTTTAAACTTGATAAAATATATCCTAGACATCCTTTCTGGGGCAAAACAGTGTTGTTATGACAAGAAAAATTATGTGAGAGATTACCTTCTAAATAGCCACTATGATGACCTATTCATTTGCCCTTTGGAAAGGAAATAAAGTTTTCTATGGTCACAGCTTGGGTTACCTCCTGTAAGAAGTCAAAGTCAGAACCTCTTTAAGTGAGCTAAGATTCGATAGATAACATAAGTAGATACCATCTAGAACCACCCCAGTTGAAGTAAAAGGTATCAAAATCACACAACAGGAGAGATTATGGTTGCCTTCTGTCATGCACATCTATCTCATGCATGTTTTGACTGCTTGTAGAGTTTAATGCCAACCTTTTTGTTAATCATCTTTAGGTTGTGAATACAGGCTGCTGCGTCCACTATAACTTTCTTCTGTTTGGCATTACTTTGATAAACATAAGAGAGAAAGTAATAGCTGTTAATATTTTAGAAATGCCTTAACACCCGTGTTTAGATAGGAAAATCACAATGATTCTAAACTCTCTAAAAAATTTCCTGTGAAAGGAGTTTAGTCTGAGTGTGCTAAAGCAACATATGGTAAGTTGAAATGTTGGGAAATCTGTTTCAAAACCACATTGCCACTTTAAAATGATATCCAACGAAGACACAGACCAAAAGGACTCATGGCACTTACTCGAGTTCAGATGCAGCCAAAGGATGAAAAATGAAGACCCCTCTGAGAGCTTTTTATTTGCATCCCAGTTTTTGCAATCAACACAGTAGCTTTCAAATGTTATTTTCACTCGTTTGGCCAAGGGAGAATTTTTGTTAATAGGGAGCGATAGACAATGAGGAAACAGTAATGTGAGCGTCCATGAAGGAAAGGCAGAAAAAAAATTAATAAATGGTGTGAAAAATAACAGTTACTTCACAGTGTATGCTGCAGATGTATTGCAGCTATGAATTAGCTCCCACCAGGGCAGTTTCTGGCAGTCAGAAGACAGGTCAGCAGTCTGTTCAGCAGCGTATCCACAGCCTGCTTTGCAAATAGGCATCAAACACAGAGGAAAACTCTTCCCTGACTTTATGTCAATCTAGACCTCTAAGCTGGCTCCACAAAAAACTTGAATCTAATCGATCATTTACACTCCACTAAGCAGGTCTCCTGCACATCTGTGTTCTGCGCGGTCGTCTGAAATTATATGGAAACACCCTGCAGAAAGTATGATTCAAAAACCCAATAATCTGATCACAGCTTCTCATGATTAATGAGAGAGCTATAGGAGCTGATGTCGTTTACCTACTGTGTCTCACTGAAATACAATGTAATGGTGTCTCTATCTGCTGAAAATATTTACTGAATTTAAAGAACATCTCAGATGTTTTGTTATCAACTCCTGATGTAGTTTAGGACACCCCCTGCAAAATTTACTAAAAGGTCATGTCTCAAAGAATCCAGTTCAGCTTCCAGTGTTTTTGAGTTTTGGCTGCACTATGCTGTGGAACAAAACTGGATGTCACAGCAATTGTTGCCCCATTCTTCAAAATGAACCATAATTTTCCAAGCTGTCTCTGGCTTGATATCCTTTTATTGGAAAAAGGCAGCTTTCTGATTTTAATGTTAAGAATGTTCCAGAGTTCATCTGCAGAACCCTGAAAGTCAGCAGGAGTAACAACGGACTAAGAAAAAATATTAGTTCCTCTTTTGGGGTTAATCTGATTTGAATCATTTAGTGTTTACTCAAAATTTAAAGTAGGTACATGGGCAATTTCTGTGGATCAACCCAGATGCAATAGCTTCTCACTCTACAATAAGCAGTTTGTATGTATAAAACCATTATTGCCTGCTTTGCATGGCATCCAAACATTCAGTTTTCCTTGCTTTTATTGTGGAATACTGAAGAGCTGGTGTTCTATTATCTCCCTCACTAGTTTTAGATAGACTTGTACTGCTTACGAAATTTTTACTTGCCCTCTGCTTTCTGCTCTCTGGAAACCAAAAGGGAAAATGATTTTCTGTTTCAAGGAATCATGGAAACAAAGGATCATTAAGGTTAGAAAAGACCTCTAAGAACATCAATCATTAAGCTAGCACCACTGTGTTGACCACTAAACCATGTCCGCAAGTGCCACATCTACATGCCTTTTGAGCTCTTCCAGGGTTGGTGATTCAACCACTTCCCTAGCAACTGTTCCAGTGCTTGACAACCCTTTCAGTGAAGAAATTTTTCCTAATATCTAAACTGAAATTCCCCTGGCACAACTCGGAGCCATTTCCACTTCTCCTATAAATTTTTACTTGGGAGAAGATGCCGATCCCCACCTGACTGCACCCTCCTTTCAGGTAGTTTGATGAGAGTGATAAGGTCTCCCTGAGCCTCCTTTTCTCCAGGCTAAACAACCCCTACTCCTTCAGCAGCTCCTCACAGGACTTGTGCTCCAGACATTTCACCAGCTCTGTTGCACTTCTCTGATCATTTTCTAGTACCTCAGTGTCTTTCTTTTCATGAGGGGACAAGAACTGGACACAGGACGCAAGATATGGCCTTACCAATGCCTAGTACAGGTCACTGCCCTGGTCCTCCTGGCCACACTCTTGCTGNGAAATTCCCCTGGCACAACTCGGAGCCATTTCCACTTCTCCTATAAATTTTTACTTGGGAGAAGATGCCGATCCCCACCTGACTGCACCCTCCTTTCAGGTAGTTTGATGAGAGTGATAAGGTCTCCCTGAGCCTCCTTTTCTCCAGGCTAAACAACCCCTACTCCTTCAGCAGCTCCTCACAGGACTTNGGGAACCTCTGACCCAGCATTTCACCTTGCTGAACTTCATCCAGCTGGCTTTGGTCCGCGAATCCAGCCTGTCCCGATCCCTCTGCAGAGCTTTCTGGTCCTCCGGTAGATCAACACTCTTGCCCAACTCTGCAAATGAGAGGACATTCAATCCTCTCGTCCAAATCATTTATAAAACTATTAAACAGGACTGTCCCCAACCCTGAACCCTGGGCAACACCACTTGTGACTAGACACAAATTAGATTTAACTCAGTTCATCACACACTCTGGGCCCGGCCATCCAGCAGGTCTTTAACTCAGCCAGCAATACTCCCACCCAAACCATGAGCAGCCAGTTTCTGAGGGAAAATGAGAGTGAGAGAGTGTCAAAGGCTTTGATTAAGGCAGGTAGACACATCTACAGCCTTTCCCTCTTCCAACAGGCAGGTTAGCTTGTCGCAGAAGAGGATCAGTTGGTCAAGCAAGACCTGCCTTTCATAAAACCGTGTTGGCAGAGCCTGATCCCATGGTCATGCTGCATGTGCTACATGGTGACACTGAAGACAATCTGCTCCATTGCCTTCACTGGCATTGAGGTCAGGCTGGAAGTCCTCTAGTTTTCTGGATCTTCCTTCCTGTCCTTCTTGTAGGTGGACATCACATTTGCTAACTTCCGGTCACCTGGGTGTTCCCTGTTTGATCAGGACTGCAGGTAAATGATTGAAAATAGTTTGGCAAGCTTTTATGTCAGCTTCCTCAAGACCCTTAAGTGGGTATTTATCACATTCATCATATTCCGTTCCATTTTTAACCAGAACAATAAAGACACAAAAGCATGTAATAAAAATTGATTGTAATAAAAATTGATCAAATTAAAAATTGATCAAAGTAGGATTTCTGAGGAGGCTTAGCATTTCTGTAACTACAGAAGATGTGAAGAAAAATTTATCAGATTTTCAAGTAAAGATACTACATGGATAATTGTCATCACAACTAACTTCCTCTTAAGGTGGGATTATGACAAACCCTTGTCAGTTCCAGTTAGGCCCAGACTAAGACATATATTTAGCACTGGTACTTGACAGAGAAGTTAGTACAATTGATATCTGTTGTATCTTGGTTTTGATTTTTTAAAGTATGTATTTAAGAGTGACTAATTTGAATTATTTAATAGAAATTCAAAATAGATAAAATATAAATGGAAAAAATTACTTCTTCATAATTACTTGTTCTATTCAATGAGGTGGTTTAATTTATAAACTGATTTTTCCTATCTACATCAAGATATGCAGGAATCTTATGCATGTCAAAAACATGATTTCACCAAGAAGTAAATTTAAGAGCAAAGCAAATATAATTTGTAAATCTTGACTGACCTGCTAAGGTTCAAAACCATTCTTCTATTCATGGCCCTCTGTGAGCTTTCAACAAACAGTAAAAAAGAGTGCAAATCTTGCTTTATAGAGCTAAGCCCATCATCACCATATGGACATTTTCATGAAAACCACACATGATCAGAGTGTGAAGAAACAGATAAAGAGAACAAGAAATTCCTCAGCACTCTGGTTACAGAGCTGCTATTGTCCTGCCGTGCTTGTGAGAAGCATGTGGGTGCTCTGGACAGCGAGCAGACCTTCTAGCAGGCCCACAATGCTGTCTTTCACTATGGCTTTGCAGAGAATTGTACCACTCATGAAAAGCAAACAGGCTGAAGAGAGAAAGGCGTTGCCTTTCATCTATGTTTTCTGTGGCTGCATCTGCAAAAAACACAAAGTATTATTAACATCCACTCAGTTCACTAAATTCATCCGCATTCCATCACAGAAATACTTGCAATCTGCTCTGCTTCTGTATATGTAGTCTTAGCTTACCAGGTCATCATCTGCACAATATATAAACATGATAATAAATATTTTTTTTCTTTAAATATGAAATATTTGCACACTTGAAAAATTTCCAAGATCCAAGTAAACCAATGAAAATACACTTGAATGTTTTTAGACAATAGAAGGTACAGCTTATTTGGTTTTTTATGTTTTCTTGATAGTATAGATATAAGTAAGGTATACCTTACTTCCAAATTCCAATAAGCGAATTCCGCCTTCTCAAAATGTCATATTCATCTCCAATATTTTGAATAACTTCTGTCCTACAAAAAAACCAATAAATGGATCTGTGAAGTCATATTATTCTCTCCTTCCTTTGGTACTAGCAGCCCATTCTGATTAGTATATTCGAGTACACATGCATTAATTTTACTAGATCCAAACCAATTTCCAGCACTTGAGGAGACAGTCCTTTCTCCTATCTTTCAATGCAAGTCATGTCATTTGGCCATTCAATGATGGAAGCAGAAGAGCTAAAAAGCACCCAAAAAGCATTACTAGGTATTTGATGTGGGTGATTATGCTAGGAAGTCCAGATTAGAAACCCATTTTCTCTGGATATGTGTGCACAAAATCATAGTAATTTTCTTACATTAAAAGCTTTGAAGGTCACTCACTTTTTAGAGCATTTAATTCCTGAATGAACCAAACTTCGGGTTCTCCACTATTACTTACATTTGTATTTTATTAGCAATAACTAGGCACACAGAAAAAAAAAGTATAATTTTTAGTGTTCTCTCTAATTTATATATCAAGCAGCTAACAGCTCAAGGCATTGGCTGTTTTGAAATAAAAACACATCATTTCTTAGTGAAGAAATCTGACAGTTAAGGGAAAAAGAGATGCTGACAGTCTTATCAATCCTATTTGCCTGGGGATTATAACAGCCTTCCAATTTCATTTGGGTTGAAAGACAGTTTTTGAGGATTTGCAAGTCGGTTATAAATTGAGATTCGAAATTTTAAGGGTAATAACTGTTGCAGCAGCCAAGTGATAAAGCCTCAACCAGACTTTGAGGAGCTTTAGAGTGAGTGATGTTGGTCCCAGGTCAAACAGGGTAACGTCAGACATCAGATCCACTTTCACTGTGCTACAGCCCTTAATCTAGTGGAAGAAAAGGCTACGTCTCTCCGGGTACCCCTGCGAAGTTCCTCCAAAGAACTGCAAACCTCTGCATGGCAGAGAATATTTTGTAGGCATTGTGGTAACCACGCAGGAGAGAGCAGGTAAGGGAAAGGGCCTCGCATCGAGAGAGGAACAAAAATTCTGCTGAGGCTGCATTATATTGACCTCAGTCAAGGGGCAAACCACTCAGCAGCCAAACACAGCCATGATGGCTGCCACTAGGCTGTTGAAACAAAATAAATATAAGACATAAAAGTAAGGGGGAGAGGAGTTGTGATAGCTTCCTTTAAACACTCCACATTCTTGAAATACATGCATATGTCTGTATGGATGTTCTTCATAAATACATTCTAAGTATAAGGAGAGATAGAACTTAACAATTACAGATCTCGCCAGGACGATATATACTTTATGACTTTTCTCAGTGTTAATTTCCTAGGATGTTCAATACCTTGGCTGTGCCTTGACAATGCTAATATGCAGGAACCTGTTTACGTTATGGACAACCATGACCTTACTTATAATCTATGTTTGAAAATATCATTGAGATGTACATTTATGCAGTCAATGGAGTCGGTATGGTCTTCTGGGAAAAGCGGTGAGAAAAGTCCTCATTACTGAAAAGTAAAGAAATGTGGACTTCCTTTTCACAGACAGATCAATAATAATTTTTTTTAAATACAGAATTTAGTTCCACTTAATAGAGTCTCAAAAGAATAAATATTATTTTCCATTTGCAAAAGTTCCGAGGAAGAAGATTAATATTTCAATTGGTCAGATTGTATTTTCTGAGTTATTAAAACAGTTCAGCATAAGACATAAGGCCACTGTTCTGGGAAATATTTTCAAAATCATAAGGATAGTGAATTTTATTCCAAGCTTTTCTCCTAACTTTGACATGACCAAATATTCTGAATTATATGAGCTGTTTGACAAATTCCAGTCATTTATGGGAGTGTATTTCATTTCAGGGTCTTTTTGATCGAAATGGTTTCTGGTGAAACATCTGTAGGTTAGAAACTTAACCAATCAACCTTTGGGAGGCCTGTTTTGGCATTTTTTAAATTTTGTTTTGTGTTTCCATGTTAAAGAAGGGAAATATACTGTTTAGCTGTCACCACTGTGGACTTCAGAGATCTTGGATTCTAATACCACTTCTCTGTTGTGAAATAACATTAAAGTAGATGCAGCTGTTTCTTGAAAATTTTAACTTTATGTTTTAATAGAAAAGTATGGAAGTACCTTTTAAGGAAGTGAAATCAAATTGTGATAACAGTGCATGTTTTCTAGCATGAGCTTTAACTCTTCAGTATGCTGGAGCGTGGTCAAGTCTGATGACAGAGTCAGCAGAAACAGTAAGTTTTTTCATTATGTGTTAGGAAAATAAATATAGTGTGTCCAGCCAGGACACAGTGAATTTTTTGCAGTAGCTGGGAGGCAGTATGTCCAGGACCCCGAAGTTATTCTATACCACTTCACAGCATTTTCTCAGGGTGAGGGGAAGGCTCTCTTCCAGGTGGGCACAGCAGGGCATGAGAGAGCAGTTGGGTATTTTCAGGGGTGTTGCCTGTGAATTGTTTGCCTCTGTCTTGTACCCTCTGCCATTAGTATTGTTGCTGCTACTGTTTGTTTTGTTATCTCATTGCTTTTTCCAGTAAATTGTTCTTATCTCAACCCACGATCTTCACCTTTTGTGCCTCTAATTCTCCTCTCCAACCTGTCCAAGAGGAGGTCAGGGAAAGGGCTGAATTAGTTAGCAGCACATGGTTTGGAGTGGTTTCAGTGGGAACATTAAATTGGAGAATACAATTCTAAACTGCAACAGCCTTAGTGTTTATCCATGGTTGCAAGTAAATTGACTTTCAAATACTGAACGTGATGAAATGCAAGGACTTGAAACTGGTAGCAGACAGTTCATGATATGAAATATTTCGGGCTCTCAATTTGTTCTACTGAGAGTTATATAGGAGAAACTACTACTAATGATGATCCAGACAAAGAAACAATATCTAGTCCGACTCTAGACAACATACACACTTTTTAAAGATATATTAATTCAGTCTGGTCAGTTAAAAAAAAAATAGTGGAGACTTACTTATGGAAATATAAAACCATTTACAAAACACTATCATAATATTTATCTCTGCCTGAAGCTTAGTTTAAGATTCCAAAAACTCTGATAATTTTTGAACTTTGTTTAAAACAGTATCCTTCAACACCTTGTATATTTTAATAAATCACGTTTCCATCAATTTTCTACGACTAAAGACTCAGCTAGAGATTTATCCAAATATTAATAAAGTCTCTGGAAGACTATACTACCAAAAAGTTTTTCTTAAAAGCATTTTATCATTTTAGAGATCACATTGTTGTTAAAATGTCATTTTCCAGCTATTGGAAAGTTCAGGAAGTTATTGCATTAATTAGCTGATTTAAAAATAAAATGTAGCCCTTACTATGACCTTGCTTTCTCTGGAGTCTTTCAACTGCAGTTCAAGTAAATCAAAAATATCTCGGTTATAAGGGGACTAGTCAGTTGTAATGAACTCAGACAGTTCTACTTTTTCTCCTTCAGGAGTTATCCCTGGCTGTCTGAAACACTATTCTCATTCTCTTGTACAAAAATGTGTAAAGCCTGAACAGCTCTTCTCACTAGACAAAAGGAAGCGCCAGCTGTGGCTCAGCCTGTGGGATCTGGGGTCCAAAACTTGTGGTTGTCTTAACTGCTGCTTCTGTATAAACCTGTATTATCGGGCATGGACAACTTCCACAGCCTTATGACGCTTGCTTCACCGACAAAAACAGGAGAAATTAATACCTTTCCAAGAAAAATCCAGGTTAAAAAATAACAAGAAGCTGAAACTTTGATTATCACTGGACTAACAAGGTAAGGAAAGGATGAGACTGAAAGGGGTTTTTTTCACATCTGTTCCTTTGAATGTACAAAAAATTATGCAAATAAAGCAAGGGCAGGCAGTGAAGAAGTTTGCCCTCCATAGATGGAAAGCTCTACTGGAAGATTCAGTCTTCCTTGTCTTCAGCTACATTCACTAAACTTTGACATTAATCATGCTCATTTTTTTACTTTTTGGATGACAGTAAAGAGAACATCTGTTTTCATGCCTTTTTAATAAATATATGCACGTGCAGGGTTCGTCCAGTGGTGTTGATAGAGCTTGCCTAGCCACTGAAAGGCTATTCTCTATCAGCTTTGAAGTGTAATTTCATCAGCAGAAATCCCAAGTGAGTGGAGAAAGACAAATGTAAGAGAAGGATCTTGGAAAACACAGGCCCAGCAGATTCAGTTTAACCTCTGTCCATAGGAAAATCAAGAAATAAATCCTCACAGAAATCATCTCCTAACACAAAAGGACAATAAAGCAATTAGGAACAGCTGGACTGGATTTTCCAACACCAAAAATATACCTAATAGCTGGTTCTATATTGCTTGATCTACCTGGTTTAGGGACAAATTGGCTACAGTTTTATGAAAAAATACGAGAACAAAGAATGTTTTTTACATTGATGTTACCAAGGGCTTCAATACAGTAATAAGTTACTTATTTCAAAGAGATACACTGTTCAAAGTGAGGGAAATAAGTGAGTATTTGAGTCTAGAGAGTAGCATAGCTGGTAGTTTTTTGGGAGTGATATTGCTCAAGGTTTCAAAATGTGAATATCTTTTTCAATGACCTTTGTAGGAATGTTGTTTTATCAGGGTGATGTCAGATTTTGGGGAAGAACTGATAACACAGGACATAAAAACAACTTACCTGAAATAAATTGGAGGAATGGTCTGACAGGAACTGTGTAAATTCTGTGATCATGGTGAAATTATGGATCTAGGATGGAGCAAGCCCATGTGCTGGTACAGGTTGGGGAAGTGCTTATTTCCCTCCATTTTACATTAATGAGGTTACTTCTGAAATATTTGTGTCCAGTTTTAGACTTCCTGGTGCAGACAAATCGGGGTGAGACCAGTAAAGGGCCATGGGGTTGATCCAGAGTCTGGGACAGATGACATTGGAGGAGAGGACAAGGGAACTGGGTTTGTTTGGCCCAGAAGACAGCTTATTACAGCCTTCCTCTGCACAAAGCTGGGTTAAGACGGAGCCAGGCTGTACTCAGAGCTACAAAGCTAAAGGACCAGAGGCATCACACATGGTTTACAGCAGGGAACGTCCTGGCTGGTTTTAAGGAAATCCATGGACAATGGAAGCAGTTAAGCACAGGTTGTCCAGAGAAGCTAAAGCATGTCAATCCAAGGAGACCTTTAAAACTTGATACGACACAGCTTGATGTCACTGTCACATTAAACTTGCTTTTGAGACTGGTTAGCCGAATTCCAGAGGCCCCCTTCAAACTAAATTCTTCTGTGGTCCTATTGAATCAATGGTAATACGAACTAGTACTCTAGCTACAAAGTGTGAGCAATGATTTTCTCCTGATGATCCTGGTCAAAGGCAGATGATCAATGTAGGTAGGATGCACACAGAGGTGGGGCAAGGACACATCTAGAAATCTAATGTACATATAAGTCTGGGTAATCAATAAAACAGGTTTGAACTTACTTGCTCACACTGCCTAGGACACTAAAATGGAGCCTCTGTGAGTCACAGGATATTGTCAGCTACGGTTCTCTCCAAAAGAGCCAGAATCAGGCAAATTACCTTTTTCTTGGTATTACTGTAACAAGTAATAACAAGCACTTTTGAACACCAATCTTTTGCTGCTGTTCACTTTACTAATAAATACATAAGGCAGGGGGAATTATGTAATGTATCTTCACTAAATTCTGACAAAAGGTTACCTTTCAATAGACTAAGAAATTTCTAGATGTATTTTTTGTTTATTTACTTCAACAAATAGACACTTTGTTACAGTTTCTTTCTTTTCTAATGCAGATACCTGACTGTTAGATTATATACTATCTTGATGCACTTGTCCAACAGAAATGACTGTGAGCAAAGTGAGTAAATTTTTGGTTGTAGTTCTAAACTGCAAACTGGATCACACAGTATCACATGCCTTTAATATTCTGAACTTCAACAAAGTACTTAAATAGCTTATGTCTTCATTTCATTAGGATTAATAAAAAATGCTGCGTTTAAAAGGTTGAAAGTGAGAAAGAGAATATTTTGTTTTAGTGCTCGGGGAATAAACAAGTAGTACAGTTCTGGTCATAATGAAGCAGGTCACCAAATCAAGACACTATATAACAAAGAAGTCACGACCTCTAAAGTCATTAAATCTTATTTCTTGCTGTTTAAGATTGAGATGAGAAACCTAAGCTGAAATTAACTAATGGGCTTCGAAAGTTTCTCTGGAGGCTTAATGAACTCAAGGAGAGGAAAGGACATTTCAAAATTATTACAGCTCAATATTACAGTTTATATTTCATACCCTTACTCTTTAACCAGGAAGCCCAATAAAGAGTCCCAGCGCACAGTAGAATTGTAATTCTATTATATAGATAACCTCAAATAATACATCATTTCAATGATAAACGGGCACTTCATGGGACTAGCCATTCTAGAGAACCACCTCACAGAGAAAAGAGATGCTACAAAATACTTATCTGAATCGCAACTTCTAGGGTTGTGCTCGCATCCCAAACCCGCAGCTGAGTAATCCACAATGTCAAAGGACTCATTCAGCCTGTACTAGCCCCTGTACCAAAGGTTTAGATGGAGCTCAGACTGCTCCCCATGTCTAAGGTTAGGGCACAGGATGTGCAAAAAAGAAGTTCTTAACAGTTGCTTTTTCATTCCTTGAGGCTTTGGCCTTGTGTCTTCCGAGCTCACATGAATGCAATCAATGTTAATCATCAGAACACAATCCTACATCTGCCCTGAGCTTCCAGGGTACCACACAAGCGTCAGACCTTGTAAAATAGCCTAGGGCAGATCCAATATAGATTCAAAATTATTTTTCTTCCCCCTGAACATATCCAGTTTCTGAGTTTTCCAGAAGTCTCTGAATGTAAAAGTGAGGGATGTCTAACCCAAGGTTAAAATAGGAAAGGCTTATTGCTGCACTGAACTCAAAGGATTTTGTTATGGTTGGATCTTTTGTTATTCAAAATCAATTTAAACCACACGCAAAAAAAAAAAAAATCTGTTTGTTTCAGAGGATTTTGGATAACACTGGCTTATTGCAATCTCTGTAGCTGGTTTCTCACGATGCCACACATTCTTGTGGGTAGCACTTAGGTGATACACTTCCTATGACTTGTTTGGTTCTCTCAGTAGCAGAAGGACTTACAGACACAAGAGAAAAGATCCTGTTTGCTGCCATTTCTAGCAAGACTGATGCTTTCCACCTGCTTCTTTTGTTCTTTCACCCTGATCATAATGGCAATGACTGTTCTTGCTTCTATTTATTGCAACAGCAATATCTGCAGATTTTTTCTTGCTTGATAACATTTGCTCTTGCACCTGTTGTGGTAATACTGTACTAGCTTTATTATTCTGTTCACCTGCTTCCACTGCAATTGAAGCACTGACCTCTTTTGTTCTTTTTACCACATCTGATGGTAGAGGTCCTGTATTTACCCTCTGTTGTTACACTTTCCTACGTCTTCATCAATCTGACCCCATTTTTTTCTCAAACAAAATTTATTTGAAGAAAATTAGGAAAGTGGAAAAGAGGTGAGAGATTTTTCCATTCTTCACCTTGCTTTTTTATATGACCATCCTGTATCTAGAGCAACAACTGTACTACTGTTTTAAGTGGAAAATAAAAGAAACAGCTAGGAGCAAGCTCGATTCTGTTTGCTTTAGTTTAGACTTGCAATTTCAGCTTTTGCTTCAGAATTTCAGGAAGTAATGTTAATATTTTGATAAAAATTGAGGAATTTCAGCTTTATCAAAAAGCTGTTTTTTACAGTCCAATCCAATATTTTAGAGAAAAATTTCAAGAATCTTTAGTTTTAGTTATATATCTTTATTTCCTACTGGTATAATTGTTTCTTATTTTTAATCACAAGACACAATAGAATTATGAATTTGAGTAGCCATATATGACAACAAAATTGACCCATGATCACTTGGGATAAAGCAAGCAAGCAAGCAAGCAAAATTCACCTTTTTCTGGCTTTTTTTTATTTATATCCAGAAAAACTCTACAGGTTTAATTGAACAGATATAAGGTATAAGAACAAGAATTGCCCAACAATACCTGATTTTATTTGCCACCTTTTCTTAAGGAGTGCTTTCTCTCATTATGCTGGGAAATGTGAATTAACTGAGAAGAACAATCTGTAGGGTGACAGTCTCTTACAGATTTATTCAGTCTTTATAGTCATTTTGTATTACAAGGAAAAATAAAAAGAAATAACATGCTAGAAAACCATTGCTTATAAAACAAAGACCTGTGTCATAAATTTGTGTCAGAGTGCTCTATCCTTGCTGCAACAGTTGGCTTAAAATATGGTTTATATAAAATAGGTTTACTAGGGAAAATTTTGCTTATAATGTGGTTTTCCCAGAATTGAAGTTAATTGAATCTCAGAAGTGCCAAAAACACTAAATATAGGCAAGAAGAAACATTGAGGGTTTCTCAGTCTAAAAACTGACCTGAAGTTTCAGTGAATACAGTTTACAAATACTGGCATTTCAACTTGTAACATTGAAAAAGAGAAAAAAAAAAAGGAAAAAAAAAAGAAAAATGGTTTGATCGGCAGCTTGCCTAAAGATTTTTCAGCCACTAGTTGCATTAAAAGTTGAATTATGAAAACTGCATTTCCGAATTCTCTGAGCCTTCTATTCAATAGTTCTATTAAATAACAAATATGGCTAGATATGAAACAAGAGATATCTAAACCAGAGAGCGATAACATCATTTTTACATTATTTGGGGTTTTTTGGCTGAATTCTGCATTGTTTTGATTCCCTATTATCAAAATGCATATTTTACAGAAGGAAGTATCCACCATAAACAGCATTTTAGTGTTTCAAAAAATACATAGTTTTAAAACAAGGAAAGCTACCAGTAAAGATTATGATTCCATGTGTATCGTTTATATTCCTCCTAGAGTCATCTTTTGCAGTAGAACCATATTACCCTGGGTTAAAAACCTAAATATCAACTATTTTCCTAGTATCTGAATCTCAGAAGGTGTTAAAAACCTACCAAGTTATTCCCTGTGAGTTATTTTCACCACCATGACTGGAATGGGTCAGAATCTTTGTGAGGCAAAAAGCCTCTGGCTTATCTGAAAAATGTCAAGCTTATTTTTTCATCAGGTTTGAGAGAAAAATATTATTGTAAGGTGAGAAGTGTTTTAAACCCCAGAAGACAGATGAAAGTGATTGAACAACAGTCGAAAATGTTTTTCTAATTTTCAATTCACATAAATCTGATTATTATTTTGCCTTTTTTTATTTTTGGTTTTGATGTAATTTCATAATTTTGATGTAAACCTGACTCATTTTGCAAGGAGTGGTGTAGCAGTGCTACCTCTTACCTTACAGAAAGAAATTGCACTTATTCCTGTGCATACGAGGCTGAGAAACTAATTGTTACTGTGTTCATTAAGCAATTCTCTGAAAATTGCTGTAAAAAGATACCTAAAGACAGGAAATAATGTTTCGTTTTAGATAAATTGGATACATATGAGTATAAAGCCAAGAGCAAAAGACTGCTTTGCTGTGGAAAGACCAGATCAAAAGGGCTAGATTAATTGCTGAAGCAAATATTTCACAGTATTTTAATGTATATTAGCAATGTGGCAATAGTAATCTAGTTATGAAGGCCAGAAATGTGAGAGCAACTGACCTTGGCTCTCATAATTCATGACCTAATCAGATGCATTTCTGCCCTTGCCTGTATCCTTGAATCCCGACTGAATGGTTCAGCTAGTTCTGTGCTTGCACAGCTATTTCCAGCTGGTTACTCAATGATACATGAGCCTAGAGGAGGCACAGGAGGAAGAGTGGCTATACATTTCAAATCTGACCTCGTGTATAATAAAAGTCTCTTCCAGGTGGAAAAAAAAAAAACATTTGGGTGTATCTACTTAGTGCAAGAGTCCCAGTTAAAATACAGAAACCATGATGGTCTGCGGACCTACAAGCATACAGCAATCATTTGGTCAAGCACCTCTTTTAAGAGCTGACTGGGATGTAAAAGTGCTTGCATGAAACTGTGAACATTTGGAGACTTTTGAATCCAGTCAGACTATACCTGTGGTATTTATAATGACCATAAAATTCTACCAAGTCTTCTCTAGAAAATAAGGACACCTGAGAGTATCTTTGACCTAACCTGAGAGGCTTTAATCTAGCAATATCATGAGACATCATCCTATTAATACTGCTGTTTAAATCCTATGAAAAATGACTACCACACATACAACACGATCCTCTGTTCTTAAAAGATGAGGATGATTTCAAATCTCAACTTTTATGGGTTTTTTTTTTGTGCAGAAAGACAAAAGAGAAGATTCCTTGTTAAATCATTCCCTTCTCTGTAATGGACAAGAACTACAGGTTCTTGAGACGGGACTACTATGCAACAAAACTATCTTATTACTAAATTATAAATAGAAAGGGTCTACTCTATGTGCAAATCTTAACATGTTTTGTAGAAATACCTTCTACATTCACAATATTTTAAGTATTAGATTTTGGAGTTTGCACCAGTATAGATTACCAACAGCTGGTAATCATTGCTAATTATCTTCAGTATATAACTTAAGAGTTTACTATCCAAAACACCAGTGTAGCCTAGACAGTGAAACAAATAAGGACAGCACAAGTGACCTTAACCCTCTGGCTGTATCTTACATTACTTTGCAAAATTCCTTTTGCAGTACTCTTAGAAGTGTTTGTGGAGGTCCATGGCTAGATTGTTAACGGGTTCTGCTCTGACACCTGAAAAAACTTTATTTTGTGTACGTAATTAGCCTTCTTACTGTTGCATGGCAGTAGTTTGAAATGGGCTGTCTGTTCCAACATCTGGAAATTGAGAATATATAGCTGACAGTTCATAATTTAAGAATAACAAAAGCATGGAATGGAACACCCAGGGTTTTTCAAGCAGCCACACAGATTAAGACAAAGATGAATCATCTCAATCGGTTTTGCATGACCTCTGATATGCCTCATTACAATTAGCAAGGATGCATGTGAACTGAAATATATTGAAAAAATAGCTAGTCAAGAACGACAGTACTAAACTAACCTCTAGCTCATTAAAAATGATAGTCCCTTGAGTATTCTGTTTTAAAGTAAAAGAAGATATGAGAAGATTATTTTTTGGGGGGAGACATATGCAAGGTTTCAAAAAACTTCACATGTGAACACTGCTTACTTTCTGATCATTTGTAGAAGAAAACAAACTTGGAATTTTAATATTCCCTTCAAAAAACTAAAATATTATGTTCAAACCCTTGAGAAGTTCGTGAAAAAGCAGGCTCCAAATTTTTTACCAGTTTTTCCCTAATAATAAACTACAGCTAGTTTCCAAGACAGTGAAAATGTTCAGAGTTTTCTGCTGAGGAGCAAACCACTACCCAGTTCCCAAAGCTTCTTCCCTTGCAAATCTGACTTCCTAAATTTCACTGCAACTGACTCTGTCATTGCCCTTTAAATAATCAAAGTTAATACGTTGCTACTTTTGCTGACAACTAAGATGATTTTATGAATTCATTAAAAGTTGAAAAGAGCAGCTCTGGAAAACTGCTTTTAACTGAGATAATCTACCTTTATCCTGCATGACTACCATGTCCCTTTAAGAACAGAGGACTTTCTAGATGTGAAGGTTATGCATTCATTTGCTGTCCCTTTGAGAAAATGTCCTGGTTTTCCTTCACAGGTGCATAGCAGGAAGAATGCTGACTGCCATTTGCTAGCTCTACATCGCACGGACCGCCCATCAAGCAAGAGATGGAAATAAAGGATGCCAAAGTGGGCAAACCCAACACCCGGTGTTTTGCATCAAGCTCCTTTCCAGCACCTCAGGTGAATGTCTTGAACAGATTCCATCATGACCATTCCATCTGACCATTGAAGCTCAGTATCACTTTTGCATCCAGAGTTTCATCCTGGATTAGATAAAGGAGTTTGACAGCTGATGTGACCATAGAACAAGGTCAAATCAGGCTACTTCCTGAAGAGCTTCTCTAATACTTTCCAGATGATGGATAGAAGAATAATGTTAGAATAAGTGTTCAATGTATCTTCCTTAATTTTTGTGTGATATGAATCACCTGAAATAGTCAGATGTGTTAGTAGACTACTGAGTACTGAACATTTAGTTAAATGGAGGTCACCTCTTTAAATCTCAGTGTACAAAATACGCTTTGTCAGACATGCCAATAATCCAAATCCCTTGACTGCAGTAAGCTTAGGTTTATTTCAAATACAAGGATGGAAAAACAAAAATTGATTTTTCTAGACATTAGCATTAAAGGGTAGACAAATAATGAAATTTGTTTGAAGTTTGTGTGAATAACAATTATAGCACCAGCATCAGGTTTAATCTTTTTTAAAGCCCATTTACATGGGAAATGAATTTATAACAAGCTGTTGAGTCCCATGGGATAATAATAAATTATTGCTTTCCCTACAGTTTTGGATGTTTTCTCACCCTTCATTGCCTTACATATATAACATTCATAACATAAAGCCTCTAATAAGTTACAGAAAGTGTAATTCTGTGAAAGAATATATTAAGTGGTGTGCTTTACAAGGATATCAAAGGAAAGCATTTTTGTTTAAAAATTGTCTTCCAGTTTTAGAAAAAAAAAATGGTCCTAATAATTACTGGAAATGTCCTCTCAAAGCACAAACTCCTTTTAGCCATCCTAATAAATGCTGAGATCAAAAGGTGAGTTGCATGCATTAAGGGCACACGTTGAGTCAGCAGCTCTTGTTTAGTTTAACAAAGATGTATTCAGAAGCATGAGATGAAAAGACCATTTTGCACATGATTACAATCAGTGGTGAAGAGTTCTCTTCATAAATAAGGACTTCCCCTCAGGCTGCATGGTAAACAGCTGGACCTGTATAAAAACAATTATTAAAATCTTTCCAAGATGCTGGAACACTACCCAGAATAAAATTTTCTGCAGATACTGCCTTTCACCCCTTGTTTTCTGTTTAGCTAGCCCGATTGAGATGTAGAGATCATTACCATGGTCAGAGAACAATGTTAGTATGCTGTTTTGTGATATGAGAGCATATCATTGAGGGAATAAAAAGTTTCCCATTCCCCTCTGAAACTGAATTCAATGAGTTGTTCTTGTTACACCATGAATTATAACTAGGAAAAAGAAAGTAACGTGTTCAGAAGAAGAGTTAATCCTTTTGGCAGAAGCAGAGACAGAAGCATTGCCCTTTCTCTAAATCCAAAAGGAGGTTTAAAGGGTGGAAAGGAGACTGTACAGTTAATTTCATTGAAAGAGCATATTTATGTGGGGTTTCTTTTACTTCTATTTGTGCTTGAAAATGCTGATTTACAGACATTTATTAAACCAGGAGATGTTTATTTATCTATATATGGCAGCAGTAAGCAGCAGAGCAGGTCAAAGCCCCATTCTGCTAAGCACTATTTAAACTGATAGCAAATGACATTCCCCTCCCTGAAGTCATTAGAGTTTAAAATAAATGTTCATAGAATAACCTTCTAAATACAATTTATGTGCAGCATAAAGCATTCTATTTTAAGAGAGACATATGGGAAGGAGAAGATTGCTAATAAGGTTACATCTACACACAAGGTTACAAGAAGAGATGTATTTTCCCTGCTCATGCTCTCAGATGGATGTTAGCCAGCTCTGGCCTGGAGTGACCAGGCTCCGTCAGCATAATACTATTGTGGTGGCAAAATACTCAGTCTCTGAGCAGGACCTGTTGGCCCTGAAGCTACTGGGCTTGTACTATGCAAGGACTGGAGCAAGGCCACGCAGTGAATCAAGGAGAACTGAAATGGGAGCTATTCTTGTAAGGGTAGATGATAGTAAAAGGATCACCTCAACACTGCTTTAATAGAAACCTTGAACCTATTGCTAACCTTGCCGCTGAACGCCGCAAAGCTGTATAACCCTGTCTTCTTGGTTCTCTTTAGTAGAAAGGCAATATTCCTCTGGATGTCAAAAAGGATGTCCAGAGGATTCAATATAAGTCTTCCCTCCTTTGGCTTAATTGAGTGATTTTAGACTGGGACCACCTAGTCTCCACCTTTATTACCTTTTATTAAGAGTAGATACACACAAAGTGTGTGTAAGTGTGATAAATGTGAGAATATGTCAGAATAACCAAGCTTGGGACTGTGCAGCAATATTTACTCTTTTTTGGAGATGTGAGAATAGATCTGTTGGTCATTAAGGACAAGTTGTAGTGCCTTAGCTCTCCATTAGTGTTCACCCTCCACCAATTCTGATTACAGATGAGAGGAAAAAAAAAGCTGCAAAAGCATAGGAAATGTTCAGTAGGAAGGAATTGCATTCCACCAGGTGAAAGTAGCCTGTGAAGATAATTATTCAAGACAGTTAACACAAAAAAATTTGTTCCCATGGGGTCAGTAGTACAACATTATCAAACAGTTATTCTTGAGATATATAACAAGCTGAAATCTAAGCTATACTGAGCTGTCTTTGCTCAGTTAAAAACCTGTTTGCACAGTCTAAGATCAAAGCTAATTCTAGCCTTGCAGTTTGCTGAATCTGCATTGTTCTTATATTAGGAAAAAATTAAAAAAAAAAAAAAAGAGGCAGGAAGGGCAGTGACAAAAGAGAAAGGAGTCATTCTGATGGAAAAAAAAAAAACAGTATACACAGGTTAGATTCCCTTCTCCTGAAAAAAGTCTAGCACATAAGAGAATGGCACAGCACACTGCTGGCGCCTCTAGAGCCACTAACGTAGTATTAAACTCCTGCATCCAGATCATGGATTCAAATATTACCCAGACCTGGAGGGAGGGTTGAGCCCTGAGGAGCAGCTGGTGGCCACTTGCCAGCCTGTTGGCCAAACCCCTCAGCCCCACCGTGCAGTGTCTCTCCATCCAGTGCTTCACCAGCCAACAGCTGGGCAACTGGTACAGAACGGTGCTGTGATGCACAGTAGCAAAAGCATCACTAAATGCCAAAAACCTATATCCTCCGCATCTCTCAATTCACTGGGCAGGTGACTTTCTCCTGGAGCAGATTGGACTGGTTAAACAGGACTTTCTCTTTGTGAACACACGTTGTTGTGTTGTCCTTTAAACAACTTTTGATGGCACCCAGCCTCTGTCTCCTCCGCAATTTTTCCTGGTGTTGAGGTTATACTCACAGGTCTATACATTTCTGAGTCTTCCCTTATATCCTTCTTGTCAATTAGAATAACATGAGCCAACATTCAGACAGCAGAGAATACCCCAGATTCCTCAACGTTTTGTAGCTGATGGAGAGAATTCCATAAGATCTCCTAGCTCCTTCAGTTCTCTGGGTTGCGTCTGATCAGGCCCCATGGACATGTGAACATTCCCCTGATATAGCTGGTCTCTGACAATCTCAGTGTCAAAACAAGTGGGAAGTCCCTGTTTCCACCCTCGCTGTCCTTTGGCTCAGAGGACTGGACAGTTCGTGGCCTACCAGAATTATTGCAAACTGAGGAAAAAAAGCACTGTCTCTGTTTTTGTCTAGACTTATTTCAGTGGATGCGGAGCAGCCTTGACTGAAAAGAAGAGAGGGAGCAAGAAAAGAAAGCAAAAACAGATGAACTGCCCACCTCTTTCTCAAATTGCTCCTCTACTGAATCCATTATCCTTGTCTGAAATTCTTTCGGAAAACGGTAAACCTCATTATTGCTTTCTGGAGTATATCTCTCTTTTTCCTATAATTTATTCACTTCCTATCTTCTTAACTATCCTTTTACTCTTGTGATATTTTTGAGGTAGAGAAGCCTTTAGATGCTGACTGTCAGCATTAACATCGAGCCAAAGTTACCTTAGAGGTATTTCACATCTGCCCAATAGTGACAGATTGTTCCTTTCGACCTGCGCGTCCCTGTTCCCTTGAGCTGCAAGTAAAGAGGGGTCTGGTAAGGATACTATGAGTTACATATCAAAAGCAAAGCATTCAATCCCTATTTAGGAGCAGACAGGCAGATGGTTATATTTCAATTAGGTCAGCAGAACAAAGTTGAGCACTTCGGCATAAATAAAGGGTCTGCATTGCTTTTCTTTGTCAGTGCTAACCACTCTTCTGGAAACTTTTCTAAATTCCATCTGAAGTCACAGGGAAATATCACCAGTGACTTCGATGAAATTTGCATCAGGCAATTTAATTTGGATATTTTTTTTTTACATACTAAAATATATAGTTGTTTTTCAGACATTGCCTTGCCCCATACACCTCCAAATCCTAGGAGAATTATTGAAACAGAGAATCTGGGTTCGCCAAGTACACAAAAAAGAGAGAAGGCCTAGTCTGTTTTCACTATTGTGTGGACCCATTACTTGAGATCACTATCTCAAAGATAGTTTGCAGGTGGAAAGATGCCTACATGCTGATGTGGATGTGCCTGTATCTAAATTCCATATTAACGCTGATTTTCTTCTTCTGGAATTTAGCTAAGACAGGCTGTAGGTTTCTCTGTGTTTCAAAAATTTGGAGTCAGACCTCGACGATCATTTATGTGCATGTCATCACTTAATTTGGTCAAGTAATAATACTTTTTCTCATACATAAAATTATCAGGGATCTAGAGCAGCAATTTCAGTTAGTCAAATGAGGCCGTGCTGTCACGGAGTATATTCATGATTAACAAGAACCCATCCTCTTTCAAAATGACATTGTGACTTAAACTTTCATATGGTTACAAGAGTAAGGAGTTCAAAGAAGCTACAAAACCTTTCAGGCATTGCTAGTGCTTTAGTAATCCAGTCACTCTTTTTAGTAATAACTGATTCAATTTAACTTTGCATCTTTCTGCCTGCCAGAAATCTCTACTTTTAGTCATCATGAATACTAAACCAGATTAAAGCTATAACATAAAGAACATAGCAATGCATAATTACTTAAAATGCCCACATTGAGTTGGAGTAATTCACAGTGACAATATGAAATCAAATTAAACTTCAGTTAAACTGTTATGCAAAGTTTTCAGTTCCAGCAAAAAAAACAACTAAGCAGAAAGATGTACTGAACAAGGTAAATAATTACCTAGCTGCTTCAAATCCATGTTAAAAAAACCACAACAAAACCAAAGTAAACAAACTAACATAAAAAAAAAAAGCTTAATGTTTATTCCTCCTAGTAACTACATACCTAGGCAAAGAAAAGACATATTAACACCACATAAGAAGAATACAGAAAATAATGCAAGATTTAGTTGGCTCCATTTCTTCAAAATAGTAGAATACCTGGATATCCAAGATGACACATCTGACTTAGTATAATTGCATTTTGTGAATGTAACCCTCAGGGAAATACCCACTTTGTTTTACATGAGCACTTTCAAATAAATGAACCCTGAAATATCTTTACCGGAGCCTCTGTATTTCGGGATGATTTCATGCTCCACATAATAAAACATTTTACCACTTCTCTACTGCAGAGTGCAGAAACATATGCACTTGTGGCTTCAAGAAAGCAGTCTTTAGTATCCTATACAGAACATTTAAGGTCTCCTGTGTAACAGCATTCTTTTGCTGACTTGCTAATCTGCCCCGTTATCCAACTTTTGATGCTTTCAGCCGTTTTGTGCAATGTGTATGGAAACAGGCTTCTTCAAGACCAGATGTATTAGTTAGACAGACTTACGTTTTGCTGGTGGTACAGGTGTTACTTTTTATTTTAATATAGTATTTTTAATTCTTTGAGGCAGTAATGACAGGAGACTCGCCCTCGACAAGCATAGAAAGACAGACTTGGGTTTATTATGCCCATGAGAATAGATTCTGAAATCACAGAATACACGTACACATTTAACTTGTGTAAACCAGATAGCGTTCTATCTCCTCCTGTGCATCCTGGGCTTGAGTTAGCCTAATTTTGATCACATTTTTATATGAACAGGGATGATACAAAAAGGTGAGAGTTCTTGACACTGAGTTTATGTAGTGTTCTCACTACATAAGTTAGGCACACAAACAAATCTTTTACTCAAGCTATCACTGAAGCTTTGATTAAATATCTTTTCTTTGAATGATTCAGAGTTGAGTAAAAAAGTAAAAAAATTTAAACACTCAAACACTTTTAAAGGGACTTTGTGGTATCTCGGTTCTCCTTTTATGAATAGCTAAAATAATAACATTAAACAAATAATGCTTTCCATGTTTTGCAATATTTGTGCCACTGAACCTCGATTGTCCATTCGCAAGCCAGATAAGTAGGTATCATTAAAATATAGAACTTTGCTATGGAGATTTAATAATAAATCTACCATACAGCATAGAATAAAGTTAGGTAGCTAATATTTTTCTCTACATTATCCACTCTTTTGAGATGTAAACTATTTCTAGCAACAGTCAGAGATATAGTCAAAAGAGACCGCCATGAAGAAGCAGCTGAGTTGCCACCACAGCAGATTTTCTCTCCTGCTCTCTATCAAACAGAATTGCAGCTACTTACCCATTTTGAATTCCAAGAAAGAAAAATGAGTATACGTCTGCAAGTCAAATGCAGGTGAGTGCAGGCCGTGTCTGTGATGAAAAAGCCTTATTAACTTCTCAGCAATATATGCATGCAATGAGAAAGTCATCTCCAGAAAGATAACTTGTAGTTTACTTAAAATCCTGCCAATGCAAGAACTTTGAAAATAAATGTTTTCTGTTTCTCATTAGTTTACTTTTCTCCAGCTTTTTCTTGTTTTCTTTTTATACAGAAATCACATTATAATCAATAGGCAATGACATTTCCAGTCTGACATTATAGAGAATATGTTTTAAGCCTACACTGTAAAAAGTTCACAGCACAGCAGGCACAGTAAATATATAAAAATAGTCAATATAGGCTGAATTCTTACATCTGTTGGAAGGATTTTTGGAAGTGCAGTACCAAGCTGCTGGGTTGCCAAAGTCTTCAAAGGTTCACTGTGAGACAATCCACCTGTCTTAGAAACAGAGCAGTTCCAGGCTATGCCCCTCTCAGCATCCACTGTACATCTCTGGAAATGAGGATCAATGGCTGTTGTTTGCCAGCTACTCCAACCTTTTAAATAGGCCCTTGAAGGAGAAGACATTCAAGAAATAAATTTCTCTGACATAATGCAGCAAGCATCCTTATTATCTTGGTATTTTTGCTCTTCTATGTCCTCATGTCCCACATGAACTCAAGCAGAGTTGAAAACCAGGAGCTATATCCCAATTTAAAAGATCTTGAAATAGAAGAGACTTCATTACTTCAGCTGTGATCTGACAATGATATAGAACTCCAATTACAAAGACAACAAACATGATTTTTAAAGTGATTTGACCTTAAGTCTATGAAGTAAGGAAACGTTCTTAAAAGGAATTTTTTAAACTCATTTCCTCCCTGAGTTTTGGTGTTTCAGCACTAGGGAAAGAAGAATTAGTACTTATGCAATTTCTTTAACCAGGTATTTCAACATTTATGGAACTCACAGTATTAATCTATTAATCTTAATTATTAGGCAGATTAAGCAATTTTCCAGTAGAATATAGAGACTTGCTGCTATTTTCAGTTCCATCTCTTTGAGTAAATTGCATTCTGTGCTCGTAGGGGCATTTGGAGTTAATGCTGCAGGTTTCACAACATTGCATCTCCATTCTTTGTATGAATTCAGGGTTCATCCATCCCCTGACCTTTTCAGTGACTGCAGTCTATCCATCTAGCACCAGCATGGTACACCCCTGCTGGAATCTGTACAGAAACAGGACATTCTTCTCTGACAATGCAGAGTTATGCCTTGGTGACAAAAAGGAAAGCGAAGTGAACCTTACTGAGAAATGGTCTATCTATAGCACTTGTAGCCAGTGGGATCCAGAAGACCTCTATGTTAATCTAGTCCTAGTCCAGAGTTCTGCCATTGCTGTTAATGTCAAACAGATTTTTCACGTCTTTGTGTGCTAGCCAGGTAATAAAATTCTGTTTTGATTGGTGCAATTAGTCCATGAAAAGTGACCTTAAATAAAATACTACTAGATCCTTTGCTTTTTTGTTGGGTTTAAATCTGTGGACTAGTAAGTTTATTTATTTTTCTTATTATCACTGAAGAAATTCCAGCTAAAAGGAAGAAAGTTAGCATTGCAAAGCTTCCAAACTATGAAAAAGCTGAGATTTCTTAAGTGCCATGGAGGGCACACTTGCAAAGGAATGGTATTGCACAAGTGAAAAGTCAGCACTACAAAAAAGCAACCACACATTTTTCCATTCCAAAAGCATCTCTAGATTGACCAAAAATGAGTAGTTCTGTGAAAGCTAACTATGTATCACTTGGAAGTAACAGACAATTCTTGAGTTTCATACTGTACTTGCAAGATTGTGTTTCCTAACACCAATGAAAGATATTTGTGTTGTTTTAGGTCTGGTTTTCTTCCATTTTGTCTTCCCAAGAATTGTCCTAAATACATTTCTCTGACGTTTCCCTTATTTGAAGAGTTGTTCCTGGAACAGTGTTTCATTGTGTTATTACATACTTTTCCTACTTCTTATGAAATGGTTAAAAAGTTTGGATACCTACAACTCTGTTTTTGAAAAGCTAGCACTGCTGGTAGGCTCAGCAATATTTTTCTTTTTTGTTATTGGATATGCTGTCACTGGCCAGGGCAGTTATTTGACCCTTATCAGAAAGGAAGGCAACCAGCAGGACACCAAGACATTTGAAAAAAACAAGAACCATTCTTTCGGTTTAATAGATAATAATACAATAATAATAAATTAATTAATAGATATGCACGTATATGTACACTGACAGACAGAGAAACCCTTTTGAAATCTCTTAGAATTATATCTGCCATGTACACAAAACAATCTAATGGAGCTTAACAAAACAGGGAGAAAACTGGTTTGATATTTGTCATTTTTCACCTCCTCCCACACAAAGCTAGGAGGATTTGAAGCCTGTGTCAGCACTGCATCTCTAATTTCAGCTTCTGATGATGCAGTGGAGTGACAATCCAAGCATATTTCTAGAGTTTTTACAGAGTGACTTTCAGGGCACAACACCAGTTCTAATTAAAGTTCTCATGGCATTATCATAAGGGGAATTTCCCTAACTGGAACTGTCACTTGAGAGGCCCTGCAGATGACTCTTCGTTTGGTGGCAAAGGTGGGTCTCCTGATCTTTCAGTGCAAATCCTGATGAGCACTGATCTATGCGTTGCTGATTGGTTTGGTTGAGCACAATCATAAATCAGATCTGAAAACAGGACCCAGTTCAGTGAGATCTAAACGAGATTCACTAAAGCAAATGATAATGATAAATAGATGGAAGAGAAAGGTATTAATTTTTTTCCCAGCAATGTTACAAAAGGACTTAAAAACCATTACCTTGATCGTTCCTAAAGCGGTTTGCAGAAAGCCCTCATCTGTGTTACATCTGCTCACTCCAATGCAAATTGCGTATAAAGCTAATACTTTGCATTTTGATAACTTGCTAATTGAAGAATTCCTTCATCCTTTAAGAATATAAATTACATCTTGATGTTACATGCCTCGTTAGATAACAGGTGTTTGGAGATCTGTTGCTTTATAGAAACGCTCACCTAATTCTTACATGAAAAATCTTGCAATCTTGATGTACTCAATTGCTAACATTGTATAAAAGTCCTTCATCTGCTAGTCTGATAAACTGTTCATCAGCATGTAATAATGATTTTAGCCTAAGCATAAGCTGAGCCAGCTTGCTGACTGCTTTGACTCAGTATGTCTAATCGTATTATTTCTTTGGTTTCAGGTTACATGATTTGGCACTAATTGTTCTGAAATTGCTTCATTTTAATTGCTGGTATTTCTGATTTAGTGTTAAATCAAACTGTATTTCCATTAGTAAAAATAGCAGCTGATTGGAAGGCAATGGGACATCTCACCTCAATTAGGTGTGAAAAATTATTCCAGAGAAAATGATGTAATTATAACTAAACAAATTTTGTGAGGTACTTTAATTTCATATATTATTTCATCATGCAAGTTGTTCCTGTGGGTCAGCTAAGCTTTTATTATCAGTCTTAAATACAACACATTAATGACAAAAATAGGATAAGATTCCACGTGCCTGTCCTGTCTTATGAACCAATTCCTGCATGACAGGCTGAACAAAATATATGATCAAACCCCATTATTTTAATAGCAAAAGAATATTCTGATAAGTCTGAATTCTGTGTTGTAGCCCAACTAAATTAAGATTTCTCCCTGCAGGTATTGGGGAAGTGAAACCATGTTTTCCACCTATCTTATAATGAGGAATAACTTACCTAACAAAAATAGGGAGATAAGATCCAAAACACAGACAAGTTTTGGTCTTGATTTCTGCAGTAGAAATTCTGAGTATCTGGCTGTGTCCAATACTTTGTATAATGTGAACTCCGCATAGGATCTCTATTTAAGCTACATTAGATTAGTTCAATATCACGTAATTTTTATTGCATATTATTGTTAATGTGTTGATGTTTATTTACAATATGTATTTCAGTTGGACAAAAATTTTCCCATCAGATTCTACCTTTCTATCAGAAGAAAAGCTTTCTACAGCCTGCTATTATTCAGATTAAGTATATTACAGAAGGAACAAAAAAACCTTGAAACCAAGACAATTCAGGGAAATAAACTTTTTTCAATCTTAACGGAATAAAATGCTTTGGCTGTTTTCTCAGTTTCTGCAATCAGATCAATGTTTTTACATTATTTCAAATAAGTTGGCATTGATGATTTATAACATCAAAATGGATATTTATTGTAAAGTACTTTTAAATGAAAATTAATCAAAATTTGGGGTGGTTCTCATGTCATGCATGAAAGACACATTTGTGTTTTAAAATAATCTGAAATAAGAAATGAGAGCTTTAGCTAATGTTTACAAAGTACAAAACATGAATTCCCTTAAAAGATCTTAGTATTGCAAAGATCATTGAAATTAATTCAATTTCATGGGGCAAGAAATCAAAAGAAACATTCTAGAAGGAGTGGATATAAGGCGTTTCATTTAGAAGGCAGAGTGATATCCTTGTTACACACCCAGTTCTCATTTTCTTTTAAGAACAGCCTTCAGTTGTTCTGTTGTATTTCATACCTATTTAGCTGGAACTCGTTTTTATTAGCATACAAGAAATGAGGTCTTATTTCCTTTCTAAGATAGTCCTCCATATTCCAGTCGCACTTCGGACACATGCACCTGAGACAGTGCAGAGAAACTCTCTGAGTTTCTCTCTCAGAAAAACATCTATTCTCTTTCCAGAAGTTCAGGGCTTTCCTAGCAACCATGTTACTCTTCATGCCACATAGCGGAGAGATACGTGTGGGGTGTTCAGTGTTTGTTAATGCAGAATTCGTCGTTAGGTTTTGGATGTAGTCTGCTGGCTGTGTGACGAGGGGGGAGAAGATCAGAGTCTGGCATGTAAAACAATTCAGTGTTGTTCTACTGGTATAAATCAATATACATTAACTGAAATGACAGAGAAGTATTAAAAAGGGGAAATGTCCCCATTTTAGAGCTAAGACAGAATGAACTGTAAATTTCTGTCTCATTTAACTTTAATTAATTCAAAGCGGAATACATGCAGATCTGAAAGCAGAATTCACAGATTCATTTGTTCATTTTCTCTCCCTCAGTTGTTCAAAACCACCCTTACCATGGTTGATTCTCTGTTTCCTTCAATTAAAAATTAATATTCTCTGACTTTAGGGGCCAAGGGGATAAATCAAAGATATTAATTCAACACTATGCATAAACAGATTCCTAACCTCCACTTGGAAAGTGACTCCCTGTGTAGAGGAGAACTAAAATGTCAGAATTTAATGTGCACATGCTGATGGCTTTCAGAAAAGGTGCAGGTGGAAGCTGCCTTGCTAAAAATAATGGAAGGATGAGTATTCAGAAGTCACATTTAATCAAAATTAATATCAACATATGCTTTTAAACACAGAACATCTGAAAGATGGGACTTCAAAGTTCAAATGATTTCTCTTTTAATTGAGAGAGCAGAAAATGACACCACATTAAGGTACAAGGAGTAAGACATAAGAAAAGTTTTACAGACTTTTGTTATCTAATGAACGCAAGCACCAACCCAAACCATGCTGAACTCATGCAACAGTTTCCAAATAGGGAGTCTATCAGAATATTACGATGAAAAAGCTGGAAGAGTAGCTGGAAATAAAAAATATATATGGGTCAATACTACAGTGCTTAATGATGTTACAGAATTTCTCTTTTTTAAAAATATTGATTTAAAAATATGAATTTATGATGGTTTGACAGCTGTTAAAAATTATTATTACCGTGAAAGGAACTTGAACACTTCCTTTGGATGTAGCAGAACCCATTAGCTGCTTAGACGTCTCCTGTGACTACCCAATTTCAATGAGAGCAGAGTTTGAGAGGCTCTCTTTCTGCTTGTGGCTTCTGGACAGGTAGCAGCGGGGAGGGAGCCCGTGCTGAGGCAGGCCCCGACGGGCCCACAGCGCAGCCCGGCTAGGATGGTGGAGCCCCTAAGATCCTGACACGGCCCCCAGAGCAGTGCAGAAAGTGGCCCCCTCCTCCCCACCTCTCCCCCCACCCCATTCGTGAGCAGCCTCCAGCCACTGCCTGGCCAAGATCACATGACCATCCACCGGCCCAGGCAAGATTAACTCCTCAGAGACCGATGCTTTCCTGAGTCAGAGAAATGGGTGAAGACGCGTGAGGGAAACTACATGGGACATAGAGGTCAGTGAAGAGGAAAGAGCTGAACCCAGATGAGAGGAGAATGAGGAGATGTCCTAATTCTGGGGCTTAAATTGTCTTGTAAGGCCATGGTGAAGATAATGATTGATCCATTAGACTGTTTCCTGTAACTCATGACATGTATGGGGGGATTGGAGTGTTCTAACAGTAGCCATGGGCAAAAGGTATTTGTGCTGAGCAAGCAGATGTTGAGGTGGCTGTGTAATTAAATGAGAAGCATGAGTGGAGCGAGATGAGTGCCCCAGGGAGATGAAATAGAAGAGAATTTTGCCCCTCAGAAATAGAAGATTTCTGCTCCCAGAGATGAAGATGACTTCAGAGAGATGAAGAGAACTTTTGTTTTATACTAGAACAGCTCATCCGTAGAACTGTACCCCATAAGTTGACATGGCCTACGAAAGCAGCTGTGGGAAGGTCGCAAGGCATGGGAAGGACTTTCACAGAATGATCGGATGCTTTAACCCCGAGCGCGCTAATCCACTGTGACATTAAAACCACGAGAGAACTGTTTCTTGTGGAGAAGTCTCCATGGCTTGGCAGGAGAGACTCCTCTCCGTAAGTGAACTGAAGAAAGGTTATTTTAGAGGTGGTAAACTGACTGAGAAATACCAGGTTTTGTCTCTTTACGTTGTCAGTTGGGAAATATCTGAAAGAGAAGTTTAGGGGGAGGAGAAGTGTTCTGAAGGTTTAATCTGATTCTTATTATATTTTCTTTCTTTTAGTTCTGTTAATAAAGCTTTCCTTATATTCTTTAAGGTTTGAGCCTGCTTTTCTTCTCCTACTCCTTATCTCACAGAGGGAAATGCTCTGGTACTTTGAGAAAATTAGAGTGCTCAAAGCAGGCCAGCCACCAGCATACTACAGCTAGGAATAATGGAATAGGACTGCGGTTCTTTTTTGTTGGTTTTTGGAAACGGGGCCATGATTAAGAGGGACAGCTGGGCAGGGAGAAGGGAGAGTGGGGGGCCCAGCCCAGGCCTGGCCGGCCCGCACCTGGAGGGGAGCCCGGCCGGGCCTGGCCCGTCGGGGCCTGCCTCAGCACGGGCTCCCTCCCCGCTGCTACCTGTCCAGAAGCCACAAGCAGAAAGAGAGCCTCTCAAACTCTGCTCTCATTGAAATTGGGTAGTCACAGGAGACGTCTAAGCAGCTAATGGGTTCTGCTACATTCAAAGGAAGTGTTCAAGTCCCTTTCACGGTAATAATAATTTTTAACAGCTGTGAAACCATCACAGAATTCATTAACAAAAGAAATAGAAAATAAGTTTTTAAAAATCACTGCTTCCTTAATTATAGCGAATGTCATTGCAGAGCTGAGTGAAATAATTATGTGTGTTCTTAGGGTCCACTGAAGTACAGCATTTTTTATGAGAGTGTTCCATCTGTCATTCCAAACTAAGAACTCAAACATTTTACGGGCATCTAATAAATTTTCCAGGTTGTTGCATTCTTACCATTGGGAAGGAAAACTCTAGTAACACACTTAACTCTATCATTTTTCACTTGCTTACCTATTAAATAATGGAAAATTAGAAAGTTCAGTCACTGTCATTTACACACCTCTCTGGTTTCAAATATCAATTTTCCTAATATTGTTGTTTGGCCTGTGGTCCTATGGAAATATTTGATGACTGATGTTAGATTTTGCTTTTCTGAACTAATGAATTAAATCCAGGAGAAGGACCCAACACTACTGATGGGAGGCACTGAATTTTCCAAATTTAATTTCGGATATCTAGAATGGTGTCTCCTCTTTTCAGTCATATGATGCAATTCTTATTTAATCTGTAGTAATTTTATCTGTAGTTTTATAACACACCAGCTGTCCTATGTTAGTCCAGAGGTTCACATTATTGTACCCTCCTTCCAGCTGCATCTGCGAACAAATGACTGAGAGAGAATGAGAAGGGGCAAACCATGGAGGTTCCTCTTCCTAACACAACTTGCTTCATACTTCACAATAATTCTACAGCACAGAGGCTGCCTGAGTCATTAGTACATATATTTGGTAACCATGTTTTTTCCAAGCCTTTAAAAAAATGTTCTTCCAAGAACTTGTCCAACCTGCCATTTCATTCCTTCATGTGAACTTTACAATAAAACAAACTTGACAGAGAGTCCATCTTGCTATTTGCCTGTTTAGGAGACACCTTTGGTTGTTTTGAACTAGGCTTCTGCTAGCATGTCCTGGAGGAGGTGAGAAAATCAATTTGCTTCCTACATGACATGATGATTTGTGGACCTGCCTTCCAAAATTCTTGTAATCCCAGCTGGAGAGTACTAGTTTACTCAGCCAGACCCAGTACAGAAGTTGCTTGGTACCTTTGATCATCCTTGTTGTCCCTTGCTGAAGTTTCTCTCTTTCAACTAGATTTTCTGCTGTTTGTTTGCAAGATGAAGAGATCATAACTATGCAGACCAGTAAAGAGAAAACTGGCAAAATCAAGTCCTCATGTTCCACTTAATTATTTTCTTACAATTTTCAACTTTATACTTGTTTTGATCTGAAAATGGTTTGGATCATGAATCTGACTTTTCATGGAACTATATGACAAATGCACATTTTGAAAATCACCCTGTGCTACAGTAAAGTCTTAGATTTGTTTTGAACATTCCATTATTCTATATTAAACAGCATGTTGTAAGACTGTCACAATGTTTGTGCACCTCTCTATCAGTGTATCTATGCTTACTAATCCCTCTCAGTAGAGAACAAAAGCATTTAGACAGTAGCTGAGTCACACACAGCACTTGCAGTGATGTGCATGATGAACTTTGGGTCTCTAGTCTGCTATTAAGTAGCTTGGATTAGGCATTGTCTTTCTTAGCTCATCTGGAACCTCATGAAGGTTTAGCAGTGTAATGGTTATACTGTTCCTAAGTTTTCATAGAACTGTAGAATTCCAGGTTGGAAGGGGACCTCAAGGATCATGTGGTCCAGCCTTCCTTGGCAGAAGCCAAGTTTAGACAGGATGGTCCAGCACCTGGTTCAGCCAAATCTTAAAAGTGTCCAGCATTAGGGAATCCACCACTTCCCTGTGACTGTTCCAGTGGATGATTGTTCTCATAGGGAAAAATTTTCCTCTTGTGTCTAAATGAGATCTCCCCAGGAGTGACTTGCACCCATTACCCCTCATCTTTTCTGTGTGACTCCTGTAAAAAGGGAATCTCTTTTGTCTTTGCAGCCAACCTTTTAAATACTGGAACATGGGGATTAGTTCTCCCTTAAGCCTTCTTTTCCAAGGCAGAAAACCCCAGTTCTCCAAGCCTTTTCCCATATGACAGGTTTCCTGGTCCTTTGGTCATCTTTATGGCCCTTCAGTGGACTCTCGTCAGCCACTCCACATTTTTTTCGTATGGCAGTGGCTAAAACCAAACACGGTGTTCCAGGTGTAACCTGACAAATGCTGAGTAGAGAGAGACAAGGACTCCTCTATCTCTGCTGGTGGTGTCCTTGCTGATGCAGCCTGGCATCCTGCTGTCTTTCTCTGCCATTACAGGCCTGTTCACTGAGCTATTGTCCAAGCATATCCAGGTCCCTTTCCACAGAGCTGCCCCCAGACAAGTAGATGCCAGTCTGTGCTTATGTTTTCCCAGGCACAATACCTTGCACTTGTCCTTGCTGAACAACCTAACGTTCTTGTTACTCTTCCAGCCTATCCAGGTGTCTATGCAGGATGGCTGTCCATTATGAAGTGTCCACACCCCCACTCGGTTTGGAATCATCAGCAAACTTCATCACTGTGCACTTGATCGCATATTCCAGATAATTTATTGAAGACACTAAACAGTTTTGGGTCCAATATCTATCCCTGGGGGACCACATTTTTGCTACAGGCTGATAATTTTTAAAGGAGCTTTATACCACCACATCCTGGGTGCAACCAGGCAGCCAGTTGCCCACCCACCTTGCAGACCACTTGTCTAATCTGTAACATAACAGTTTTCCTAGGGGTTGCTCCGAGAAACTGTATTGAAAGCCTTGGAGAAATCCATGTGGACAATGCCCCACACTGACAAAGCAGGTTACTTTGTTGTAGAGGGAAATCGGTTTGTCAAACATAATCTGCCGTTGATGAATCTATTCTGACCTTTCCCAGAAATGTGCTTCATCTCACTTGTGGCATCTCCCAGGAGAAATTGCTCCATAATTTTTCCAGGGAATGAAGTAAGACTGATGGACCTATAACTTTTGGATTTAAGGTCTTCCTGCAAATAGGGATGCCTTTAGTTTTCTACCAGCTTTCTGGTTGTCCCCTGATCTCCACAACTTCTCAAAGTTTATGGAGTGTAGCCTCACAATGATGTCAGCCATCTCTCTTAACACCCTCAGGTGGATATTGTCGGGGCCCATCGATTTGTAGGGATCAAGTTTCTGTAATAACTCAAATACCAACTCTTCCTTCTCTACTGGTAGATTTGTGTTTGCATCAATCCAGAATTTTCTTCCCAGTTACTGAGGCCCATCAGTGCTGGGAAAGACAGAGGTGAAGGAAGTATTAAGAATCTCCCACTTTTCAGCATTGTTGGTGACTAATTCACATCTCCTGTTAAACAGTAGGCCAATATTATTCTTCTGTTTCTGTTTGTTTTTTGAGTACCTGAAGAACCCTTTCGTGTGGCAAATTTCAATTCAAGCTGAGCTTTTTCTTTTCTAACTGCATCTCTGCACACCCTGGCAATGACCTTGTAGTTCTCAAAGGGTATTCTTCTGTATTTACATCTTGGTACCTGTCCAAAAATGGTCGTGCCACTGTTGAAGGCTGGACCAATTAGAAATGGTGGTAACACCCCACAGCATCTGTGATAACGTATCAAAGAAGAAGAAAAAGAAAAAATTATTGTGCACTTGTAATTGCAGCCACAGATCAGTGTGAGAATCTGTGAGAGGAACAACTCTGCAGATGCCAAGGTCAGTGGAGAAGGAAGGGCAGGAGGTTCTCCATGCACCGGAGCTGAGATTCCTCTGCAGCTTGTGGTGAAGACCATGGTGAAGCAACTGTGCCCCTGCAGCCCTTGGAAGTAACAGGGATGCAGAGATCCACCTGCACCATGCAGGGGTCCCAGACTGGAGCAGGTGGATGCCTGAGGGGAGGCTGTGACCCCGTGGGAGACCCATGGAGAGAGGGTCTCCTTGAAGAGACCCTCTCCTTCCCTCTCCTTGGAGGACTGCACCCTGTGGAAGAGTGACCCCTGTTGCAGCAGTTTGGCAAGGACTGTGAGATGGAGCAACGTTGGAGGAGCTCATGGAGAACTGTCTTCCATGGGAAGGACCCCACGGTGAGCAGGGAAAGGACTCTTCTCCCTCAGCAGCAGAAGAAGCCACAGGTGATGAACTGACCATAAACCCCCATTTGCTGTCTCCCTGCGCCACTGGGGTAGGAGGTACAGCTGGAACGCAGGGAGGAGTGGGGGGAAGGTGTTTTTAAGGTCTTATTTTATTTCTCGTTATCCTTCTCTGATTTTGTTCTAATAAATTCTATTAATATCTCTAATTCTAGCCAGTTTTGCCTGTGACAGTATTTGGTGGGTGATGTCTCCCAGTCCTTATCTCAACTCATGAACCTTTTGTTATATTTTCTCTCCCCTGTCCAGGCTGCAGAAGGGAATGAGAGATGAGCTTGGCGAGCACCTGGTGTCTAGCCAAGGTCAACCCATTACAACATTCAAGGATTTCCTTAACATGAAGTGCTGCTTCTACTCCACTTCCTCCTTGCCTATCTTTACTAAACAACTTGTAACTATCCTTCATGATCCTCCAGTCGTGTGAGTTGTCCCACCATTTTTCAGTTATTTCGACAATACAACTCTCTCACTGTGTCTGATGATCCAACCGCTCCTGTTTCCTCCCAGCCTGAGTGTTTCACTATGCATACACTTGAGGTGGTTGGTCTTCTGATTCTCATCCTGGGAGGCAGCTAAGTAGCATTTTTTTGCAGCTCTGGTTGGCCTGGTCTATTCCCCAGTTTGTTGCAATATCATGAGTGTTGCCACTCTGGATCCTGTACCCCAAGTCCTTCAGTTTAAAGCCTGCCTCACAAGTCGGTCAGTGCATTGCTAAAGATTCCTTTGCCTCTTCTAGACAGGTGGATGCCATCCCTCCCTGACAGTCTATAATCATGGTAGAATGCCCCATTGTCATAAAAGCCAAAACCCTCAAAAAAAGCATCAGCCACAAAGCCAGAAGTTGGTTTGCGTTCTATGTCTGTTTCCAGCTACACCCTCTCCTGTAACCCATAAAACGGAAGTAAAGGTAACTTGGACACCAACACTTCTCATTTGGGGGCTGAAGCTTTCCCTCATCTGCCCAAATTCCAGCTTGCAGTATCATTTGTGAAAAAGTAGCAAAGAATAGCAGACTGTGCTCTGAACAAGTTGTGGCACCTTCCCAGCAGCATCTCCGACCTTAGCTCCCAGAAGGCAGAGTACCTCCCGTGATCCCCTGTCAGCCCAGCAGGTGTGGGTGCCTTGGTGACCCTTAGCAGAGAGTCACCCACGACTATTCCTCATTTCTTTTTGCATTTTTCACTGTGTGCTGCTGTACAGTTTCTCCTTGCAGACCTTGCTTGTGGGTGTCTACAGTTGTTAAAGATGCAAATCTATTTTTGGTTGTAATGCTGGAGGGTTAGGAATGATGCAGAGTCCTGATTTTGTAGTTAATTTTTCTTATAGTTTCATGGAACTATGCAAATTATATGCTGCTTTGCCAGCTCCTCTCAAAACACCTAAGTAGTCTGAGGAAAGTTGAAGAGGCCTGAAAAAGATAATCAGTTTGTAAATGCCTATACTAAGTATTTCGGGTGATAAATTGCAGATTATCTCCATCCAGCATTCCAGACTGCCTTCACTTCCACCCTTAGCCCCAGAGTCAGTTTAAAGAGATGTGATAGACACAATATCCTTCAGAGATTTCATGTGAGCAAATCTCACCAGTATATTCTTGGCACAATATTAGCCTGGCCTCATACAGATTACTTATCACAGTACCCTTACATTTCATGTTAGAAACTAGTAACTGATGAAACATTGAGATACAGCCAGGTTTTGAAGGTTTACAGTAACTCTCTTTCCTGAAGACATGAACTCTTTAATGAAGGGCTTTTCCAACTCCATAAATTTCAGGGTCACAATCATTGTCAGAAAATGTGGGTTTAAGTTCTAGGTAAATTAATAACTTTATCCTTTCTGAATAAGAAAAGATCTCACTCACACTTCTCATAAATGCAACACTTGCATTTGTCTCAGAGCTTTCCACACAATATTTAGTAAAAGCTGTGTACTCCCTGTTTATTTGCATTTCTCTGTTGGCCCCTCTTATATCTTGTGGGGACAAAGAAGAGTCCAGGAGGGAATTTTCTCTCTGCAAATTCAAGCAGGGGCTTCCTCCGTTGAGCAGAGAAAGGAGCATGGCTTCCAGAAGGGTGTGAATTTAAAGATGTTTTTTTTTCCCATTCAGAAGATGCTGTGCTAATTTAAAAGATTTCCTTGACGTATTGACAAAGAGACCTCCTTCTAGGATTTAACCTTTCCCATACTGGTTGTTCTTGACTTTGATGGCTGTTGATTCCAGCAGACGTTGTGATGGCCAACACTGTAAATCTTCACACTAAAATCAACCTTAACCTTTCTCTCAGTCTAGCATAATAAACTTCAATGGTTAACCTGGAGCATCTCTTTTCTGCTCTAGCTACGAGCTTTCTAGGACAAGGACCATCCTTCTGTTCATGCTGTATGGCACTCCTTACACAGAGGGCTTTGGGTTCAGTTGCCAAGGTAAAATCCGGTTTAAACAGATACAGGACTCATCGAGGCACCTATCTGCCAAGTCATGCTTTAGAACAGAATTTCCTATCATTTCTTAGTTATATTGAGATTTCTGTAATACGTATTCAAAATTTGTTTTCAATTAGCTGAAAGTTTATGTTTTAGAGCATAGCGTGGTAGCCTTTTCCCCTGGTTTCTATGTGGTTACTCACTTTAACAGCTGGTTTTATTTCATAATAATACTACTTTAAGACAAACTCTATTTCAGAGATTTCGTGCCATGTTCATTTTTCAAGCTTCTAATGCTAAAGACTAACTGACATTGCTAGAGCCATTTCAACATGAAGCTTTTATTTGAAGTGATGTAGCAAAAAGATTTTAATCTACTTTTAATCACCTATTGTTCTTATAAGTAATCAAAATTTGTTTAGTCCTGACTTCAAATAGGGATGTTGCCACATGGATTCCTATGGCTACATTTCCAATTAATAACATTCAGAAGCCCTGAAATGTGGCATTTCACTATTCACTACTCAAAACTCTAAAGTGTTTCAGTCTCTCTCTAGAGCTACAGTGAAGATAATTTAATCATTCCTCAGGTAGATTATATTAATTATCATACATAACATTTCTTCCCTATTACATCTTAGGCAATGATTCAAGTGTTAATATAAATGTATATTTTAAATTGGCTAGGAGATAACTAATAAAGAATCTTTTTATGAAGGGACGGTGGTTTCTGACTCAGATTCCTTTTATTTTATGTAACTTTTAATTTACCTGTAACACTTTCTTATGCAAGTTTTCTATTCATAATCTACTGAAATGTCATTTATGATTAATTTTAAATTAATTTTATTACATGCATCTCATACTCTTGATAGAAGAGTATTACAGTGTTTCACAGAATCATTGGCAGTTTATACTAAGGTTTATGTCTCTCTCAAATTGAGTCTTCCTCTCTTTAAATGGGGAGACAAAATTTAAAAAGGCCCTCTGTTAACTAGACTTTAATGCACATTAAAGCTTTTTATGTTCTATCTGCTTGCTTAAAAATTCAAGCTCTTAGCTGAGCAAGCAAGCAAACCCAAATTTCATATTCTTAACATATATAATATAACAGCTCAAGTCACAAAAGCAAGGAAGCAAAAGGAGTTGAAAGGATGGAGATGAAAAGTTGATCCACAACACTTTTGTCTTGCAGATCACATTTAGGCAATGGCAGCTGAGGGGCCTAGGGTTGCGATAGCAACTCAAGGGCAGAAAACCTGATCTGCTTCTTGAGGGCTGAGGCAGCACCCCACACCACACAGAGTTCTCTACCTGTGAGGGAGCCTTCAGAAGCCAAAACTTCTGATCTTGCTACTCCTGGCATCCAACTGGATCAAATCATCCCATCTGCAGAGCAGATTTTTATTCATTTCCCATCAATGAATAATTTTTCAATCTTTGACAAAATTCACCTTTTTAAAAAATTAACATGGACATTTATGATTCCTGTATTTAAAATACATTTTCCAGGCTAAATAATACAGTATGCAAACAGGATAGAAATACTCTGAAAGGAGAAAAATAAAGCCTCTGAAAGTATTTGCCTTTGCATATGGAACCCTCTGATTAAAAGAAGCCAAGTACATACCACCTCAGGTAATTTCAGTTCTAAACTCCGGATTCCACAAGTAAGTGATTTCCTTAATGGAAGAGTTTAAACATTTCTTTTGGGAATATCAGGCACTTGAGCACTATTGAAGCAGAATGCCACTTACAGTTTAAGAAAAATTACTGTCAAGTGAATAATGGCTGCTTAAGGCACATGTTATCTATTTCTGCAATTAGTAGAGAAATCCTGTTGTAAGACTCATTTAAAACATCAGTTTTACTGCCACAGGAAAGCAGGAATGTGTGTTGTGTTTGGCAGCACCGCTGTGCTGTAGTTAAAGGCCTGTCAGACTTACTGTTACAGGGTTTTATTTTGAGAATTATGCAACTATGAAATATAAATTTTCTCCAAACAAAGTCTGCATTCAAAATTTCCCCTGAGAAGGAGTTTCTTCTTACAGAAAATGAGTCAGTCAAACGGGATTTCTCTTTTTTTCAGTGTTGTCAAAAGTGATTTTTCCTTTTTAATGTTAAAAATATTAAAATCTTAAACCTAAGTTGCAATAAATTAAGCATATATTCATATTCTTCATGAAGCAGTGGATATGAGACTTGCCAAACTCTATTTCTCTCAGAGCTAAGTCCTGCACACTCTAGTGTACTGTTTCCCACCAGTTCACATGCTATATACATTAAGAATCTGATGAGAAGTCTTTCCACAGAGAAGTTTGAATAAAGGCTCAGTGAGTGTAAGTGTATTCTGCACTCAAGTGAGGACACGTGTCCCTGAAAACAGAGTAGTTCCAGAAGTATCTCCTTTCTGAAGTAGTGGTAAAAAAATCTCTCCCTATGTATGTAAAGACTCTGATTCCCAGGGAACCTGCTCTAGCGTGATAGTTTTAACCTAGAAATGGTAATTGCAAGCATGTATTCACAACATTTCCAGGCTGAAAATTCCGACATGTATTGTGCTATACATAATTCATCAGGGTTGAAAACCTTCAGCCCATTACTTGCCTATGTGTAAAAAACCAGAAAACTTTGAATAAATGGACCTCACGACAGAATTAGACTGGACAGAGAAAAGAATGTTGAGATGGGGACATGACACAAAATGCAGTTCCTAATCTAATATCCCACATCCATATGTAGTGCTGTGTTAAGGTTTCTGAATCACCATATGAGCATCCGCTTCCCTTCCTCCTCCTTAGTGCTGTTCAGATCCAGGCCCATAGGACAAATGTCAGTATTTTTCCACCATATTCCTCATCTGGATGACATAAAGAGCAGAGAGACAGAACATGCTCCTTCCACATCAAGTCAAAGCCATGAGGAGATCTACTGTTCCAGAAGTTCAACCTGAAATACAGTTTCCTCTGAATAGAAAATTTGGAAGATCTTGCTATATTCTGTCCATGTGTATTTCTATACTTTGTGAGAAAAAGAGACCTCCATGGCTTTTATCATAAGCCTGGATGCAGATGTTAGCTTTGCAAACATGACATTTTGCACTTTTAACGATATTTACTGTCTGTCTGCAACATACATGGCAACACCAAACACTTTTCGCTATTGAGGAACACTATCCAGACTGTAATATTTCCTATGAGACAGTCCTGATGGAAAGACAAAAATGTATGTACTAGACACAAGTATAATAAATAAGCCTTAATAATGTACAGAGAACAAAAAACTATGGTAGGTAAAGTTTTCCTGCTGTCTGGGACAGGAGATTTCCTCTGGAGTAGATTGCCTCCACACTCTATTTTAGTGTAATTTGGCTGACTCTTTTCTTTGGAGCCTCCACTCAGCAAATTACACGTACTTCTGCTTTCTTACTGTGGTGGTTGATTTGGTGCTAAATAGCACACATTGTGCAAGCAGATTTGTGAGAAGGAACATGTTTGTGGGATGTAAAATGTGGCCTGGGCATACAAGGGAGTGTGCAGCTCATGGTCGTGCAACATTCTTTTAGACATTAACGAGATGTGATGTGACTTTCCCTGGGAGAAAGTCTAACACAATGCGGTGCTCCCATCTTGTTAACTGGCATTACGTAGTCTTAGATTTTCATACAATGATGTTCACTGATCTGGCATCTGCAAACATTGTCTCATGTTAGCTTCAATACAAATGAGATATACAGCAAGAAGAAAATCTCAAACAGTACATTTTGCTCTCTTCAAACTATATTTCTAGTATTATACATTTCAAGTTTTGTTTTTAAGGTTATTACATCATATTCCACACAAACAGGTACATTAAAGTCAATAGCAAAAACCTTTGTCTATATTTCGTGCCTTCATTTTACTGGAATTCTTTCTTTGCCCCACAGAAGAAAAACAAAGATGCTTGCTGTTATCATACTAGTTTCACTTAGAAACTCATGCTTGCAGAGTTCAAAATACTATTCAAATTAAAATATTTTGTCACTTATTCTACGAATTTCAAACTTGTGTAACATCCTTGCTGGTTAAATTTGAAATGTTCTCATGGTAAAAGAAGAAGGTATATCAGAAGAAGGATTCAGCCCTGAGGCAGCTCTGGCAGTAAGTGTAAATTTAAGTGCTCTAACACACTGAAAAGTTCATCTAGTGGAGGTGTGGGAAGAGAACAAGGGCATCAAAACAAAAATAAGTGTCTTTTAACCACTCCATTTCTACAGGTATGAGGAAACCAAACAGTCTTTGCTCTCATAGTATGAATGCCATGTTTCCAGCCTTGTTTATACAGGCCTTATGAGAAGAGACATTTAATAAATTGACTACAAAGCAAATCTGAAGTAATTTTGTTCCCTCCTCATAACTTCGTGGATGGAAACCTTTGGTGTTTTGATTGTGTGCCAGTGAAGTGGAGGGTGTCCAAGACAAATCTTCATTCTCCAACATACCCTAAATATTGCCCTAACGTATACACTACCTTTTTTCATTCATTCCTGGTATATGTGGTATAAGATTGTAAGCTGAAATAACAACTGCTAGGCTCTGCAGAAAAAAATTGTACATAAATGACAGATTCTTAGTCCATTAAAACCCTAGGACTACACTTATTTCTCTAGGCTCCATCTTTTACTGCTACATTTTGCTCTGGCATCCAGGAGTAAGTGCAGTTTTGCTTCTGGAGGCATCCAGTGGAGATCCTCTCCGGAGGACAGAAACCTCACAGGAATCCTTTGCCCTGAATCAAATGCTGCTGGCAAAATCTGTATATCAGCACAGAAGAAGGCCCTGTACACAAATATTCATGCTTCTTTTGTGCAGGTCAAAGCGTTACAGCTTTGACATTAAAGCAAGGTCTGTGAGGATTTTTGACAGAAAGATTGACAACTCTCTGTTGGCCTCAGCTGATTTGTGGAAATTTCTTGACTGCGTATAGTTGCAGAAGTCGCTTTAACCTTGGGGGGTGTTGTGGGTTAATAACCGTGGATGTCTGTTGCTGCAGTTTTGTTTTCTTATTGTGTATTTCTTCCTTACATGATTATTTTTTTAACACCTCCTTTCCCTGGAAGTAAGTTGATATATGTTGTCAGGTTTAGCTTCAGGATCAGTCAAAAGAATAAATTGCTAAATTGACTATGCACTTGTTTCAAAGACATTCAATTTTTTTATCACTGAAGAAAGCAAAATTCACTGCTGTGTCTGAGACATTAGTCAACAGTATGACTCTGAGCCTAGCTTTTTATTTGCATTAGGGTCACAAGCCTATCAGAAAAACAAGGTTACTGAAGTGTGAGTTTGAAGACATATGAAAGTGACACCTGTTTGTGTTGCACCGCTCCCAGGCTTCCCATTCTCTTGCTTTGTGAAGCCTTTCCAGTCCAGCAACTTCTAAGAGCATTTTAAAATGTATTCTTCCTCGATAAGTGCTTCTGTTTACAGTAGAGCTTTCAAGAGTTGACAGGTATGCCTTTGCGCACTAATTTATTTATCCTATTCGCATGCAAAGCTGCACACAGCTTCTTAGCGCTGTCTCAGGTTGAGAACTGAAAGCACACTACAGCCAGTTAGATACTGAATTTTGACATGGAGCTATCCATGTCAACTTAGTTTACAGATCAAGGTCTCCAGGGGAATAGAGCCTGTGATTTGTAGGCTGTTTTTCCAAAAGCAGGTTTCCAATAAACCCTGTTTCTTGCAAAATGAAGTTTCAGAAACACTGGTTTTGATGAAAAAGCAAGTTGACTTGTTTGAAGTGTATGAAGCTGCTCATAGATAATTTTCTAAAGCATTTGCAAAATTAGCCAAGGTAACGGCTTTTCTAAGAAAAGTTATAGATCTAGAACTTAAAATACTTATTTTTATTAATATCATCATTGACCATGAAATAGAATATGAGACTTTCCATTAAAAGCAGAGAAAGCAGAGTGTGCACTTTTCTGTCTTTAAAACCATAAGATGGAATTTAAGTTCTCTCAGGGTCCTAGATGTAACTAGTTTACCTTTTGTAATAAACTTATCCTGCCATTTCTTGTCTCCATTTCTATTTCAATTATATGTTCACAACACTGCCTGATAGATATCCTGACAGACTCTGAGTTAATGATAAAATTCTCAAAAATTATACTAATCCTGACTGACAGATAGGCATGTAAATTTCAGAAGATACTGACCATGTTTTAGGGCTCACAGTCCAGATATTTCAGTCTGCTCCTCAAAAACAGAGAAATTCCAAACAACCTCTAATATATCTCCTCAGGAAGGCTGCATACAGAACATTCAAAAATCAGAAAACACTGTTTAGAATTTTTTTCTCCCTTGTTGTTTTCTGTAATAGTTCTTGCACACCCTTCCTCTTTAGAGAATAACGTTAAGCTTAAAAACTCTGCAGAAATCTAGTAAGACCTCTTGCCAAGACCTAAAGCAATGCTCATGGAAAGTAAAACTGCTTATTTTAGCCTCATTTCTTTCCCTGCCCCATTTCACCCAATAAAAGCAAGTGAAATGAAACAGGAGACAGCTAGAGCAAGACACCCAGTGCAGCGAACAAAGAAAAGCAAGCAGAAAAACATCTGAAGGAAGAGCTGATTGAAAAAATAGCATGCCTCTCCTGAAATACCCCTGTCCAATTATTTCTAGTGTTTTCTATTATCTAGTGTGTTCGGGGAGGTATATGCTTTTCTGTTTAATGTTTTAGGCATGGTTTTGTGCTGTAATCAGTGTAACAATGGACACATTGTTATTTTCTTGTACTGATCATGGTTTCAGCTGTACCATAGCCAGTGTACTAGGAATCCATCTTCAAGTGAATCTGGAGCTGCAGTATGTCTTTGTAAGCAAAATGATGGTGTGCCACATAAACCAGAGAATGAGGAAGGTTTACAGTGGTAATAGTGTGGTGAGGTAATGTGCTATAATAACTAAATCCATTTAAATAAAAGTTCATCTGATTCTTATATATAATTGGTGAGCAGTCAAAAAAACCCCTGCTAAAACTATCTCCTTTCCCACCACCTCTATTAACAGAAAGTCTAGAAAAATAGTTGTAGAATTTAATACTAATATGAAATGCTTTGTTCAACATGCAATAAAAAATAATGCGGTTTATTTACAAGTAAGACAGAAATGCCAGCTTACTACTGCAATTTTTAACTTTTGGTTTCACATGGACTTGCCACAAGTCAGACTAAAATGAACTCAGTGATTTCTTTTTTTTAGTTAAGCACTTAGTTCTGTTTCCCCCCCCCACCTATTTTTTTTTTAGGATGTAAGGAAAGGTTTCTTCTGCTGTAAAACCAGAGCTTGGGAGAAGAATTGTGGGAAGTTTTCTGCCCACATTTCCAAGCAAGCTGGACAGGCATCCTCAGGCTGTACAGAACATCTACTCTACTGTTTTGCTCCTTCCTGCTGTCTCTGCCTGTTATACTGAAGGACAACTAGCCAAACTCAATTCAGCAGTAAGGCAGGCAAGGTAAAACCCCACTCAGTGTATGCTGTCTGCTGAATTAATTTACAATTGCTGCAGCCCATAATAAGTGCATTCTTTCTTAGCAGGCACTGGAAATGGAGGACATAAAGCACAGGGCATTTCTGGTACATCCTATTTTTCCAAAAGCTGAGAGCAGCTTATGTGTGATAGTTCACCTTATCAGACATAGGTAAGTTTATTCACAAAATCTGCTCTGGCTCAGCAGCTTCTTGCTGCAGTAGGCGTGGCATGGACCCAGTGTCCCAGCCAGGCTGATGTTTGGTACCCATAACTCAGGAACAGGACACTGGTTTTTATTCAGGGCAAAACCTTTACCACTCCTGTGGCAATCTATAGCCACCATGAAATTAAAGACTAATCTTTGAGAATAACTGAGGTTACCACTATGATCTTTTCAGCCCTCATTTTTTGAACTTCGTGGTCTTCTTTATAACCTTCGATGTGTTTGCACCTGCCCTTCCTCCTCCCGTTCTGCCTTCTCTGTTTTTTTCAAACACTAAGAAACTGAGAAGAAAGCACATTTTACTGCTAGTAAAGAATTTTATACAGAATCTGCTTCTAACCCCCCAAGTACACGTTCATCACTTTGATATACAGTATTCTGCATATCCTGGCCTGAGAGGCACTGTGTGAAAGTAAACAACAGTGTGAGACGTAAGACCACCGGGCATTCACAGAGGAGCCGTACCACCCCTTAGCACACCATTCCTTTCTTTGTTTTCCAAAGGCAATCAATCATTTGTCAGTGAAAAACCTCCCACCTTTGCTGATTTTTTCCTTTGCAGAATATATTAGTTAAATCTTCTACTTTGGCAGCCAAAGGAAAATCTCTGCCTGAAATGGTGTCCCCAGTTGAAACACAAATTTGTCATGCCCATTTAATCCTATAATGCTTATCTGCTTTACCACCTTTGGGGTGTACAGACTTTCGCTATCATCAAAGTCCCAAGCCCTCTATCCTCCATTTCCCTATTATAATCCTATAAATAAACATTTCAAGAACAAAAAGAACTACTTTCTGTATGGGTGGGGGAAGGGGTTCCTAGGTGGTTTTTGAAAGGACACCACTAAGCTAATCACTCGTCTTGCAGATATGTGCCCGTCTTTTCAGCCTTGCCAAAATTGCTTTCATTTGTGTGCTTTCATTTTGTGTCAGATTAACCCAACGAAGTGATTTGACAGCCAGATTCAGATCCAAAATGGGCTTGTTTCATAGCCTGCAAACTCAAGTTATTCCCAGGCTTTTTTTTTTCATATGTCAGCTGCTGTAAACATGCATGGAGATAACAGCAAATATCAGAGGTTTGATTGAGCTGGCATTGCAGCTTTCAGCACCACTCCTTGAAATGATTGAAGGTATCTTAGAAACACAACTTCGTCTTTTTACTAAAGAAAAAAAGGCTTAATGCTTTGCAGAGTGTTAAAAATCAAAAAGACTTTCCAGTGTGATCACCTACATGAAGCTGCTTTAGCAAGAAAATGCTGATGGAGCATATTTAACAAATGTGAAACATAAGAAATTTTGAAAAGCAGAGTATATTTTCAAACTTTCTGTACACTTCATTTTTCACATAGATTTCTTCCAAAATCATGGTTCAAATTTAGTAATTTCAGGCATTATATGGAGGAGCAATGTCTAAATGGATATGTTGTGAAATCTAAGCATGGGCCCAGACAAGATGTTAGAATTTGTGAGATCACTTGTTTCAGTTCACAAGGAATATTGATGTGTTTCTGATCTAAATTAACTTATATTTGTGTTGTAAGCCTGGAACAAAACAGGAAAGTTCATTCGCTAAATTAAAAAATTAAAAACTCTCATTCACTTCAGTGATCTCCGGATTAAATTTTTTTCTTCGAGACACCAATCATTTGTCAAAGATAATCCTACATGTGCAGTTAAACTGCCACAAGAAAGCTGAATCATATTCTACCATTATTAGACTCTGTGAAGAAGCAGATGTGAGATAAGAATAAAAATGATGGTGCCAACTTCTTCTTTAAGATGCCTGTATGTGGTAATTTGAAAAGTCTGTGTCTGGAAAGTCTTACTTGACGAGTAATAAAACTAACATTAAATACTAGCTGAGTTCTTCATAGACTGCTCACTTCCACACAAACATATACACACATACACTGTGTGATCTCGGGTTATCTGTAGCCTGAGTCAGACTAGGAGTCAAGGAAACCAGGACTGCAATATCAGGTAACACGGCGTCACATTAACCTGAAGTAAATTTCAGGAAGAAGCCAAATCTAAAGCCTTGAGTTCAAATATTTTGTGCAGTTTTGTATTTCCATTTATTATGAATTGTAAGGTAAACTGATCCCAGAAAAGGAGAGAAAAAACATGTCATTGATTATACAATCTGTCAAATTTCCAACCATGTTCCTTTCCAAATAACCTAAGAGTTTGATAATCACTAATCACTAATCCTTACTGAAGAAAGCCATGTCAGTCAGACGAAATAGATCTTCTTCACACACATTATTCATTGACTGAATGGAAAGAAACTAGAAATAGCATAAAACCTGCATTCAGTACTTTTCCACAGAAACATAAAAGGATACCCCGATGAGGTCACAGAATATAATCCATAAACTTCCAAGGAAAGCATTGAAGCTGTGAAAATTTTCGGTTGTTCCTAAACATATTTAAATCATTTTCAAATTGTCAAACCAAGAAGAGTTACACGTTTTTACTATATAATTTCATGCCAAATGTGATGGGGTTTTTCTCTGTTGATATCTTCAGTATCCCATCAAAAGCTGAAGCGTTAGCAAATGCCAGAAACAATGCCATAGTCAACCCCTGCTTGATTAAGAAGAAGAGTGCTTCAGCTGCAACTTCAGTTTAAATGCATATATAGTTAGGATGGTGGGGCAAGTTATAAATTAATCTCTAACTTCAAACATGTTTATTCTCAGTAAAGTCTATTTAAAATAAAGGTGGCACTTAATTTTGAATAGTTAAGACATATAATTAATGACTTGTTCTAGGTTTTATAGACAGAAGCAGATGTATGTATGGGAAAGCTGAATTCATATTCTTGCTCTAAACACTTCTGTCTTCAGAACTCATCTCCATTTGAATGACATTAAACTGGAATCTGGTATGTCAGACCAGATGTGTGTGGTGATTCCTTTATTTTGAAGGGAAATGATTGGAAGAGGTTTTGAAAAGGTTGCGCTTTTTCATTTAAGAAAGCAAAGCCTATAAATGGGTAAAATTCTTGCAAACACAAGAGTAGTGCAAGGAAAGAACATTAGACTCAGGAATATGTTCATTCTCAAAGAGTTTTAAAGTGAATTCTTTTCCCCTGGAATTTTGAAATGCTGCCACCTGAAAAAGTTGAAATGTATCAAGTGGAAAAATTTAGTATCATGAGCATTTATAGTTATCCTTAGTTAGCCTTGTGCATTACTAATTTCCAGCTCACTTTAATGAAAATGAACAGCATCACAACAGATTCAAAATACACCCCTGAAAAGTGAAGGTTGACAGAATTTATTAATGTCCACAGGACACCTTCATAGTGTGAGGCTCTTGTGACAGCAGTGAAGTTCAAATATTATTGAGAAATTTAAAAAATTCCCCTCTTGAGAGAGAATTTTGCAATAGTTTAGCTACATATCCTAAGGGGCTGTATCATAACTTACATATTTATTTTTTACTGAGCCTAGATAGCCTCGTGATGTCAGACTTGTGGTAAAGCATCTTCTGAGCTTTAGGTTTTTTGTTAAACTTCTGTTGTTCTCAGACATACTAAAATCAAAGCTGAGGTTTCAGCACCACCTGAAGAATGCTGACTGGAGCACATAAAAATGTGAAGTCAAAAAATTGATGAGTCCCCTGCAAAGTAAATCCATCATGGTTCTTAGGGTATCCCGTGGAGAGATCTTCCTTACCAAATCCAGGCCATTTTGGGACCCAGAAGGCAGATTTATATACTTCCTAATATTTCTAGTGCTTTCTTTCAGGAAGCATTTGCTTTAGGGACTACGTAGTCCTCTCATTCTTAACTTAGAGGCCACTTCAACACCCCAGCTCATGTCCTGAATCAGCCTGCTGGGGCTGTGTACCACTGCAGTCTCTGCAACAGTGGACAAAAGAAGGTGTTTGCCATCAACACAAATATTCATGCACATGTCTAGTTACATGGTTGGCCCTTGCAATACTTTAATAGCGTTCAAACAAGTAGTTAAGCTTTAAAATTAGTGCTTCCTTTGGTAGTCTTGTTTCCCAGAAATGAGGAAGAGGGCCGATGAAGACCTTATTCTCTGGGGTTGTTTGGAAGTTCAGTTTTGCTTTTAACAGTGCCTCATATGATAATTTTGTAATAAAGGCAAGGCTCAACTTGCATGTTCAAGGGACCGAGATGTAGATACTGCAAACATAAGAAAAACATTGACAACCTGGATATTCCACTGTTGTCACCAAAATTCATATTTCAGGGAAATTTATTAAACAGCCTAAATCCATATATTCTTTGTTATGAAAAGTTTCATTTGAGTGTGGAATTGTTTTCCTTAATTTGACTATTTCCAAAATTACATTATTTTTTAATTGATTGAAAATGCAAGTTTTCAGTTTTTTATACACTGAAGAACAGATGTTGGTTTTTTTCATCTGTGGAGACAAATTTTCCCCTTGCGGTAAACTGACACAGAGACACACAGTAAACCCACAAAGTCAGGACCAAAGTAAGGCTTTTAGTCATTTCTCTGTTTTAGCCATATCTTGTAAAGATTTACAAGAAGATTACACCTCTGGTAGTCTACTTTTCATCAGTGATGTGTGTAAAGTTGAATTCGTGTTCTTGCCCTAGCCAACTCTGTCATCAGAACCTGCTCCCACTTGAATAGCATTAAATTAGTGTGTGGTATTTCAGTTGTAACAAAACCTTAATAGATGGTTAATTTACCCTTTCCAGGGTCAAAAAGACCAAGAGGGTCTTTTCAAAAATTTGTGGTAGACAAGTCAGTCCTACTATTTGGACTGCGTGTTGTAGACAGAGAGGTAATGTCAGCAGGTCTATACTTTTAAGTTTTACTCTACAGTGTATTGAACTCCTTTTGTACTTCTTAATCTACCTATGTCCTAATTTATAGGAGCATTGCCTTGACGCAGATTACCTTCTATCAGTTATTTGTGTCTACTATATACATTCTCAAGTTTCTAAACACTCTCTCAGAAGCCGTCACTTGTCGGTGGTTAGCTTGCACTCCAGCAACTCAAGTGAAAGGCTAGTCTGGACGAACATGAGTGTCGCTTGCTTCTCGTAAAAATTAATATTAAAAAAATCTCGTACTTGCAGTGTTACCAGAGGATCCTTTCTAGCAATAGTACAAAGGTCCTGTCATTGCTTCCTGAAGTAGCCAGTGATGTTAAGCTATTTTTTGCTTTACTATATTTGTGAATTATCTGTTCTTTTTCAAAACATATATTTTAAAATTATTAATTCTCATTGCTGGTGAAATGATAATCTTTTGTATATATTGCATTTTCATACTCAAAAATTAGTCAAATGATATCTTAAATTAACACTGACCAAGAGCAGCATATCCCATGGCTTAGAATACAAGACAGTTGAAAGTAAGCAAGCAGTCCAGCTTCACAACCTTGTTCCCGAGAGGCAACAGGAGTCATGAGAATACAGTGGGATTTACTCCTTCTAGGATGTGTTTTTGAGTGTTTTGGCAGATGGAAGAGGGTCGGAATGGGTTTCATTGTTCAGTTCATTTCAATGCCCACTTAAAAACAATTTGACCACTTAATTAACTAAAACCTAAAGAATTTGTCTGTCCCCCCCGCCTCTCCAGTACACATTGCATGAAGAAGGGACACTCCAAATTCAAGGTCAGCTAGTCTCTTGGAATTACATCATGTAGTAATTAGCAGTTCCACACATCAGTGCATCTTTTCTCAAAAGAATGCAAAGAACCTTATTTGGATTGATTGGTCCTACTTATGACAATTTATATGTTGAATTAGAAAAGGACTCTACATCTTGTGTTAAATTTGGGGAACAAAACATCATTCTATTACCAATTCCCAGAAACGACTTTAAAACCACGATAAGGATTAATTTTCTAATGCTCTTTAGCTTAAGATATTAAAAATATATTTCTTTACATAAATCAAATGTTACAAACCATGTTAAATCTGTGTGTAGTGTATTAAAATCATAAAATTTTGAGCTGAGAAACTGATCTTCAGACTAAGGTCTGACTGTCCAACCCAGCAATCCATCTCACCGCTTACCCTTGTCTTGAATACAAGCAATTATAAAGAGATGATAGAATTTTACCTTAGTCAGCTTTTACTGGGGAGATAATTTTCATCTTTGTTTTGATAAGACCTTCTCCAAATGGTTCATATTAACCACCAGAACTGCTCTGAACTCAGTGTGTATTTGTACAAGCCCAAGATTATTTGTTCACTGAGTACTGACTGAAAAAGAGCTTTACTGGTGGGTTTGAAGTGAAGCAGTCACATGAAATAACCTATTTCTCTGTTTTGTGTTAGAGATCCTCCTCTGCATCCCTAGAAATAAACAATCCTCACATGTGAATAAGGGAAATAGAACTAAGCTATAATAGCAGGCACTTTAAAAGCAAGCTCACTGAGCTGGCTTCTGCCGACTGACAGATGCGCCAAGATTTTCCCAGAGCAAAAGACAGTTTTGTCCATCTCTTGCCTTCTTAAACTTTCCCCCATGTCTTAACCCTATTTCACACATAGATATACCATCAGCAGCTATCAAAGATTTTAAAGTCTGTTTGTATGTATTCTCCAAGGAACCTGCTGTAAAAAGCACCTCATACACAATGTATAGGTTGTCTTTCCTTACAGAGGAACAAACCTAAAGGAATACAGTTTATCTTCTGATCAAGACACGAGATCGTTCTTGCAGCAATCTAGTATAGGTGTGTTCAAAAAAGCAGAAAAATTTGTAGAAGTTATATCTAAATACCACTGAATAAGGAAGGTCTGCCCAAAATCCGGACTGTGGAAGACAGATGGAGAAAATTATTTAAGATTTCCCACTTCTCTTTCCATAGACTGCCAGTTAGAAATTGCCTTTGAAGTTTTCTGTTTATGGTCAGAGGCCAAGATTAACATATTTTAATTTGGTTTTTGATAAAGATTTGCAGCATTCTATGCATTCATAGAAATTTGGTAATATATTAAAGCAATTAAAAATAAAGGCGCTATTCTTCAGCTACAAGCATGATACAAATTTCAAGTATTCCCTCATATGAGCAGAAGCTTGAAGGATTGTAGAAACAGCTCTGCTGTGTAGACCAGGATTTCACTATTAATTGCACCCTCATCGGCTCTCTTCAGAGAAATCACTGAAACTAGACTGAAAATTAATACATAGAGTCACAAATTTTATCTTTATGCACTAAACCCCGGCAAAATCAGCTGTTGTGTGGGTTTGGTCTGCAGGATTTCACCCACAGAGTAACCCAAATCAAAAGAACAAAGATTTAGGAGAATCCAAAACACAAACTGTGACAAATAAGCAACCAGAAACTAGCCTACACCACTCCTCTGGAAAGCCTTCTTAGAGCACAGCTGCAGTGACACAAGTTATTCATATCCCTCATTGTACGTGCTGCATATGCCAAGGGAATATGATGGCGAATCATATAATCATCCAAGTCATAGCAATGTAAAATCGCCTTTTTTGTCTTTCCCAGGGGTTATCTCTTCCCTGCAAACCATCTTTTTTGGATCCCTACCGAGTGCAGGAGAGCTGACATGAATACTTTCAGCTGTGTACAAATTGTTAGGAATGGCTCATGCTCTTGAGAGCTTCCAAATTTAGCAATGTGACTCATATACATTGATAACTTTAAATAGCTTCATTATTTCTAGTTCGTTTCATTTTGAGCTACTATACATAAATTAAGTACCTAGAGCATTAGAGAGATCACTTCTAAAAACCTACTGGCACAAAAAATATATATATATATATTTAAGATAGGTTGACCACAGAAATGTACAGTTTTTCAGCACTGGTTAACTGTGAGGAGAGTACCATGTGAAGTACAATGAACGGCTTTTTTTTTGTATTACAAAGCAGTTCCAAAAATATGAAGCAGGTTTTGGTCTATAATTCAAACTTACTGCACAAGCAGAATTTTCAAAATGTCGATAAAAGATATTTAAAATATTTCCGCCAGGTTTTGCTTGAAGAAAAGGATTTGATTCCAACAAACTGATTTTTATGCATCCAAGGTGCAATCAAGCCTAATATAAAATCAAGAACATTAAGTACGTAACAATGGAACAGCAAGAAATACAAGCAAATGAAAATACAGAATTTTCTTTCAGGCTCATCTTAGGTGTTCAGTCACCATCAAAGAAGCGATGAGTGAAATGCACTACATCAATAAGGATCTGCCCGCCCAAGAAAATAAGACCAGAATACCAACTGAAGAAAATTCCATCCCTGGACAACTATATTAAGAAACGCTAAGCCATTGTAAGGAAAAGGCACCACTGAATTTTATAGAGTTTTATTTTGCTAACACATTTTATAGCTCTCTTAAACTTTGAAGATTTTAAAGTTTCTTTGGTTTTCATCTAAATGAAATACTTCACTAAATTTTTCTAAATTTCCGGTCTTTTGATTCAGAACTCCAGAAGGGCTTACTACAATTTCTATCAGGATAATAATAACGAATGTTTTTCATGTTATTACTTGATATGTCAATGGATTTAAACAATTTCTGCAATCTCACTTTGAAACACAGAAACATCTTAAAATATTAAGCTAATGGAACAAGCGTCCAGGTCTGTAAAATGTTCTGAGGGATTTATCCTATTATTATGTGCTACGGCATGTACTCCCACTAAAAGGATATAAAGCCCTGTAATTTGTCTTTTACTGAAACTGTTCAAAACACATCTTGCTTTTTATATATTTATAACTGCCAATGAACTGGCAATGGTGTAGAAAATGAAATCCTCATATACTAATCACAGGTAATAGACAGTTCTTAAGGTGACTGTATTCCTGATTACAGTTTCGTAAGCTCAGAAAAGACACTACATCACCTCATGCTGCTCAGATGTGTCAGCTACTGAACAGATTTTAACTAGGAACAAAAAGCAAAGGATGTTTTGAAATGCAAATTCAGATCTCGGATCTTCCTTCTGTGCTTACTTTTTAATCTTTCCAAAATGTCTGAATAGAACCACAAAGCATCACAGCCTTACTTAATTTCAAAGCATCAACATCCTTTAATTTAAAAAGGGGGTCTATTGTTATTTGTTTATGGGAAAGCTACAAAGATATACATTACAACCACCCACTGAATAAGTTCCAAGCATATAATTTTGCTTCTGTACTTTGAAATGATGAGTAGTCATTTCTGGCTATGGAGAATGTAGCACTATTTAGTGAATATTCTCCTTGTTCGTCTTTCCCTCTTCTAATATTTACTTAATAATAGCTAGTTAGATTCAGCTTTGTTGTGGATTGCATTTTTTTATGGTTATTGTTGTTCAATTCCATGCCAACTTGCAGCAAATATGCTCATATAGCTTAGATAATTATGTGTGATTTTCTCCCTTAATGAAAGATAAATAATTTGGCAGTCTTGTCTCATGTATTTTTTTCTATTTTGATACAACTCATTGTTTGCATTAGGTCTTTTCTAATATAGCTTTGCAAGCAGACTGAAATATGTTTCTTAGATCAATTATGTAGTTTTTAATGCAAGGTATTGCTATTTGTATTAGAGATTTGCATATGATCATTAATTTTTAGTATTAATTATTATTTAATCACAATTATAGAGTTCTTTGTTTACCAACTAAATAATTTCTGGTTTACGGGCAGAATATTTTCAAAAGAAACAGCAGAAGGCACATTTATAGCAACCAAATAGAATAAAAAGCAGTAGTCCGTTCTAATTTCCATTAACCCTATTTCTTCTTGTCAACAACCCTTAATGCAAACAGACACAAGTCAGGGCAGGACAGGACTGAACAAAGACAGAAATATTTATGTAATAATTCCCATTTTCAAATCAGATTGTACTTCAAGGTGTTAGACTTACAAATCTCAGGCAGTTGTCACAGTTTCACACCTTACGAAGCAGTGCTTGACAGAAGAGAAATTTTTTAACAAACTGACACCTGTATGTAAAACTGTTTTCATGAATAATCTTTGCTTCTAATTTTTTAATTGTTTGGAGGAAGCTTAATAATCTAGCAGAAAAGTCAACAACTTTACTTCAGTTCTCTCCAGGGACCATGAATGATGCACAAAGATGTTCAGTGCCACCCAGAATGACCACACAGAAAAAGTTAACAGATTGGCAGTTTTGGCTTTGTGCTCTAGCAATTCCTCTGCAAAAGCGGGACACCACAAAACAAGGAGCACAAAGGGAGCAGAGTGGTTTATGTGGCTCAGAGGGCTGGTTTATCATCCTACATTTCTTTAGCTGCTGGAAAGGAAAGTTAGATAGGAAAAACATGAAAGAAGAGAAGGAGGAAGAAATTAAATAAATGAGCTTGCAATTCATCTTTTGCTTAATAAACGTTGCAAATATAAATTCAGGAATAACGACATTGGCTTCCAATCAAAAGCGAAGCTGTTACACTTAAGGAGTAATATGAGGAAATCATAAAACTAAACCAAATAAATTAAATATTTGCAACCAAAATATATTTATGGAGAAATGGCAAATTTTAAAATAAAATAATAACCAACGTGTAAACCTCCATGTGACCACTATGTCTGGTTTTGATGGTGTACTTTTCTTTTGTCTGAACAAACTGAAGCAGATATCAGCATAATTGTAGCAGCAAAAGAAATGAGTCTACAGGTGACAGAGTGGATATGCAGCTGAATAAACCATTGTATTACAGCACTGCTGTGCAACAGTTTTTATACATTAAGTCAAGCTGCGTTGCTCAGACTGGGAAAAGGAAATTCCACATGTATCTGCTTGGGACCACCACTGGAGTAAAACATTTAGGTACGACAAGGTCAAGAAAGAGTCAGGAAGAAAAAGCAGGAATAACAGTTAAGTACTTGACCAACTAAAGGCTGAAACTCCTTTCTCCTGGTGGCTAAATCTAAGGCAGGATCTCCCACAGTGGAAAAGGATGAGATCAGTATGGATGAGGGAGCAAAGTATCAAGCCTACAAATTCAATTGGAATTAAACCTGTCATTCCATTGCCAGTAGCCAAAATTAGCTGCCTTTGAAAGAACCTGTATCTATGCTAAGTATATTTTGTAAGCATGACATGGTTGCAGAACATATACAGGAGAAGGAAGGTACATGAAATGGTGAACAGTTCCAGTGTCAGGTACCCAACACAGTAATACAGAGTGCATTTCAAATGGAACTGTAGGCTTAGTGCAGGTGGGGTTTTCTCTGTTCCAACTCTGGAGTAACTTCTTCCTTAAAAACTAAGGTAAAGAGAGTATATGTTATCTAATCTGGAAGTTTATATACATCTGGAATAGCAGATATGACAAATTCACTGCTCATATACAATAGCACAGTTTACACAGGAGACTTTGGGACATCATGTATTGACTTCATATATGGCCTTACAGAACAGTCTCCTGAGTACCCAGAATTCTAAGGCACCAGGTCGTTGCAGAACACATTAATATTAGTGAACCTCAGTAAGAGCAGATAGACAATTGATGAACAAAATGTCTAAGGAAAATGAAAGGATGTGTTGAGATGGAGAGGAGAAAGTCAGAGTGGGCTTACATATCAAGTCCTACTGTCTCCAGCAATTTTGTTTCTTTACTGTAAGGAGCTGAAAATCTTTATAATCACGACTGCTACCTAGTCCTAAAATCTGGAATACTTTTAAAGAAAGAGACATTATATTCACATCATTGACCTTCTGCAACACTGATGTTACATCTATCTGCCCACTGAACTTCAGGAAGAAAAAGCCCTAGTTTTGAATGATCTATTGGTGTCCCCTTAAGAGATTTAATTACTATAAAAAAATTCTTTTAAAATCATCCTTCTGTTTGCATAAGAGAACCTTACCACCACTTTTCCTTTTGCTGCATAATTGATGTCTTTCAAAATTATTGCCAATTTTTTGAATATGTAAGACTGAAATGAGGACTGAGGATTGTGCAAAAACAACTAAGAATGTTTTCAAATGATTTTTTATTTGGTATAATAATGACTTGGAATATTAAAAAGCAATATGTGTTTTTACTATAAACCAGGGAGTATAGATGAGTTTAGACTGTTTCTGTCACTTCAATGAATTGAGCAGATGGATTCACTGTTTTCAAAGGTGGTATTGTAAAAGGCATATAAAATGTGATGTGTTCCATACAGTGTCACCACTTACTCCATCTAGCCTGTTTGTCGCATTCTATCTTGCAGATCTCCAATCCCAATTCCTTTCGGAAAAGCCTTCCCATCTGCCTTTCTCCTTTGCATTTTATCCAGCATACCAGAAAACAACATGTTTCTGCAATATTTCACTACAGTAGATTGTAAGAACTCTTTGCCACAGCTGCCAAAAACTTCATGGCACCTCAAGCAGCTGAGCACTGATTTTGATTGAAGCATCACTCTGCAACAGCAGCTGCATGGGCTCCTTTACCTCCACTCCTGATCTGACATTTACCCTGGGAAAAGAACAGCAGTAAGGCCACTCACATTTTCTGTGTTGCACTGAAAACACAGCAGAATGTAGGAGGCCAGAATACAATGCTTTCAGGCAACATTTAAGGAATGCTTGGATCTTGCACCAGTTCTCTGCACAATAGCAAATTTCACCTGCAATGACTATGAAAAATATTGTGAACTGGGCAGGAATGTGAATTTCCTGTTATCACTGCGAAGCACAGTTTTTCATTTAGCTTAAAAAGAAACCAAAAAGGGAAATAGAAGATTAAAAAAAAGGTGAATGTATGCTGTTTCTGTGATATAACTTTTCACACTTAAAAGCAGAAGAATATGAAATGGTGTTCATTGTACCAGAATGAATCCTTTTGTCCTCTGCAAGTCTTAAATATTTAGGACATCATCTCTTAAACTCAGAAAAGTTCTTGCACATTGTGGTTTATAATCTACCTAATAATACAGAGGGGATCTACCCCTACACACAGACAGCTGTTATGCTAGAGAGGAAGACAAATAAGGAAAGAAAAACACATCCAAACCAGAACTGGCATATAACCTGTAGGATAAAATTAAAGATAACCTGTTCTGTTTTGATTCAAACCAAGCAGATTTAACGGGAACAGACTCTGGCTTTCAAGATGAAACAGATGTGTTTTTTAAGAATGTCACTCCAGAAAATGCATTGGGAAAATCACGGCTCAAAGGTTTCTTGACATTCTGTTCCTTATCTATTTCTGTGGGAAGATTTTCTCTTCTCTTACTTTACACGGAAAAACAGGCTTTAGTTTTAGACACACCGGATGCAGGAGGACAAGGCTGGGCATATCTTTGAGTCAGAGCTTTGAACTTATAATTTTTGTGACATTGGAAACAGGTCAATTGATTTTTCTTTCAGGGAAAACCTGGCTCCAAACCACCATCTTTGAACAAGTTTAATGCTATTATTTTTATCTTGTACAACCTTTTTTTTTTTAATGCAATTTTCCATGTACTACTCAGAAGTCTCAATATTACTATGAAGACCCTGTTCTTACAGTGCATTTCAAGTTCAAAGGCTTTCCAGCAAATTTTACTGTACTGAAAATGCTTTTCTTTAAGGATTGCTATGTCATTGTTAGCAATATGACCTTGGGAACTTTTCTATGGCAGAAAAAGGGTACTTCTTGACAGATTGGAATGCAATTCCTGCACAGATATCCATAATGTCTTCAGACTCCCAGACACAGAGAAAACAAAACTTAACTTTGACAAACACTTGCTTTTCACAGTCCAGGGTTTTATTATCACATAATTTCTCCAGCTTTTCAAAAAATACTTGAGTTTGTACGTGGCAAGTGGTTTTAAACCTCTGTGCCTTACGCAAAGAGGAACAAGTGAAAGAAAGGCAAAGTCTCAGCACTTGTGTTCGGCAGAAACAATGACCATTACTTGGTGTGTTGGCAGGACTGCTGACTACTCCTGGTGAAAGCAAAAACACTCAGGTATCCAGGAGAAAGGCATTCAACGTCGTAGCACCAGGAAGTTAGCAAATACCACTCTGAGTGCAAGCCCTCCCATAACGACTCTTCATAGCCCAAGTACACTGAAAGTGTCAGAAAGCATTCCTTTTCATAGGCCAGAGAGAAAATGAAATTTTAGCCTCTAAAAAGTGCAGAAATTCTTTCTGTCAAAATATCATGGTAGTCTAACTGAGGTACAATATTTTATTATTTTATAGCGTACTACTAATTAATTGAGTGCTTTACCCCATGCTTTTCCTCATGTATTTACTCTATATTTCAAGAGTTTAGTCCTTCAAGTTTTCTTTTTTTATTTAATCATAAAGTCATATATAAATATATATATATATATATATATATCTATATCTATATACACATAAAATCTTCTTGAAAACTCCAGAGGAATATTCTCACATATCCACTTAAAATGTAGATTTTCAGTTAAATAATTCAGTCAAATCAAACTTCCTTACAGCAGTTCAATAAATAATTTGTCATTAATTTCTATTTCCCTGCCAGACCTCATTTTTCAGACTAAGCTGTTTTATCTGAAAGAGGATTTGCAAAAAAAGGCATTACATCTCAGAAGCAAATGGAAACAAAATAAATTTTAGATACACTAACATTGCCTCACCATTTCTGGACTCAGCAAAAAAATCCAAACTGATTTTGTTCAAACAGATATAAAGGACAGGGTTTTTTCACAGGATCTTGAGATTCTTAGATAATATACACAACAATCAAATAAAAATACTGCTAACAACATTTTGCCGTTATTCCATACCATTAAAACAGCCTCACTCTATCCTGCAGGCTATAAAGGAAAGACATAGTTGAATGAATCTTTCTATTTATTACAGCCATCATTTGCAGCTATGATTGCTTCCCTCCTGCTTCTTAGACTAGTAGTTTTACTTTCTCAATTTGGCCTTCTAGCTTTTGAAAATATAACACTAATAAACTAGATAACAAGCAAGATAGATAAATAATGCACCCAAAATGAGATGGAACAAAAAAATTGCAGGCAGGAGACATAGCTGGCAAGACTCAAAAAGCTCTGACAATACATTTTATTTGAGGCAGGGAGAGAAAGTGTTCCTTCCCTATCCCTTTCAAGAAATTGCGAGTTTAATGTACTAAGCTGCAAAACTTCAATAAATTATACTTTCCCATTAATTTGATCTATTCAGAAGCTAATTGATATAAATTGATTTTGCAGGTGGTTGTTTATCCATGGATGTTTTTTTTTGGTCAAATCTAGAATATCTCAGTATCAGAGAAAACTGTTGTTTCTGTTATCTGACCAATCTTGATCCTTTAAGATGTACTATTGCTCTCCCACATAAACTAGAGAAATTATTGTTTTCTAGTAAAAAGAAAAAAATTTCCTCTCTCCTGCCAATTGCAGCCTCCAAATGGTGGAGCAATGTAGTGATGGATCCACACAGACTCTAGAAAAGGTCTTTTTGGAGGAAGCATATTAGAGTTGGGAAAAGACAGACAAGGTATGCTAAGTTCTGGCATTCCCCAAGCAATGATTAACAGTGAACGTATGTTACAACAAAAAAAAGCTTAAGCTATGCTAAACCAAGAATTTGTGACAAAAAATAATAACAATACCCAAAAACAAACCAACCGAAAAAAAGGCAGCCTCAGGAAGTCACAAAGAGCTTCTCTGTGGAAATCTTCCCCTAGCACTCAGGTGGCTCCTCTTCCCACTATTCCATGAAAGCTACTCCTTTGACCTTAAAAGAAGCAGTTCAAGACAGACTCCAGGGAAATTTTCTCTCATTTTAATTATATATGTTCAAATAACACTACTACTCTTCAAGATGTAAGTAAACATAGCAGTTTCCCTCAATACATTTCGCTGTCACATTTAGTGGATTGAAATAAGTTTTTTGTGAGGCTTAGTGCGGTCTACACTTGAGGAAAACATGTCATATTATCATGATATAATTACAAATCAGTACATGCACTTCACTTGTTTATGTGTTCAACCGAGTACAATGTAGGCACATTTCTGATTCATTACGTATTCTCCCACCCCCACCTGGAGCAGAAATCATTTTGCAGGACTGTGGCTCCTCAGCAAAGACCACAGATGCAGAGAGACATAGAAAAGCAAGAGTCAGAAGAGTCAGCCAGGTTCTCAACAATAATATTAATTTTCAGACTGCTAAGCTGTAAGAATCAATTTCATTTATTCAACTTCCAAGAAAGAATGACTTTATTTTCTTTATAATTCCTTGAGAAATTATGTATTTTATATGTGTGCATATATAACTCTACATATATATATATACTATATAAATTACACAAAAATATTGAAATACTTTGAGCAAACGCGTTCATATAATCTTCTCCCTCAGCAATGTCATGACAGCAAGTTTTGATAGGAACAGTAGCAAATTATGTATTTCCTTGACAAAATTCATCAGATCGGTGCTTCACGTGCTAAGATCTCCAATGTTTACACAGTGACAGATTAACACAAAGCTAAGACAAATACCGTGGTTAGTGCTATTTGTGCTTGTACTGTGAAGATTTCTAACCACTTTCAGTGCATAAAGGTCCTTTGGGTTTTCAGCAGAATGTCCTTCAAAATTTTAAAAGGTGTTTTTTCACAGGATAGTCGCAGTGTTCAGATTTTATAGGGATCTTTTTTTCCTTTAAATTTCACAGAATCATAGAATCATGAAGGTTGGAAAAGACCTTCAGGATCATCAAGCCCAACCGCAAACAAACATGACCATGTCAAAAAAACAATGTCACATCCAGCCATTTCTCGAAGACCTCCAAGGCCGATGACTGCACCATCTCCCTGGGCAGCCCATTCCTGTTACGAAGCAGTGACGCAGAGTCCCCAGAGAGGTGCAAGAGAGAACCCTTTATTGCAAAAACCAGTCCTTTCAAAGCAGTTAGACCATTCTCAGTTACATTCCGTTTAAGCACAACAAATGTAATTCAACCAACCACCATAAACCGTGATGTGAACATGTAATGGTTATATAGCTTGCTTTTCTACCTCTAATTCACCCGAGTCGCTTTCCCATAGTCCTTTTCTACTTAGCCGAAGTAACAGGCCTGAGCCATGATTTTACAAGGGTAACAATGCCCTTATTTTGTAAGCTTTTACCTATACACAACACATTCCAAAGCTTGACCACCCCTTCAGTGAAAAAAGCCTTCCTGATGTCCAACCTGAACCTCCCCTGGCACACAGACAGGAGACTGCCCTCTTGTCCTGTCACTGATTGCCTGAGAGAAGAGACCAATCCCCACCTGTCTACAGCCTCCTTTCAGGTTGTTATAGAGAGTGATAAGGTCTCCTCCAAGTCTCCTTTTCTCCAGGCTAGACAACTCCATCTCCTGCAACTGCTCCTCATAGGACTTGTGCTCCAGACCCTTCACCAGCTCCACTGCCCTTCTCTGGATATGCTCCAGCCCCTCAATGTCCTTCCTGAAGTGAGTGGCCCAAAACTGGACACAGCATCTGGGGTGTGACCTCACCAGTGCCAAGTACAGTGGGAAAATCACTGCCCTGGTCCTCCTGGCCACACTCTTGCTGATACAGGCCAGGATGCCATTGGCCTTCCTGGCCACCTGGGCACACACTGGCTCACGTTCAGCTGCTGTTGACCAGCACCCCCAGGTTCTTTTCCATCAGTATGTTTAAAGTCTCTCTTTCTAAAGCCTTTAGCACTGTGTGGGGTTCTTGTGAGGCAAAATTCTGACCCAGCGCCTCACCTTGTAGAATCTCATCCAATTGGCCTTGGCCCATCAATCCAGCCTGTCCAGATACCTCTGCACATCCTTCCTACCCTCCAGCAGATCAACGTTCCTACTCGTGCCATCTGCAAACTTACTCAGGAGACACTTGAACCCCTCATCCAGATCACTGATAAGGATATTAAACAGGCCCGCCACCAACACCGAGCCGTGGGGAACACCAGTGCTGACCAGCCTCCAGCTGGATGTAACTCCATTCACCTTCACTCTCTGAGCCCGGCCATCTAGCCAGCTTCTAACCCAGGGCAGAGTGCACCTGTCCAAGCCATNGATATTAAACAGGCCCGCCACCAACACCGAGCCGTGGGGAACACCAGTGCTGACCAGCCTCCAGCTGGATGTAACTCCATTCACCTTCACTCTCTGAGCCCGGCCATCTAGCCAGCTTCTAACCCAGGGCAGAGTGCACCTGTCCAAGCCATGAGCTGCCAATAGGATTTGACCTGCTTTCGGAAAACCCCATGTTCCTCAAACAATCAGACATCATCTAAAGAAAGACGTTTCTCATCTCCCTGATAAAGTGCTTCAGGAAATTTTGTAGTACAGTATATTATTGAACACACTAATAGAAACCCAAGAAAATCTCTGCAGTTTTAATTTTCTAATCAATGTTTCTTGCCTAGAAAACCACTTATAATATAAAGATTAATCCGTAAAAGAAAAGCATAGGGTGTTCTTATCTAGGATGCATACCTTATGCTTAAAATCCAAACTATGTGTACTAAAGTAGCACAGTTTCCAGCTGGCCATCTAAAAGAACATAGTGCAGGTTCTTGTCACAGTGTACAATATTAATTGTCTTATTTCTTGTAAGTATTTCAACCTGGAAAAAAGTTTTCTTCCTCTCCAAGTAGAGGTCAGTGGGAGGTGAAGTTGTGCAGGCTACTCATCGGTTATTTTTATCAGGACTCTGACAATTATAATACAAACAAGGCAGAAGTATGTTGATTTAGTTTTCTAACAATCTTAATAAAGAATTTTAGCAATGGTCTCTTTGTGTTGAAAGCAAAAGCAAGCCTATTTCCATGCACCAAGTTATGTAGTATTCATAATATTTCTAATCCCTTCACACATCACAAAACAAAGTAATAAAAAGCCTGGCCTATCATACAGGTATAAAATAATACACTGTGATGAAACAGTAGCTAACAGTTTTTGACGCCACTAACTCCACACAGATAATGCAAAGAAGGAAAAGTCATGACAGGAAATAAGCATAAGAATTTACAACCCTGTGTCTTGAAAAAAATAGCTGCTTAAAAATTAAAAGGACAGTAACATGCTTATGAGGATGTTTATATTTCTTTCATATTACCAAACAGTGATCAAACCCACCTGATACCTTTGCAAGAAAAGAAATATGCAATACACATCGCTTGTGCTATAAAGAATATGGAATTTTCTATATTAGAGCTCTTTTCTTACATTCATCTATAATTTCCTACATTTTAAAACTTCTTTTGCTTTGCAAGTCATTCATGGAACACATATGTTATAAGAATGATGTTTCTCAAAGGAACTAAAGGAAGTAAGTTTCTTTAGTCGTTTACCACAGTTCTTGAATAAACTCAAATGGACTTAAAGGAGATTTGGCATTTGGCATTTGACAGATGCTTAGTCTCTACTCAACTCTTCACTTATCTTTCATATCATACAAAAGCAGGACATCAAACAAAGTCTTACTATATGACAGAATTTGTTTTTCCTTGAGAAGGTTGGTTAGTAAAGTTGTAGCTCCTGTGATCAGACAAAAATCTAATAACTCTAAAAATAAATAATAACTCTAAAATAAATCTATAACCTTGGAAGTGTCTGTAGAAATAAAACTTTTATAGTACAATAAAAGATAAAATACAAAAATAGCTGTCACTGTTCTGTAGAGTATTATCACTGATTATTTATATCCAGAAAAATATTTCAAGACCAAGAGTATGTCACAAGTATGATTTTGAAATACACATGAGAAATACATGTAAAAACTGATATCTGCACTACTGACAAGACGTACTGCTGAATCTGTTGACTTTTTATATGTTTAAAGACATATAGGTATTCACAATCGTGCCTCTGTGTTGGGTTAAAAATCTTCCTACTTTGGAACACCAGCACATTTTTACAATGAAGCAATGCAGACTGAATCAGATTTAACCTCAGTATCTGGAGTAAGGACAGCTCCACAGACATAGAAATAGAGGATGTAAAACCTTCCTCAGGAGGTGAAAACAGTTTTTGTCCACATGTAATTTCAGACATAATACTTGTAATATCAAGTCTAGCAATGGAAGGACAGCCTTATGTGGTTCTTTTAAAAGTTAGTTCACACACACATTTGTCAGAAAAAATGCCCGCCAGTAATTGCTTAGTTTGGAGGACTTGTAGCATCTAAGCATGTTTATGAAAAGCAAAGAGAATTGAAATTGTATACAGGAATTCTTTCCTTATTTTCAACTTCCCTCGTGTCTTCTGTTGACTTTATAAGCTCAGAAAGCGTTTTTTTTTCAAAACTGCTTGATGTGAACACAAATCTTGATTAAAACAGGATTGCTTAAATGTTTGAAAAGCTGAGAGCTCATTCCAAAACAGGAGTAACAGCAATAGTTTCTTTGAAAAGGTGTCTACTATCCAGCATGGTGTAATAATAATCTTGGTAGCAATACCTGCTACTCCAGAATTCCTGGTACATATTGAAACTCTGATCAGTTTCACATATTAGATATTTTGTCTTGCTTTTGATATTCAAACCTGATAATGAAAGATTGGTAATTACAGTTTCTATACTATGCTTGTAGGCAGAAGCAAGTCATTAAAATAGATTAGCAGAAATATAATAAAATATACAGTAGCAGAGTGCAGGTAAATATAACTGCACCATTTTCACTATAATTGTTTTCATAGTGGTTTTTTTACTATAATTGTTGTTATTGTAAAGTATGATAGCTTTAATTAAAAAAAAAAGACAAAATTGCTGCATTAAGAAGATTGAGGAAGAAATATACAGTCAAAACATAAAAAGAAGAAAACTTGAAATTTTTATGAAAAGCAGGCAGTGAGGAGAACAAGCCTTTCTTGAAGACAGCTTCCATGCCTTCTTATAGACATGTTTTTCTACCTCTCATCATTCACATTAGAAATCATAAATTTTAAGCAATTTTGCAATCATGGATAGAAAAATATGTGGCTTACCTGCTGTGGGACCACCCCACTGCCTGCCCTGGTAAAGCACCTTCAAAACAGAGAAGCCTCACTTGAGTAATTTTCTAGCTATAAACTGAACAGGATTGAGACTCAAGGGGTGGGATGTTTCCCTGCAATACAGGAAGATCCCAGCTTAAGGTGCTCCTGTGTGAATCTATTGCAGTATTAGTTCTCCACCTTCGACTGTAAAGTTGATAATGACTTGCTGAATTTCTTATTCTGGCTGTATTAGAATTCTCAAAAGTCCCTGAGAAATCTTTACTCCTTTCTTAACTTTCCAGCATTAACACAAGTACAGCCTTTTATCACAGCTTTTCATGACAATCACGGTAAAATTTATTTTTGAAGAATTGCTTAAATTAATCAATATTCTAGATTAGCAACATCTTTGGTGATATTTTAAGATCATGTTTCTCTTGTAATGCTGTGGAAAAGGTTTTCTCTTGGACATACCATGGAATCGCTTTGAGACGACAGAAAAAGCATCAGTGGAAAAGAAGCAAAAGGGTCACTGGGGTTGACAAGAAAACTTAAACTCTTGTACTCACTTGTACCTTCCAGTAGGGATGTGTCTCATCTTCTTAACTTTTCAGTATGTAAATCAGTTAGTGAAGTAGGCACAATATGCTTTTGGCAGGCTTGAGTCCCGGAAAGCAAAAGAAAAATGCGAAGAGAACTTGTGCTCGTGATCCCTGTCACTATTAAACTTGGCTCAGTATCTCTGAGGAAGGTAAGAGAACTGTTGACTGAGCACTGCAGAAAATAGGCAGACATCTCATGTTGTAAGGTACATCCTGAAAGGATTCTTCAAACATAAAGCAAAGAACCATTCACTGACATCTACGATCCTCTATGACTAAGTGAAAAACGGTGGGAGAGGTACAAGAGCTTGTATTTGCTAGCTAGATGAATTTAATACCGATCAGAAAACAAGTGTTCTGACTGATGTTTTCTAATGTCAAACAGATCTCCCTGGAGTTTTCTGTTAATGGCACACAATGAATACAACTGTCTATACTGCCAGTGAAATAATGAAGTGTATTCATGGGGTTAAAAGATCAGCAAGCCTGGTAAATCTGTTCCTTGACTACCTGGACAGAACACAACAGATGTGCAGTGAATAGACAACGCAGAGGAGCGAAGTGGAACACTGGCAATATGTTGGCTGGGGGGAAAAAAATGAAATCCTCTGGATTTCTCTTCTCAAAACCTGAAATTCCTGTGTCCTCTCTTGAAACATTATCTGGGGACTGTGAACTGTGATTCCTAGCCATATCTCATTATCAATAAAGATATGCAACCTGTCGTCACTGAGGACTGACAGTTTGGGAACGCAGCACAACAGAGAAGAATGTAATCACAAGTGACACTCAGCCACAAGGAAAGAACCACTCAGCACTTCCCATTTTTCAGGAAAAAACCCCAGTGACGCTAGAGATATGTAGACAAATGAGCAAAAATTATTAATAATAGTTTCCTTTTTTATTACAGTATAATTTTCAACTGACTGTTGGTTAAAATTTTAGATCAGCCTCCTATTTTGTACATTATCATTTCATTCTAAAGACTTTAGAGAAATTCAACTTTGCACGCCAGAGAGCTCAATACACATAAATACACCATATGCTAGAAAACATTTCCAGCTGTTGGAAAAATGACTTGCTTAAAACTGAAAAATCCTGAACATTGCTATTTAGCAAATAGTTTGGAATTGCTATAGAATTGTATTGCTATTTAAATGCATATTATAATCACTTTTTTAAAGGTGTCAAGGCAGCTGTATCCCAAGGGATTTTCCAGTCTTCCAGTACTTGACACAAATTTTGAAAGCAGCCTCCACAAATAAGCATCTGAGATGTATAATGCAATTCTTTAAAATACTGCCTCTCTAAATGTTTATCCAGCAGAATGAAACTAAACACAACAGGAGCTAACCGGTTCGTTATTTCCTTCTGTTAAAAAAAAAAAAAAGAAAACAACAAAAAAAAGTCTTTATATGTTCCAAAGTGAAATACAGACTCTTCTCAGAACCTATGCAGATTAAAACACTGGTGGCCAGTGAAGTAAAGGTGTCAGCCTATTTGTCTTAGCTATAGCCACAGAGTAAATAAATGGACGGATTATACCTATTGCAGCTCAAAATGACTCTTGCAGGACAAACACCAATGCTTTGCTGTAGGCAATATCTCATCATTTCCAGTAAATGAACACATGATCAGAGCAGAATAAATGAGAGTCATCCGCTACCTCCATAGTTTTGGAATGACATAATTACAACCAACTAAGGCAAGTGCATGCAGTAGTGCATGCAAACGGATCTTTCTCAGCAGCCTGGCCCAAATTACGGAAACAGGACGTCACCACTGCCATACGGTCTCTAGATGAAACACACTTCTCTGATCCTGTCTTCTGTAGTACAGCAAATATTTAATTGTTACTACAGATAGAAATAAATACACTGTTTATCTTGATTCAAAAATACTAAGCCTCTGTAGTAACATCAGCAACGTAAGAATTTTAAGAACTGAAAATAACCCTATGGGAACTACAGTAATTTTGGCACTATTTTTCTAAACTATATTGGTATTGGCAAACAAGGTGACATTTTTACAAGCAAATAAGTGCATAATGCAAACTGTAAGGTGCATTTCCTGTGCCTCTTTGAAAGAATATTAAATTTTGGAAAAAAAAGTAAATTATTTATACAAAGATTTTTGTCAGGTTGATGTACTAAACTAATACATAGATAGATCTTGCAGTGCACTCATCATCAATGGATTGATATATAGTTCTTTTCACTTAACAAAATAATATATGCAAGTAATGAATGTAAAGCACAAGATTGTGTAAATCCTGCCTTAGATGTAAGAGGAGGTTTTAACTGGTTTTAGAGGTTAACATAGTTGGTATACAGTACCTCTAATGCATAAAGATTATGCAAAAATTGGGGCAGTATTTGACCGTGAGAGTTTCCGAGCACAGTTAAGAACATGGCACTGACAAAAGACACATTTCAAGGCTCCCTCCAAGTTTGTGATTAGGTGGATTTGTCACAGTGTCTTGCGAAAAAAAGCTGATTAACAGTGTACTGAGGTGTGGAGGATGAACGTATAAACAATACCCAGTCACTAATGTGAGTAATAAAGGTGTAATAAAAACTTTCACCAATAAAGAAAAAAAATAAAGATTAGGTCATGTGGAGCATGTCTAATGAAATATTCAGCAGAGAGATTCTGTGTTTATACCTGGCTCATGAATCTTACAACAGACAAAGGAAATTTAGAAATATAATCTTTTATGGTATTTTTATTAATTATTTTTAAAAATACAGTCAAGAACAAGAACATAACAGTATTCTAAATGGTTGTCTCTTAGACTCTTGAGCATATGTTAGAAAGTTTTATAATTTAATATTAGAAGACATGAAAGATGAATATTAGAATACATGAAAGAACTACTGTTCTTTAGATTCAGACTTGGGAAAAGTATGAAGTAGAAAAATAATTGCATAAACAAAACCTCAGTAAAATTGTGCTTTCAATATTTTACTGTCAGACTTCTGATAGTAAGAAATAAATAAAGAGACAGTAGTTTGGAACAAAAAAGCAATCACTGAAGCAAAGGTAAAGACAGAAGCAAGGCACCTTAGACTGCTGAGGCCTCCCTGGCCACCATATCATTAAACAGGGAATCGTGTAATTCGATTGAGTTTGGGTTGGAAGAGACCTTAAACATCATATCATTCCAATTGTCTTGGCGTGGATAGAGACACCTTTCACTAGACCTGGTTGCTCAGAGCTCCATCCAGTCTAGCTTTGAAATTTTGTCACATTATTATTCTTAAAGAAACTAAAAGTAAGAGGACATCCTGAAAGAAAATTCTTCAGTGTATGAAACTCAGTTAACAGATAATTAACAAATTTAGGTGTTCTAGATCTCTAATATTGAACAACACTCAGAGGAGTCGCAAAATTATAAGAAAATTATTTTTGACAGGGTTAACTAGCAGGAAAAAATATTTTCATCATTCAACATTCCTGCACTAAGATTTGGCAGCAATATACAAAAAAATATGCAGGAGATATAAAGGGAAATCAAACTACAGCTTCATTGCAGACTGTCAATATGCAGCTCCCAATTTTTATTGCAAGGCAATCAAAGAAGTTTTGCTTATCATAGGATCATAGAATGTTAAGGGGTTGCAATGGACCTTAAAGATCATCTAATCTCAACCCCCCTGTGCCATGGGCAGGGACACGTCCCACTGGATCCCATCCAACCTGGCCTTGAACCCTTCCGGGGCCGGGGCATTCACAGCTCCTCGGGACAACCTATTCCTGTGCCTCACCACCCTCACAGCAAAGAATTTCTTTCCAATATATATCCTAAATATGATTTGAACAAAAGGAAAACCAAGAAATGTTTTTACTTGAGCTTTAGCTTCGGGCTTCCATGAGTTAGTTTGTCTCAAAACTTTCTCCTGTTACATTTTTTCCATCTAGCTCTTTGTGTTAGCCCCAGCTCTGCTATTCTGTAACTTCTTTACAAACCTTACTTTAATGCACTGCTTTATATTGGCCCTGTTTCTGTCTCTCTGTTCCTCTGTAAGTACTACAGCTGTCAAAATCAGCCAAATTAATAATTGTTAGCATTGTTATGATGTGCAGCGTAAACCAAAGCTGCAAGCATGCAAGCCACTGGCCAAAAAGGACAGTTACAACTATTATCTTTAGGTCTGCATTCAGCAGTTTTATTCTGAGTCAACTTTCTGGCTGGCTTTGTTTTATGATGGACGATATCTGTTCATTACACATTTGGACTATACACTCTTTCAATATATTTTTCCTGATGAGGCTTGTAAACAGTCATAATCCTACAGGTAAATTGTATGGGTAAGGAGTTACTTCTATAACTCATTAGCTTAAATAACTGTAAATAATTTATCAAGCTGATTTAGTTAATACCATAAAAGTCACTATATTCTTATGAATTTCACAGAAAAGTATTTTAACCAAATTAGAAAAACTGTCCTGTTTCTTACCAGTTTTTTCTTGATAGCCTAAATATATAAGTACCTACATGTATAAGTACCTTAGAGACACCATAGATCTTCCCATCTGGCAAATTCTAAATTCCCAACTGTCTAGTTCAACACCTTTTCCAAAAAATTACTTGAATCTACCTTTTTCATCACTGTCAGAATCCAGATGAAAAACCATTATGTACTTAAAGAGTTAAGAACTTTATAAGTGAAAGCTGTTGTGCTTATATCCTACCCATGTCACATAAACAAGTAATTTTTAATACACATCAGCATATCAACATGGCATAAAGTTCTGTTGAATATCACAGAATCACTGAGATTTGAAGGCACCTCCAGAGGTGATCTAGTCCAATCCACTAGCAAAAGCAGGACAACGTGGAGCAAGTGGCACAAGACCATGTGGAGCTTTTGGATGTCTCTTGCAGTCAATAAATATTTCCTGATGTCCAGAGGGAACTTTGTGCAATTTGGTTCATGCCCATTGCCTCTTGTCTCATGACTGGGAGCAATCAGAAAGATCCTGGCTCCATCTTCTTTGTACCCTCCCTCCAGGAATTTATATCCATTAATAAAACCCTCCTGGGTCTTCTCTACTCCAGGTGAAATAATCCCAGATCTCTCATAGAAGAGATACTTCAGGCCCTTTGTCCTCTTCATGGCCCTTCGTTGGACTTTGAAACTGGTCCAATTAAATTTCTTTCCAGCTGGGTGGTCTCCAGCATGTACTGGTGCCTAAAGTTGTTTCTCCCCAGATGCAAGACGTTACACTTCCCCTTGTTGAACTTTATGATGTTCCTTTCCTCCCACTCCTCCAGCCTGCTGAGGTACATCTGGAAGACTGCATGACCCTTTGGTGACTCATCTGCTCTTTCCAGTTTTCTGTCTGGTGCAAACTTATTGATAGTATACTCTGCAATATCATCCAAATCATTAATGAAGATGTTAAACAGGACTGGATCCAGGACTGTCCCTTGGGGTACACCACTAGTTTAATCAAAGCAGTTTAGTTGGTCAGGCATGACTTCCCTTTGCTGAAGACATGTTGACTAGTGTTGGTTTACTTGTCCATCAGGTGTCTGGAAAAGGTTTCCTGGGTTAGCTGTTCCCTCACATTTCCAGGGTGGAGGTGAGGATGGCTTTCCTGTAGTTCCTCGGGTCATCTTCCTTTGCCCTTCTTGAAAGCAGGATTCACAATGATGAATCAGAGATTATCAAACAAGCTTGCAATGACACCTATGGTTACATCCCATTAGGGTCCTCGGGCTTATGTACATAGAATTTGCTTAAGTGTTGCCTGGCCTGATCCTCTTCCATCAAGAGTACATCTTCCTTGTTCCAGCTTTTCCCTCTGGTCTCTGGGACCTAGGATTCCTGAAGGCTAGGAAGCAAAGAAGACATTGAGTACCTCAGAATCTTCTGTCTTGTATAATCAAGTACCTCATCTCGTTGAGCAATGGGTCCACATTTTCTCTAGTCTTGTTTTTATCAACTGTGTCCTTATAGAAGCCTTTCTTGTCTTTGGATATCTTGGAAAGACTTAATACCTTTTGGGCTTTACCTTGTCTAATGTCACCCCTGGATGTCTGGACTTGGGTTGGAACTCTTTTTTCACCCATGCATATTCCTGTTGTTTTTAGCTTACTTCCTGCTCATTGAGATGGAATTCACTTATGCTTGGCAAAGGTGATCTTTAAATACTAACCAGCTTGCTTGGGCCTCCCTTCCCTCTAGAGACTTATCAAAAAGGATTCCTCCAAGCATCTTTGAAGATGTCAAAGTCTGTTTCCTGAGGTCCAGGTTTGTGAGCTTGTTTGTCACCCTTCTACCTTCCCCTAGATTCTAGAGTTCCTCCTTCACTCAGCACACATCACTGCAGCAAAGGCTGCCTCTGGTGTTTACGTACTCCTTGTTGGTGAGTTTGTGGCCCAGCACAGCATTGGTCTTTGCTGACTTCTCTATCACTTGGCAGAGGAAGTTATCATCAGTGCAGTCCAGGAACCTGCTGGGTTGTTTATATGCTGATGTGTTGTCCCTCCAACATATATCAAGGTGGTTGAAGACACCCATGAAGATCAGGACCTTCAAACTTGAGGTCTGTATAGAGTCTGAACTACTTGTTCTTCATGGTCAGGTGGCCGATTGTAGACACCCACTGTAATGTTACCTTCGCCTAATCCTAACACATAAAATATCCATTGGCTCTTCGTCCACCACTAGGGAGATTTCCAAGACCTTAAGCTGCTGTGTCACACAAGAGGAATTTTGCCTCCTCATAACACTTTCTTGTCCTTCCAAAAGAGCCTGTATCACTCCTTTGCAACATTCCAGTCATGGGGGCCAACTCACTACAATTCCATCATCCCAACAAGAGCTTAGTCCTGCAGCTGCAATATATGTGAACATGCACATGCGCACACACACACACATAAATATTTGTTATAGGAATGCTCTTCACTTCTGATTTTCCACTGTCATTGCTGCTCACTTCATGACTCTCTCTGGAAGTCTTGTCAGGTAAGACTTATTTCAAACTTCTGTCCCTCTGATTCCCTCCTGTCCTGTCTCTGATGGGAGAGAATACCAAGGGAACTCCTAAGAAATCAGTGCAAGATGAAACACAAAAAAATACAATTAACTGCTAAGAAATAAATAAACAAAATGGTAAATTCCTCCCCCACACTCCCCTCACCCTGACATTCAAAACCAACTTAATTGTAGCTCAATAAATGACCCCAAACAATTCCCAGGAACAGAGGTCCAGTCAAGAAAATGAGGATGGCACTGCAGATTTGGGAAAGGCACTAGCACAAAACATGTGCAGAAGATTTAGGGAACTCCTGCTGATCTAGTTAAGAAAGGAATAAGCAAGTATTTTCCTTTCCTGTACTTTTTTCTAGATCTTTAAGAATTATATTTTTATGCCTAACAAATGCTTACAGTAAATAATACAATATTACTATTTGCTTAGTGATGACAAGTATGTTGCATACATTGCACAAAAATGAAAACAGACAAGTGCATGGCCTATACATTGTAGAACCCACTTTAAACATAATGCAGCTAGAAATAATAGTGATGTGGTGATGCTGATAGGGAAGGGTGGCAAAGATTTAGTAAGATTGTAGCAGTCTAAGTTTCTAGTGTACATTAGACTGCACCCAAAACATTTGTGGCAGTTCTGGTCTCAGTCTGCTGGGTGGAGAAAGGTATGTCTGAGGTTATCTCCTTTCAGGAAGACATTACTTTAAGATGACAAGACTCACAGTGCCTCATCATATAGACTTGACTGTGAATATTAATTTCCTGTCTGTGCGTTTCATAAGAGGTTCCGTTTGCCTGAGCAATCCCCTTTACATGAAAAAAATCCAGAATGAAGCGTCAAACTGAAAAGATTCTGGATGTTCAATCCTTGTATATTGCCACTTTGCAAAGGCATTCACTGAACTGGTGATAAACCATTACAAGTTTCCATTGTAACAACACAACAAGAGCTTCAAGAGCGTTAAAACAATGTGCTTGGTTCACAGTTATGTTCTTCCCTTATTGAGGAAGCTTCTGGAAGCTCAGTTGCAGCTGTCGATTGACTCAATATTAAGTTTCTGCCCACATGACCATGAAGGAAATGGGCTGCCATTTCTTGAATATTAATACATCTTTCAGTGCTTTGGTTAGTAAATATTTTTCACACTTTTTCCAAATCTGCATATGTAATTTCAGGACAAGTAGTGGAAACGTAGGCAGTCATACTAAGTAGTTGTATTTTTCACTCATTATAATTTTACTGTAAAATATATTTCTTCCACTTTCAAGTAAATGCTTTAAAGTTTAAATCATTTGTAAATCTAGATACAAAGAAAAGGCTTCAAGAATTGTTCTACAATTTGTCATGTCCTATAAATTTCAGCTCTTTACAGTCACCAAAAGTGCCAGAAATACTGAAATGTAAAATAAGTGGAAAAAAAAAGTTAGCTGGAGATGTTGTCTGTCACTTGAAATCAATATTAGTATTAAGTTTCACCAAGCAATTAACTTACTTTGTTTTAGTAGCTGCATTAAGCCCAGAATCAAATCTCATTTCTTTCAGGTAACTCATCGTGTATGTCAGAAAACATTGGCTTGGACTGCTGCTTTCCTTTGTGTTTCACATCATTCAGAATTTCCTCCTGTCTTTTAGTAATCTGTGACAGAAACCCCGGCTTTAGGTGTACACCCTTATCAGGATCAGGTCTTATGCTAACACTTTCGCTTTTGAAGGAAACAATCCCATGCAGACAAGGAACTGGGAAGGACATTCCTCAGGAGGTGTAGAGATCTCTAAACGCACCTCTAACGCTTGTTGCCTATATGCACTTGATAACTTCCTCCTGTTTAAATACGACAATAAGAGGTTAACTTACACACCTCTAACGGTGGCTAGTTGATCAATATTTACATAGATCAAATTTAGGCTATTTTGGCACAGATTAGCTGGGAGTCTAAAGTGGGTAAGAGCTAAGTGCGAGGCCCTGGCATAAGGCTGAATATAAGCCATCTCCTTCTACTCTGGTAATTCATGACATAAAGCATTACATCACTTTAATTCTTAAAGCACTAGATTTTTTAGTGAAGACAAAGATAAAATGTATTCTGTCTTCCTATGTACCCTGGTAGACTTGCATACTGTGGGCTGTGACCTGACTTACTGTGATAAGAGACCTGTTTTATATATCATTTTAAATAATTAGGCATTGAATTAACTTCTGAGTAGGTGAAATTGCAGTGTCTGCCTTTCCTAGACTAAGAGCTGATAGTACTGCTGGAGGGAGAAAGCCTTTACCAATCCCAGTGGAAATGGCCTTGAACTCAGAAAATCATTAAGTGAAACAGTAAATGGAAATTACTCGGTAACTGGGCTGCTGAAAAAAGGACATTAAAGAGGAACAGGGATATTTTTTTCCACTCATTTTTTTGCCTTGCCTTTTGAGGATTGCTGAGCAAGAAACTTGTTTAGGCAAAGACTTCGACAAGGGTCACCCTGAGAGAGAAGTGAGCTCCTTACTCGTCAAATACATTATCTAGAACGGAGAAAAACAGAACATTACGTTGGTGTGTACATATACATATATATTTATATGTGTTTGTTGATAAGAGAGACAGAGAAGAGAGAGAACATTGAACCCTTACTATAAGAATTTTAGGTAACTTTTCATATTCTGAGATAAAGTTTCTTCCAAATTTGTTGTATCTTAGCATATCAGAGTACTTTATACATTCTTCTGAAACCAAGTTGTTTAATATCAACACAGCCTGACCTGATTTTCTGCCTTTATTAAGGTCTGGGTCAACCAAGCCTTAAGGTTAAGGCGAGTAAATTTCCTTTTTTACTCTTGTAGATCTGCCCTTGTCTTCTCCCTGGATTTTGTTTTGCTTGGATTTTTGGAGGTTTTTTTGTTCTTATTCCCTTTACATCAGATCAAAATCCATGATTTTTCTTCTGTAGGAAGAGATGATTGGAGCTGTGTCTTGGTTGGCCAAAGCCACTAAGGAAAACAGCTACTGGCACCCAGCAAGGAGTTTAGAAGATGTGGGAGAGCAGAGGGAGAACGGAAGGTTTTCTGAGTAGTTGCCTTACTGTATTCTGTGATTTCCTTTTTATTATTAATGTGTGTTAGATTTGTCTCCCTTGTAATGTTAATATGAATGTTGCATTTTAGAACATGATCATTGATTTCAGGATGGGTCCATTACGTTTTCCTTAGCTGAGAATCAATAGATGTAATTATTTTTCAGTGAGATAATTCAGGATGGTATTCAGAGAATGATCTTTATCCAGTGTAAATATTAAAGATGTTGACAAAATGAAATTTTATTTTGTTTACTTTCAGCAGATATTTTCCTCAAAAACTGTGGATTTTTTTAGGTTTCGGGGTTTTTTCAAATTGATAGAAATAGTTATGGGGTTAAAAAGGCATTCTGTTACCAAAAAAAAGGAACATAAAAAATGCGTTGCTATCACTATAAACACTGAGAATATGGTCAAGTTCCTGTGGTCTCAGATAACCGATATTTTATAAGCCTGAAAATATTTTCAAAAGATAGCAATTGCAAAAGTATTTTGAATAAGGTGTTCCCTATCCTTTAAAGAAATTCAGGATGTATCTGTAATTTAATGATGGTGCTAGGGAAGCTGTGCAGAGTAGGACCAAGTGACTTAGAAAAAGCTCTATTATTGCTCTGGTTATTTGTCCCGTATGATAAATAAGGTAAATGTATATTTAACTTAGCTGTGACGCAGCCCTAGAAAAAGCTTTATTTACAGCTCTACAATAGCTATTTTCCTGGAAAAAATGTCCTTGTCTTGGACATATTTTTTAAGTAATATTTATTCTTCTCCAATTTGGAGATACCAACAACAGGCACATTCTCGTGCTTCTGACCATAAGCCAACACAGTGTGTATCCATATATCTCTTGCTTTTCTACAGGAGATAATGTGTAATAAACAGCAATAAACAGCTAACCAAAGGAGGTTCTTGTGATTTTTTTTTTTCATTTATTGCAGTAATTCTTCATGACTTTGTTGGACAAATTAATTTACTCACTGTTTCTCCTTTCAGATCTAAATATTTCTCCCATATGCACTCCAACCAAGTTCAAAATTGCCCTAAAAGTCATCATTCTTTTTATATATGTCTATTGGTTTCTGTTATTTGTATAAAGAATATATATTATATGACTTCTTAACAAGAAGTGTGTTTTGCGATCCCAGTTAAATATCTTGGTATGTAAGACAGAGGTTTTGCTAATGCCTCCCGTCCTTGCAAAATGTCCCCAGAGGAGTGATAAGTGAGAGATCTTGCTTTCATAGCCCTGTGTTACAATCCAAAATACAGAAAAAAAACTTTCCAGCAATGTCTTTACAGTCCTATCTTCATAACTGTCTGCTGCCTGGCATAGGGATGCTCAGGAAAGACAGATTCTATACCTTCCTACCTTCCGAGACGATCGTGTTCTTACCGAAGTTTAAATTAAAAAAAAACTTTAAAGCATCAGTTGAAAAATTTCCTAGATTAGTCCCTTGGGGAAACATGTCTTAAAAAAAAATCCGATGCATTTTAGACGGTGTCCCAAAGAACTGTTCAGAGCTGAGCATGGCAGAGCAAGTGCCAGGGCAGAGCTGAGGTGGAAGTCTGGCATCATGGGACCTGTCCAGTGACACAGGAACAGCTCAAACTGTGCAGACCCACTAAAGAACTGCTATTCTGCCTGACATGGCACAGAGATCATTTCTTCCCTCTCAATTCTGATTCCATCAGTCATGCCTCATCTTAAGGAACAGGAAAAACAGAGGAAGTCATGCTGTAGCTAAACAAAAGAAAAAATAGGCTGAAGAATAAGAAATTAATAAAAATAAGAAATTAATTTAAAAAGTACTCCAGGAATAAAGAATGAAGCAATATATACCTAGAAAGTAAAATATTACATATCTCATTATGTTTATCAAGATATCTTATGAAGATATCTTATGATAACTTGAATTGTTTCCAAAGCTATATGTAACCATGAAATAAAGAAAAATGTAACTGCTAAATATACAACAGTTGGAAGAGTTACAGTAATATTGTTCCAAATTTATAAATTCCTGCATTTCTTATATTCACCTATATCTATATATATATTTATACATATATGTATACTCACACATACACATAGGTACACGTACATATTTCAAAGCAGATTTTCAGGTATGGAGTCTACAACAAATTCTTGCTAGGATCTGTTTGTGTCAGTCACAAAATACCGTTAGGCAAAATTCATCAATTATCTAAAATTAAGTTGTCTACAATAAAATAGCATCGGGAATTAAATACAGCAGTAGAAGAGTTTAGTTAGTAAATTATCGCCTAAAGCAATACCCTGACAAAGTATCTAATAATAATTAATTATAATTTCATAATTTTAAAGAAAATTAGAACTGCTACAATCACTCAAACTGATATTTATTACTGTGTGAAAAAGTATTTATACCTTATATGAACATCACTTTTAACAAGTTCTTTTGAGAAATACACAGTACAGTTACGAAAGACTGCCAAAATGTCATTTTATCCCATATGCAAATATAAGTCCTGAGCTTTTCAGTTTTCAGAGGCACAGGGAAGAGTTTCCTAACGCTCTTTTTCCTACTTCCCTTGATTAGCATCAGCTTTCATATAAAGTCAGACAAGTCAAATGATCTGTGGCAGTGTTTGTTATTGAATATTGAAAGGGACTAGATTTCATATATTCAGCAATGGATTGAATATGCCTGAAGAAAAATGTGAAACCAATAAACTACTAGGTTATAGTTTATGATACCATATGTTGTCATCAAAGTGGATGAAAAGCAGCCTCTGAAATTCAGAGTCTCAATGCTGTAAAAGCACTATGTGTTCAAGAAAGAATGTTGGCTTTAGATGTTAGTATGAGGTAAAATAAAATTAGAATTCAGCACTTTCTAACCTAAAATCAGCCCCATTAATATTTTCTAATTAAATGCACACAACAAAGATGTCTTAACATAAGCTTGCCTAGTCATTTCTTTTACAAGTCCTTATGAAAATAATGGAAGCAGCTTAGAAAGAATGAAGAGTATGGCTAAATAACAAATTTTTTACTTTGGATGAAAACAACTTTTCCATTGACAAGTAACTCAGAAAAACACAAAAGCTCCAACAAACTCTCCTAGGCTGTGGGCAGTTCAGTAAGTTTGAGGAAGGCGCTCAGCCCCAAAACAGAAATAAGTATATTTTCACTACTTTTGCCACAAACAGTACCGTGTCATTAAACACATGCCAAACAACTTCATTCTGTCTGCCAGCTGCATGTGGTTCCTTATTACACATACAAACATGAGAATTATGTTCTGCATGCAACTGTTTATTTTTTGTGAATTTGTAATATATCCTACAGGCAATAGACTTGTGTTTCAGACACTGCAATAATGGAGAATGCAACAACAAAGACTTGTGTAAGGGAACTGCGTTAAAATGTTCGTAGCTTTTGCAATAAAGTTGAAATCACTTTCTCGCTCCTTGTTTGCAACATGTTTATTAGCTACTACTGAGACTGTGAAATGCTTTCTTCTGAACAAAAAGGGCACTTTTTCACTTTTTTTAAGAGTTTTAAATACAAGATTGACCTACATATTCCCTTTGTTTGTTAGCTTAGCTAATATCTCTAAATACTGCAGCACAAGTACATCAAAGGCAGGATTAGATTTATCCAGCCTAAACCTGAACTTCTCATTCCAATGACTAGAAGGCCAACACATACGTGTGGATTTAGCATAACCATCCTGTCTGCAATCCATTTAGTCATTTGCTTATGCCTTTCCTTTATATTTCCCAAATATGTTTTCATTCTCTGTGTCATTCCAAGTCACATAAAAAAAATTTAAATGCAAAGCTAAACGGAGCAGAGTATTTATATCTGGGAGAACTGGTCCTAATCCTTCTCTTATTTTTTTCTTTTTACTCTCCTAGCAGTGATGAGCCTACAGGAGCACTTCGGATTATTTCTTCATAAGACATTGCAAAAGAGAGGAGGTGCAATTATAATTGTGGTATCAATCAGTTTCTGAACTCCTTTCTTAAAACTTCAGAGCAGGAATTTAGAATTAAAATGTCACAACATTATTGCTGGGCAATGATCCTCTAGTCTGAATGGCTCTTCACTACATAACTAATAAATACTAGGTATTGAATATGTAAAAAAATCTTACACCTTGATAATTATTGCCATGTAACTCTATTTTACATTATTTTCTTTATAATGGGAAAAGCCTTAAATAATTATCACATCTTTTTACTATTATTAAAAGTATTTTTTATTTATTACCTAAAATAATGGAGTGTAGATCCTCTCAGAGAAATTACTGAAACATTTAATTAGATTATTTCCATGGTTAAGTGGTACAATAAATTCTAAGCACTGATACTAAGCAGTGGGCAATGAATAAAATACAACACCCACCTTAAAATATGTCTGAAGTAACAGCTCAAGTATAGCCAATGATAGATCGAAACCTATGCGTAACCAAGTGCTCCATGTCACTCACTAAATTGTTAAAATGTAGCTGCTGCCTCCGAGAGAGGTGACATCTTCATCAGACATTATTTTTTACAATTTTCTCCTCTGTTAGGAAATGCTGGTTGAAGTACTTCTTTCCTACTTGTCTCAATTACATTCAGTAGCAGTAATACCTCATACATTTCCTGTCAAGGCTATGTCTCACGCTATGATGGTGTCAATTATCTAACAGGACTTTTCCACCTCAATCTTCTATGTGTTAGAATAATACAATTTGTAAAGAACATGATATAAAAGAGGAAAAATAGCATTCCGTAGTTTTACTGAGGATTTCTTTTGGAAAGCATGGAGATCTTGCTCAAGCTGAAAATGACATTTACTTATTTTATCAAGTAACTTTTTCATTCATTTAAAAGACAAATTATTTTCCCCATTATCAAAGCTGGTCTTGAACATAACTTCTGAAATACTAGAGCAGATGTTCAACAATAGCTCTATTTCTCTCACGAGATGTCGAAAGTGAATTTTCGAGGATTATGCTGGTGTAATTTCTTTATAAGAAAAGGAAAATGGCTTTTTCCGTAGCTTTGTTTACCAGAACTCAGAACACTATCGAGGTAACAGAGTTCACTCAAGTTCTGTTAGAAGCATACAGTCTCTTTGTGGAAATCATCATCATGTTGCCAAATTATCAAAACATCTCTAAATATGAGTTACCTTTTTAGTTTCTTATGACAAGCATGGAAGATCTGTTTCCATAATAACAACGACCCCTTGAGCATGGAAGAAAGTATGTGGGAGGCTCTTCAAATCTCTTGGTTTAGACTTGCTAATAGCAAACTCTTGTGTTGTAATAATAGTAGGGTTATATTTAAAGTGCTCTGTAACTCTTCTTTTTCCTAAAATGAATATTTAGCCCTATCAGGAAAATTTCTGGAATTTTTGAAAGACAAACCTAAAATATAGTCCTATATAAAAGATATAAAGTAAAATATTATTCAGCAAACTATTATTCAAATGCGGTTTTGATCGAACTACAGTAACTCTTGGGTTATTGTTGAGATGCAGCAGAAAAGTAGGGAGGCCTACTTTATTTTCCCCATCCAAGTCACATCTGGCATGTCTCCATGAGAGGAAAGTCCTGATTATCAAACCTGAATTCCTTGTATGACAAGGTAACCCTTCAAGGGAAGCCAGCTAACGTAACCATTTTGGATTTCAGTAAAGCTTTTGATACAATCTCTCCCAGTATCCTTCCAGACCAAACATCCATCACACAGCTGGATAAACACATCATGGGATGGGTGAGCAGATGGCTCATGGGTCAAGCACAAAGGGTTTAGTGAATGGGGTGACATCAGACTGGTGACCAGTGGGGTTCTGCTGGCCTCCATCCTTGGCCCTGTACTCTTCAATATCTTCATAAACAACCTACTCACAGGGCTGGAAGGGATACAGAGCAAGTTCACAACTGATACAAAACTGAGAAGAGCTGTTCACCCCTCAGAGGTAAAGAGGCCCTGCAGAGAGACCTCAACAAATTAGAGGTCTGGGCAATCACCAGCTGTAAGAAAT
>VZTF01001348.1:981659-1085992 GCA_013397755.1 Cnemophilus loriae
CGCTAGATTCTGCACCTGGGATGGGGCAACCCTGGATGTATGGATGGACTGGGGAATGAGATGCTGGAGAACAGTGCCATGGAAAGGCATCTAGGGGTCCTGGTTGATGGCAAGGTGAATATGAGTGAGCAGTGCCTTGGCAGCCAGGAGGGCCACCTTTGCCCTGGGATGCACCAGGCCCAGCATCGCAGGGGAGGGGATTGTCCTGCTCGGCTCTGCACCGGGGCGGTCTCACCTTGAGTGATGGGGGCAGTTTTGGGCACCACAATGTAAGAAGGATATAAAGCTATTAAAGAGTTTCCAAAGGAAAGCAGTGAAGAAATGAAGATGATGGAGAGCCTTGAGGGGAAGCTGTATGAGGAGTGGCAGGGGTCACTTGGTCTGTTCAGCCTGCAGAAGAGGAGACTGAGGGGAGACCTCACTGCAGTTACAACTTCCTCATGAGGGGAAGAGGAGGGGCAGGCACTGATCTCTTCTCTGTGGTGACCAGTGACAGGGCCCAAGGGAATGGTCTGAAGTCGTGCCAGAGGATGTTTAGGTTGGATATTAGGATAAAGTTTTTCACCCAGAGGGTGATTGGTTCGCTGGAACAGGAAAGTGGTCACAGCACCAAGCCTGACAGAGTTCAAGGAGCATTTGGACAATGCTCTCAGGTGTGACTCTTGGGGTGACCTGTGCAGGGCCAGAAGCTGGACTCAATTATCCTTGTGGGTCTCTTCCAACTCGGCATATTCTGTAATTCTGTGAAAATTTATTTTGTAATAATTGACACTAGAGGGAAAATACAATGCAGCTACGTTTCCTCTGGGCGTTCCTAACAACGAGTTTGGTCTGAAGTGTGTCCAGACCTGGTTCTTTCTCATTTAGTGATGAAACCATAGCATCTGAAATAAAGTCAAAAAAGAAAGGTCATATTTACCTATTATCCTATAGATTTCAATGATGATTTCTATTTCTCAAAAAAAACCCACACCAGTATCTCTAATGTTTCTCATAAAATAAGAACATTAAATTTATCATTTAATCTTCTTTTCTCTGCATCACTTTCTGGAAGTAAAAATCAAAATCAAAAGAAAGAAGGTGTGAGATAAATAAGAGCAGATTTGGAAAGTGGAAAGTCAGAGGTATTCATTTTGGGGAAGGGAGAAATGTAGTTTCTCCACCTATATAGTATTATAACAATGGAAATAAAGTGCAATAACAAGTTTGAAAGCATGATGGTTGTTGTGAGGGACTCAACAGATCCAAGATAATCCATGGATTAGTAACAATGTAGAAAAAGATCTTTAATTTTTTTTTTTTCAGTATCTTATATATGGGGTTTGTTCCTTTGGGAAAACTAAGAAATTTAAGAACTAGGTAGGTAACTTGCACATAAGCTTTTTGCCCTTAACTTGTTAACTAGTTGATACAAATAAGTAACACTTCTAATTTTAATACATATGACAACCAGCAATTCACTGTAAAGGTAAAATATATTTCTTATTGCAGCTTTCAAATTACTTTACACTTATATCTCAGAATCGAAAGGCTGCATCTCCTAATATCTTTTCCTTCCCTGAGTATCTCTGTTGAATAAATATTAAGCAACTATTGAATAAACATGTATCTTTTCTCCTCTTGTGCAAGACTGAATGAGATTGGACAGGTCTTATCTCAACATTTGGTGCTCATTATTTGTTTTCCTTATTTCTACTGAGAACTTTCATTAAAAGTATATTACACTTATGGAAACTTCACAGAGATATTTTATATGAATTAAGTATCTACTGTTTGGAAAGATAATGACATGCTGACTTTCTCTTTGATGCCAAAATCATTACCGTTGATTTCAACGTTCCTGTTACTTTGGGTTTATTCACTCTTCTAATACAGTAGCTACTATGGTGATACTGCATAGATAAGAATGATTAAGAACATCTCAGTGCATACTTTTCAGAAAAAAACACCTTTATTTGCTTTTTCTCCCAAGCATTTTATAGCCTAAAGTAACAAATCACCTGGCACGACCATGGTGGGTAATACACACTCTGAGATAAGCCTCTTGGTGATAGTAGGTGATCTCCACAACCTTCTCTAAACCTTCTCTGCCTTTCACAGAACGGATAGTTGTGTTTCATCACATGGGGTACTTGTAAATTTGGGTGGAATAAAGCCATTTTCTGGTTTTGTGACACTTAGAAGTAGAAGACTTTTAATAAATTTTTTATCGTTAGATGAGGCAAAACTTTTTCTATTACCTTGCTTTTCCTGTAGTCTTTTGGAAACACTACGTGCACAGACACAAGATTGCAGACCAAAGCCTGAAAGTCTCTTTGCAGAACTCATGGAGGAAAAACCAACAGTCTAAAGCAGCAACGATTACAATATTTTAAGCAGAGAATTTTGCATTAGCAATGATTTTTCAAAAAGGATATTGTATAAAATACTCTAATTTAGGCACAGATCCAGAGGAGGAGCCAAATGCTTCCAAGAAACTGTGCTTGGCTTTCAGTGTCAATCATAAACTGGCACATGATTTTAAGCTCTTTCTCTCTTATTAAAATGGAAGAAACATTCTGAGTAGAGAGGAATGATCACCTCTCCTGACCCACTTGTTATGTTTTCCCAGTGCAGACCAGGAGGTTGTTATCTCCGCTTCACTGCAAGGGCGTACTGCTGATACGTCTTCAGTCTGAGTCAGATAACACTGGCTTTCTTTTCTGATTCACCTATGCCTGGTCTATTTACAGTTTTCTGTAACCTGAGACCTTGGTGTAAGAGAAGAGATTATGCACAAGTTTCACAGCTTTCAAAATGTAAACAAAGGGCAAAGAATAGAGGCAGAGAGAGGAAGAAAAAAGTGAAGACAAGAAGATGAAAAATAATTAAATTCATCAAAACATCACATCTGAATAGCTGAAGGGTTAAAAACACAATCAGATTTTCAAAGTATCCTGTGACCAGTGTTCAGTTTTGCACACGCTTGCATAAAAAGACAAAGAGTACAATAAGAGCATATTTATAAATAGGTATATTTTCATGTGAGTGACAAATCGCATACAATGCGCTCCTTCAGTAGATTTGTTGGTGTCATTTGATATTTTTAGCAGGGTTGATATGCTTTGATAACTGGAACTACTAAGTGATAGCCAATAGTTGCACTTCTGAGCACTTTCAGTCCATCAGCTAATGCATTTATGCATTTCTGCAGAAACTGGAACTCCACTATGTGTGTATCAATAGAGCACAAGAGCTCAGAAGATCCTGTCAATTAACTAAATGTGCACATGATTCTCATAAAGTATATTTGGTAACTGCTGTAAGAAAATACCCTGTGACCATAATTATCCAGCAGAAATAAGAAACCTCTCTCCATGTCTTCTTTACTATCTTCAGAAATAAGAAAAGCATGAAACCTGTCTCTTTAAATTCACAATAAACTTTTTGGCTAACTGTTTTGGTTTTTTCTCTCCAGTAAGGAAGATTCATACTTGTACTTTTAATTGTTGATTTTGCAGATGAGATAACATCTGTTTTCTTCTAAAATTTTCTTCTAAGAAAGTCTGTGGTTCATCTGGGGGTTTTCTTTTGCTTTTGAATAGTGAAGTGATTCTACCCATCCCCCAAACTATAATACCACAACAATTACGTTTTGACTTTTTAAGACACCAACCATAGAAATTTCCTCCATTTTGGAAAATAAGAGACTATGAATACCAGTGCAATACTGCCTTCAAAATCAAATGTATTAGGGGCCTAGGTTCTGTTCCCAGGGTATTAATTTGCAAGTTGAGTTTTTAATAAAAGTGGATGCAGAAGTTCTGGGTCCTGAGTGACTTCTCCTTATAACTTTCTTTCCCACAGCAGTATAATTTTCCAAGGGACTGAAATAACAAGGTAAACAGCTCAATTAAAGCAAGTCCAACAATCCACCGCATTCTTGGATTATCTTCTCCTGTTTGTTTCATGATGCAGTCCCACATACAAACAGTTGTGCTGACAAACGTGGTGTTATTGCATAGGAACAGTTCCAGGAATTCCAGGAAGCATTAAAGCAGCTTCCCCACTGAAGCCAGCATGTCGTGAGGTATTTACTTCCTCTGGCTTACAACCTCTTCTTTCCCAATTACCCCATTAATTCTTATGAGGTTTCTCAGCAAGACCATGAGTTGCCAAAGCTGAGTTTGAAACATATTCTTAGCGAAAGACTACACAGTCCAGCAACATCATTTTTTTAATAAGGGCAGGAGTCAAAATACTTTTCCTTACAATTTTTTTCATAAACTAAATAGCACTGTAAACCAGTAATCATTTCTCTTTGTTCAGATATAGTCACATACAGATTCCATGTCTCTGTGAATAGCAGTTTATGCATTCACAGGTTTATGTGGACATAGAGTATAAATACAAACATGTGTTCTTATTTAAGGATAATGTACAAACAAGAATATCTCTTGTCATACTCAACAGTCCTGCATCTTAATAACAACAGCTTTCAGGGATAATTTCAAAAAGCAGAGCCTTGAAGTATCATAATAAAGTCATAATTTCTAGTCTGTTGCACTTATATTCCAGGAAAGCACACTCAACATACATAATTTCTGTATAAACTGTGTGATATGTGTATCTGCTGCACTGCAGAAATGGCAAAGGCCCAGGTTACTGATTCTTTGCTTCACTGCTTTTAATACAACTCATCTAACAAGGTAATGAAGTAGACAACAGGAAATTTAATATTAATTTTCCATGGCCTGTTCAAACCTTTTTCTTATAAGAGTTTTTCGTGATTTACCTTAACTAATATCACCTAGCCAGAGACATCATTATTTGGATCTATTTAAGCAGAACAGAATAACTTGCTGCAACGCAGATTTTACCATTGCTAACATTATATCTTGCTTACAGCAAGACAATAAAATCTTGGCTTTCCAAAGCAAGAACATTTTTATGCAATGCTGCAGTTGATTTCCTTTTCTACAGCTGATTTTTATTATATTCCATAGCAAGCACTTTCAGCAAATTTAAAGATTATCTGCAATATGTATTCTTGGAATAAACCTGCTGTAGCTGTTCTAGGAGTTCTCTAATCTATTCCTGTAGATGCATCCTGTAGATGCATAAGAGTTTTTTGTGATTTACTCAAACTAATATCACCTGGCCAGAAACATCATTATTTGGATCTATTTATTTTTTATCCTTATCCAGTTTAATATCCTTAGATTAAAGAGACCATCACAGCATTTTATATGCTGAGGTAGGCAAAAAAATTACATATGTGGGTAAAATAGTGGGCCAAATACTTGGTAAGTATTACTTTGAGCATCTACTCCACATATATAACTGCATGATATGGTACTGAATCAAATAAAACTTCTTTTTTTTTTTTTTTTGAAACATCTTCATTTGGACCTAGTCTCTACCACAAAAATGATCTTTGCAATAACCAGTTTTTCTATGAACATTAATTAAGGCAACATGTGTGAATGAAAAAACCAACGGCATTCTCAGTACAAAGTTTCTCATCTCCCAGCACCACAACAGATATAAAAACAGTCATGGAAACCTCCTTTTGAACAATGGAGTAATGACTGAAGCTTATTTCACACTTCCTATCAAGCAGTTTTTGAAACAATGACATTTCCAGAAAAAAGTCCTCTGATCTAGAATGGTTGCTATTTGACACGTGAGTGGGTTGCATCATTGATTGAAAATACACAAAAGTTGAAAGGACTTGGACAATGATACAAAGGACTTGTTCCCTATGAAGTAACTAGCTTTCAACATACTGCCTTGTGATGCTGGATTTAGAAATGTCAGGGGTGGCCTCTTGGCCACAGATAAATCCTGTATTCTCAGGTGGCTTGATTGGCATAGGAGGAGCAAGAATTTGCTCTTGGACAGATTGTGGGAGGATGCTGCGTTCTTTTGCTCTTTTATTTCCTCCTGTTCAGGACCTGGTACCATTTCTAGGATTACTGTACTTACAAATGTGTGAAAAGGAGCATGTAACTTATTCCATTGTGTCATCTGCACTGATGAAACACACTACTTTGTCCTAAAAATGAAACTCTTCTTGTAGCCAGAAGCCATTAGAGTTCCAAACACACCCTTAGCAGAAGAATGTGGGCATCTTCAGCTGAAAAGGTTCCTGCCTTTGTGCAGGGATGTGACACTGGCAACAAGCTGCCTTGCCATCATTCACTGGCACCTTACAGCCTGTGGTGATTTTTAGTGTCTTGCCATCAGGCAAGGTTTGCCATGGATGATTTTGAGCTAGGACTATTTATTTCTCTCAAGTGTTTTCTGAACCAAAGGAGGACTTACATGTACTTTAAATGCGTGCTTCAAATATATCTACTAAGAAAACAAGTAATGTTGGGATTTTTTTTTGTATAATTCTCAGCAGTGATGATAGCTTCTTTGCAGGACTTAGGAAATAGATCCTTTAGGACTAATAATTTTAAAAAATTCTCTTTTTGTTCTATGTTTTACCAGGTAGATGTGCTTTTACATTTCTTTAATTGCAGAGGTGCTGTTTTCTCAGTTACTCAGTTCATTAGCAGTGCAAAAGACCTAAGACTCTGGTGGTATAATTTTTTTTTAAGAGAGATTCACCTTTCTCAAGGATCAATGGAAGAAGTAAAGTCATGACATAACTTCTCATTTTATAATGGGGAATTTATTCAAACATGTTTTGGTTACCATTTATCGCTGAGGACACCTTACAATTAAATGCCTTCATTTGCCCATAAGTATCCTCAAAACCTTTTAAATTCCCATGAAACTCACTCTGGATTTACTGTCTTTTTTTTTTTCATTTACACTTATAGTCTCTCAACTCTGTCCCACAAAAAGAAATATTCATGCGGATACAATTAACAGTTTTATGCTTGCATATTTGAAGAATCAGATTTTAATTAATAACAAGAGGCCTGTGAAAATTAAAAATAGTTTGTTTTGAAGTTGTCTTTGAGAACACTGGGACAAAGTAAGATTTTAGGCTGGAAAACATGCTTTTTCTCTTTCTCTTGAATTCTCAGTATATGAAATAATTGAAACGGGTGTCATGCTTTGCAGACCAGCCAGAAAATCAGCTTCTGCTTAGAGTCATGAAGAAGATTTACTATTAGGTGATATAGAACATTTTCAGATGAACATGACAAGTTAATTCCCAGGAATCCAAACAAAATATATAGCCCAAATTCCGCTATTTATACAAACTCACTTTCATGCCACTGGCTGCCTTTTAAAGTCATTCTCATAAAGGTGTTTTGTTACACCACTATCATTAAAATGCTCACATGAAAGTATTTTTCATACCTTTATCTACTATTTTTCTGCTTACAGGTTGATTTTTTTTTAATTATGGTATTAAAAAAAAGAGGGAGAGAAACTGAGCTCTATCCCTGTAGTGATTATTTTCTTTCGACAGTGCTTTGTGCTGTGCAGGGGTATCCATGCTGCGAACTGAACTACTGACACATTAATTACAGTGTGAAGAGCACAGATGCATTTTCTTTGAGTTACCAGAGAAGTATGGAAGAACTTAGCTATATAAGAGCATCTCAGCTGGGACCGCAGCGAAAAAAGTAACCTTACCAGTGTCTACATTATTGCAGTTCCTGTCAGCCAGCTTAGGCAAGAGTTAATTTGAAATACCATTCAGAAAAAGAAATGTGAGGATCCAACAGCCAGCAATAGATTTCTCCCTTCCCCACCATCACTCTCACTGTGCACATAAATCTTTCTCTCTTCTTCTCTTGAATTACTTTTCTCCACACTAACCCGTCTGTATAATATTGCAGCTCACATTTTTGCAACTATTTTTACCACCTCCCATCTCCCTTCACTTTGAAACTTATGTTTCATGTTGTTAATATATGTCATCTCCTAGTTTTACCCCAGGAACTGAGGGAGTGTCGTTGCTCTGTGCTCTCTAGAAACACCAGGAGATGCCACAACCCGTAACGACCCTGGACAGCACTGGGGTGAGAACATCTGCAGGCACTGACAGCATTGTGCATACCAGACCATCGCTGATAGATCTCTGGGTTATTGGCTCAAGAAGATGAGATGGTTGACAATATAAAAAGATGTATTTATTAATTTTGACTAATCTACCTCAACTGTAAATCTACAGTATATTTCAGTTTGTTCAGATTTGTGTGCTATTTCACAAAAGCACATCACAGCTGTGGTATAAACCATACTAATATATATACTACACTATTAGTCAGGTGAAACATCTAATGAATAAAAATAGAGATAGAAGTGTGATTAACAAGACAATTTTCCATATGAAAACCAAGCCAGGTAGGCTGTCAGGAGAGAGGAAGAGCATGTCTTTGCACCCTAAGGAGTAGCAAAGTCACTGGAGGTTCACTCCACAAAGCAGGAATGTTTTTTCTGGGAAAGCAGAGGGATTTGATAACCAAATTTCCTGGCCATCTGCATGTTTTTTCACATACCTCAGTCCCTCCTGCTACCCAGCCACTGCCCTAGAGCAGTAGGATGCTACACACCCTGCTTGGTCTGCAGCTGCAAGCACAGAAGCCCACGATTGCCCAACAAAACCAGTCACAGGGGGGAACTTGGTCCAGATGCTTCTCCCAGGGAAACCGGTGAGAAAAAAAATTAAAATGTTACCTCTGCTTGCCCTCTTCTTTTCTTTGTGTTTTCCTCCCACAGATCTATTTCCTGACTTTCTCCAATGCTGTTCTCCTACCAGAAACAGCATTTCCACTCTCACACCTATTTCTTATTAAGTCTGTCTTTATATTTTCAGAGCTCTTACAAGAGTAAGACACTTCCATAAACAAAACTCTGCAGAGCACAGCATTTTAACAAAGCACAACAGCCTGGCATTTGTGTCATATGTATATGATGCAACTTACAGAAGATTTTATTACCTTTATTTTCAAACACACAGAGATATGTTTCTTTGATTTCACCACTGTTTCTGTTGATTGCAGAGTACTTTCATGATGGGCATGCCTTTTACATTTGTTTGTTAAAATATGTTGCACAGAAACAGTATTATCTTTTCGTCTCCAGTAAGGTCCAAATTGAACTGTTAGCCTTTAAAAAAATTATTTTCTCATTTCAACTGACACAATTCAGTTAATGTTCTTTACAGGTGGAACATCCATTTTGAATTTACAGATCCAAACATCCATTTTGATCTGTTTTGTTGTGATCAATGGAAATCTGTACCCTTTCTCTGTTCTTGTGGTTCGCAGTTCTTTTGGTCTTAATACAAATAAAACAGCACTAACTTGACTGAATAGTCAACTGACCCTCACTATTTGCTTCTAGAGACACAGAATAAAGTAAACATTCTCATTTATTTTTTTATGTACCTTAAGTTATGGAAGCATCTTGCCAGTCTTTGTGAAGTTTATTACCTCGTTTGTCTGAGCAACACTCCAGGTTATCCTGATAAATAAATAAAGTGAAATTTTTTAATACATTTTTCCTTTATCTTTACTCTTCCCTCTTTTTTTTTTGACATTGTGAAAGGAAAAGCAGAAAGTAAAAGAAAAACATCAGTAAGAAAAATAAATTTCAACAAAGCAGCACTGAGTTTTCAGCTGCAGACTGTAATGTAATATTTTAATTCAAACAAAAGCAAAGGAATTTCCATGTAGGTGTAGACAAACAGTAGCAATGCCATGACCTGCTATTTTTTGTTTCACGTGGGAAAGGAATATCAGTAGAGCATATATAGACATCTGAATCTACTTACTAACATAAATAAACAAAAGCTATAGAGAAAAAAGTGTCTTCACCAGATTACTTTTCACTGAAAACAGTAACTTCTCTGTTAATGTTATCTTTGAAAACTCAGTTTCATGCTTGATACTCTAAGAACAAGTAAAGTATTTTGTCACAATAGAAAGCGATCAGTTCTGAATTAACATTTACCTGAATACAAAGATTCAAATTGGAGTGACCTTTACATACAAGTCATTTTTAATGCCTTTCTCTCAGCAAGACAACTTGCTGTAAACATGTTTATTATATCAAATTTGGGTCAAAACTAAAGTTGGCCTAACCAAGGAAATAACCTGGATCTTGAAAGAGGTTTTAAAAAGTTTAAAAAAGAGAAAAATCACCTCAAAAATATGTTTGATGCAAAAATCTATTAAGTCTAGCCTGGAACTTTAAAAAAAAAAAAAAAGACAGTAGTGCATGAGTTGTTTGGGTCTCATTTCAGGACCTCATGAGCAAAATCTATCTGTAGAAAAGCATTTTTTGTATCTTCCTTTGAAAAAAACCCAAGCAAATAAACTGTTCCCAGTTCAGTACTGATGGTGTGCTTCGGTGCTGTTATTTTGTTGTGGAAATTGTATATGCTTCTTTCTGATTTTGTTCCCCTTCTCTCATATAGCAACTATTTCTAAGGAAAGTTAATGCTTTCTTACTAAAAACAAAGAAGATAAAAAATAAGTCTATAATTTGAGTGCATTGGTTTTAGTACTTTGGTTCTGTTCCTGTCTTCTGTAAGGAAAACATTAAAATCATGGGAAAGCACTTTTCTTCTTTTATTGCGCTATTATTTTATTCACACCATTTTTCTGCTGTGAAGAAAGGATATGACAAAAGAGAGAAATTTAAAGTTAAAATCAGATTTTTTAAAAAGAAATTTAAAGAACTGTTTTTAAAATAAGATATTTGATATATTGATTGAAAAAGTATAATAAAGCGTGGAAAAAAACCCCAAAACGTTCAAATGTTTTGAGTTACATCATGATGTCAGAAAACAGGCACACCAGGGGACCACATATAAAAGTACATTGAAAGCAAGTTTCCTGCTAAATACCTGCTTTTTCTGTACTCTAATGAGGAAATTACAGTTTTACCTACGAAGTTACTGTGTAGTTCAGCATAGTGGGAGGGTTTGGTAATGCATCTGTTATAGTAAAATACCATAACAGAGATATTTCTTTTTCTCCTCCATGGTAAGGAGATTTTCCACAGGATGACAAAACATTTAGTCAGTTGGTTTTGAGCAGGTAATTGCCCTCTTCAATGACAGCAGGAAATTTTTCAATTTCTTTGCATGTGATACTAATTCTCACCATTGAAAGTCAGTTGATGGATTGTCTCTCAGAGGTTAATGCAGCCTGTCAATCCTCACATCAAAGTCACAAGAGCACTTGGGCTTTCCTATCTCCATCTCTACTCAACCTTTGTTTCTGGAGGATGACCTATTGCACCTCGCTCAAGAACAAATAATAACAGTATCATCTGATAATCATAGAAGTAGGTAACTGCTTATGCAAAACAATCAATGCACAAATTTTCATTATTGTCTTTGTCTCATTTTCAGTTATTTTAAACAGACTTCTTCCTTCAGACACACACCTACCTTTACCAATTTAGCATTTCAACAAAATGTCGCAGCATATAAGCAGTTCTCTGAGACTACAGCTGAAGCTTCGCCACCCTCTTCAGTGACAGAACCACAGTCAAGGTCACCTGTAGCAAGGACTAAAACTGACATTTCTGAAATGGCACTGCATGAATTAGTACAATGGAAAAATAAACAGAAGAGGCCAAATGGATGGAAACAGAGGACCTAGGAAAGGAATGAGAACAGTGAAGGAAATTAAAATAAAGGATACACAGCTTATTAATACCTTTCCACACAGTGGGGGAGATGTGCTTGCTCATTTGGTTCCCAGGTTCTCATGCAAGGATTTCTTTCAAGTTAGCTGTTCCTACCTGTCAATTCCCACTCTACCAAACTGAGAATATGTGGAAACTTTTTAAAATTGTTTTCATTTTTTATTTTATGGTAACTCACTCACTCCTCATCAGCCTTTGACTAGCATTCCAGATGTTGTGGCTACTTTGGTTTGTGGTGCAGAATTTAGTCATCAGGAGATAATGAAAACATTAAAGAGCTTTCTATGCTTAATAGAGCTTTAGGAATCAACCATTAATTACTGATGATGCAATATTTTATTTATACGTTTACTTTACTAGAAAAAAAGAGTTATTCAGCTTTTACAGTCAAGGTAGAGCTTGTAACTTATTAAAGACTTCATTTTAAATCTAGGACAAAAGAAGGCTATTGCCATGATGAGTGATGTTATATTTCTGCTACTGCCAAAGCGTGTAACTTTCGTCCTCACGAAGCCTGCAGAACTGCATATTTTCTTCTGAAGCATTTGTCAGGTTGTACTTGTAGCAATATGAAATAATGTACATCTTTTTGAAAGTGTGTAAAGCTGAAATCATATAAGGTGGATTTAGAACTGGTGTCTAACACCCAAGTGTAACTTGAAGAATGACATGATTACTTTCTTGTGTCACAATTTCTACTTGTTATTTACTCCTAGGAGGTTTTTTTTTCTCTAGAAAAAACTTCTGCAGCAGAGACGATTCAGAGGCATCATATCTGCAAATGATGGTATTTCATCTTTGAATACAATGATTTGTGCAGGTACTGACATGTTCTTTACATTCCACAACCCTTTATTAGAGTTTAGTGAGTCGGGGAGTACTACCCTGGCTTTACGACTGTATGTTTCACATAAACACATGTGTACATATGTACATACACAGTTACCTGAATGGACTAACACAGCTGCTGAGCCCTCTCTGAACATAAAATATGGACATAGTCTCTTGTGGCTCAGAAGCAACAATCCAGTTTCTTTATGTTTTTTATTCAACATTTGATTAAATTTATCAAATTTGCTATCTTCAATTTTTCAGCTTGGTTTAAACTGACCTATGATCAGAAGTTTTAGGAACATAAACAAGGAAAAATATTTTAATCAGCTTTGTTTACTCGGGAAATGGAGATCCTTGGTGTCCCTTTTTGTGTAATACCTAGCAGATGGTAGTTCCTCTATGGGAATTCAGTGCAAGAAGTAAAAATTGTAAATATGCCTATTATTTATTACTACTGTAAAAAAGTAAAGGATTACTTCTGTTATGTATTTGATATATTACTTGGAAAGAGACATTAACTAAGCTTTAAACAACCACAGTTACCATATGCTTCTTAGAGACAGCTTTCAGTTCTGCTGTACTTTCTCTCATTTCATTTTCTGAAGAAGAGAGAAAATATCTTTTATACAAAAATATGCTAGTTCAGATTTTCTATACTGTTTTCCATGCAAAGCTTAAACTTCATCTTGTAAAACATGATTTGTGTTAGAATTCACAGGGAAACAAAGGAGATGGATATAATTAGAGAAAAAGACTAGTGAAACAAAAGTTGTTTTCATAATATTTTTAACAGTGTTTACACAGTGATATGAAATACTAGACCTTCCCCTAAGAAAGCAGAAGATTATTGCTAAGTAACAGTATATCTGTACAGTAGCCATGCATGTTTTGAACAGATGTAAACTCTGTGTATGAAGAGAAAGGGAAAAGCAGAAAAGGAAATTAAGTACTTTCCATGGTTCTGTGCCCTAAGCTTTTTCTTGGGAGACAGAGATATTTAGCACTGCAGCTGCCTATTTAACCTCTTCTGAGCTGTGCTAACAGTAAAAGAGAGGTGGCATCTTCATCATGTTATTCCATTTACACTGAATAATGGAGCATCATGGAGAGCTATCAGCGTAGAGACAAAGCTCTGAGCTCTGAGATGGCAGAAGTCCTCTGATGTCAATTTTTCCCTTTCCACTCTGTGAGGTCTAAAGATATTATATTCTTGTACAATACATTCATGTACTGTGGGGACCTGGCCAGGTTTTCCATTCCAGCAAAACTTTGGCCATCTCTGCAGCATGCCTCTAGCTGTGTACAAGACACTGTTCTACTGCACTCAGGAGAGCTGCTCAGGTGAGCAAAAGCCATGACATCAAATTATTTCTGTAGAAGATTCAGAGCTCTTAGTTTTCATGCTGCGAGACTGTCTAGATGCACTAAGCCACAGGTCACTAAAAGATCTCTCTTTCAAATTCTCAAAATGAGAAGCACCTTTTGAAGGAAAACATGATTGTTTTGGCACCAGCTGAAATACAAAAATGAATGCTACCCATTGGCTTCAGTGTCAAAATACTTCTTGACCCTGGATACCAAATAAGACACTCTAAACCACTGTCCTACATGTTTAGTGTGCATTAAAATAACACCTAAAGGGATAAGATAGCTGAGAAGAGCACATCTTCAGCAAAAATAGAGAAATGGATCTTCAGAACTGAAAATAATATAATTGAACTCTTTGTCAAGGGAGCAGTCCAAACGCAAATTACTCATTTTTAGTGATTTTAGAAGGATATGTTGATAAAGTCAGCTTTTTTAAGTACTTTGAATGCTTAAAGATTTGTGCTATTACTTAACTGGTATTTCAGCAGCACCCAATATCTGAATCTTATTTAAACTTTTGAAAAATTTTCTGCAGGCATCAGTCTTCATTCTTTTTAAAAGTGTGGTCCCAGTTCTGCATTTCAAAAATTTAACAGAGAATTAGAATAATTTTTAAATCCTTTCTTTGTGATCTTGAGCCCACTCTGTGAGTAGGCTTCAGATGTACTTCTAAAGGCATTGCTTACATGCATTTTTCTTTCTCAAGTAATCTACTGTGTCTGAAGTCTGAGAATAGCTGTGATAGTAGTTTTCCTTAACTACACAATTGCTTTCCCATTTAAAACAACGGGCAGTGAAATGCCACTATTTCAAACTGAAACCTAATTACAAGAGCAGCCATAACTGAAGATAAATAATAAAAGCCTCCCGACCTCCACCACCAAGGCCATCATCTGCTAACATTAATTTTGTCACTAGTTCTGGATGCAGGTATACCCAATTGCCTGGCCTTCTTTTCCTCTTTCTTCACCCCTGACTCCCAGCAGATTTCAATACTGTATGGATGTTCTCTTCCAAGCTCGTTGCAGAGAAAGGTACTATAAAGGAAAGTGTGGAGTGACTGTTGCTGCCTAAAGCCAATACCATCCCAACGACAGCCAGGTGACATCATGAAGTTTCATAGACATGGCTCTGCCCCTTATGTTTAATTTTGCCCAGCAATAATTCAGTGCAAAATACTGTTCTTTATGATTTCTACATTGATCAAACTTAGCTGTCTCCTGAGAATAAAAATCCATAGAAGAATTTTCTGGTAATTTTTGTGACATAAATATAAGGCAGAAATTACCTTCTGTAATTTCTATGCCAAGCTACATTCAAGATTTCAGTTTTATTTCTATTTGTTCTGAACTGCTGGAGTCATTAAAACATTACAAAACAGTGAGAGGGCACAGAATAAGGTGTTTTCTTTGTGCAGTATCTTACTTGGAGATATGATATCCTTCACTGGATCCTCGGGCAAATAAACTTTAGACACATTGAATTAATTACCTAATTTCAAGGCAAATTAATCGAATATCAATACTACTGAATACTCTTGCAGTGTTCTGGTAGGTTTAACACATGTGGTTATGCCATCACTCTCTTTTAAGAGCCATCTTGCTAGTCTAGACTACAAATCCCATGAGGCCTTGCAGAAACTCGGGGAAATGCAAGTTTTATGTCCAAAAGATAGGTGTAAACACTTCATCCTTGACCAGAAAACTTCACTGAAAGCTCAAAATTTGCAGATGAGATGTCAAATCCTTTGCTGATTTGTTTGTTTTTATTAAAAGTTCATTTAAAGTTCCATAATAATTTATTACGTGCAAAATGTTTCAAATCACTGAGAAACAAATGATAAACCTACGTCAAACAATCAGAAAGAAACTTCAATTTCTTTGCAATCCTTTCTAAATCAGTTACACTTCATCTTCTTAATTTAACAAGATATTAAAATACAGACTGCAGTTTTAAAGAACATGCCACACTTCACTCATCTCTCACGCACTGAACATAACATAGAGAATTTTTCACTTGCTCAGCTCAATTCTCATGAAACACTTCAACACTGCAAAACTCCTTTTCATCTTCTTATTGTTGTATGAAAGAAAAAAAAAAAGAAAGAAAAGTGTTGCAGAAGTGTGTCTCCAGTATCAGTAAGCACCTCTTTAGTGGTATGACCATATTTTGGAATTACAGATTCTGTTCTTCCCTCCAACTTAGGAGCATTTTGCAGAAGATCAGTGAATCTTTCTTGTTTGTTGATGCTGATAATGATTTCTTCTGGTGCTACTAAGCCTCATATTTTTCAGAAAATGTCAAGTTACCTTTTGAGTGTGAAGAAGAATGTTAGGAATTCAGTATTTTTTTATTATCTCCAAAAGACTCAATTTGCAGATCAGCTATGTTTCTTCTTGTCCAGTTGTTTTGAAAATTGATCAGTTGTGCTGGTTTTGGCTGGGGTGGAGTTACTTTTCCTCACAGTGGTTAATATGAGCCTGTGTCTTGGATTTGTGCTGAACACAGGGCTGATAACACAGAGATGTTTTTGTTATTGCTGAGCAGGGCTTACACAGAGCCAAGGCCTTTTCTGCAGTCCGTGCTGCCACGCCGGCTAGAGGGCTGGCTGTGAATGGGAGGCTGGGAGGAGACACAGCCGGGACAGGTGACCCCGACTGACCCAAGGGATATTCCAGACCATGTGACATCATGGTCAGTACATAAACTGGGGGGAAGAAGAAGGAATAGGGAGATGTTTGGAGTGATGGCATCTGTCTTCCCAAGTCACTCTTTCGTGTGATGGGCCCTGCTCTCCTGGAGATGGCTGAACATCTGCCTGCCATGGGAAGCAGTGAATTAATTCCTTGTTTTACTTTCTCTGTGTGTGTGGCCTTTGTTGTAACTGCCTTTGTCTCGGTCCATGAGTTTTCTGGCTTTTGCTCTTCTGATCCTCTTCTCAATACTGCTGGTGAGGGATTGAACGGGCAACTGCCTAGGACTTGGTGTCAGCTGGGGTTAAACCACACCAGCAGTGGAATTCAGATTAAGGTAGAGTACATGGAGAAATTCAGTTATGGCATGCAGAATACACCACACAGTCAGAGAGAGAGCTTGCTTACTGGTGCCAAATAGGTTTTTTTCCATTCCACGAGAGCCCTTACAAAGGACAAAGCATCAATTCTGAATTTGGGATGTGCGTACTTGTTTTCTGAAACAATTTCCACAGTCTACCATTCATATCATTTTGACAAGCAATTCTTTTATTCTGGTCTGAATGCTCCTCTCTCCCACGTGAGCTTACTTAGCTATGACTGGAGAAAGTTAAAGAAAGGAGCCAGGAAGGTAAAATAACCACTGCCCTTTTGCCAAACATATTTATATTTTCCTTATTCTTGGGGAAGTACTATTTCCTTATTAATAGTTCTCCTTTGCCAGAAACACTGTTATGAGCTCATGACAAAGAAGCTTTCTGACACAAGAAACCAACGCAGTGGGAGAATGAAATTCTGCAAATTTTAAAAGTCTGTTTTCATTCTGACAATATCAAAATACACAAATACATGCCTGTTTTATTAAATGATAGGCAGTAAATTACTATCACCAGACTCCTAGAAACATCTGTAATTTACATATAACATCTACAAAATTTTCTGTGTTTTTATTTCATGTAGCATTTATTTTCTATTGGTTTGAGAACTATAAAGGTTCAGGAAAGGATAGTCCCTAGGGTTGGATAGCACACAAATAAAAATATAAATCCTCCTCTAATTAAAAAACAATTATTTAAAATAAGTCTATTCAGTTAACCTGTTACTGCATCTTCAAGTCATATTGTCATATTAAGCATCTAGGCAAAACTTACAACAAAGCAAGAAAACCCCATTTTTATTCATTTATTTAAAAGATGGATGAATGAGCAGCTTTCTTGTCCAGCTTAGGTCCCTTCTAACTTAAATTTTCTCTTCCTCTCTATTTAGCTTTAGGTGTGAAAGAGAAACAGGACTCCTTAAAAAAAAATCAAAGACAGTGTTACATTTTGTGAAAAATTTAATGTCTGAACTTCCACCAAAACCAAAATATGACTATTCCAAAAGTGGACTGTATCAGCTAACAAAAGTCCAAAATTTCAAAAAGGGAAAGAGGAAAACAGACTCTACAGGGCCAATAGCTTCACCTCAAAGAAAAGCGAAACAGAAAAAAACCCATCCCCTCCCATTTCCTCTGGACTGAATAACAGATGGGCCTCTGTGCTGGAAAGCATATTCTGTGAGGAGAGGTTGAGGACTCTGGGCTTGCCCAGTGTGGGAAAAAGGAGACTGAAGGGTGACCTCATTGCTCTCTGCAGCTTCCTGGTGATAAGGATGTGGAGAGTGGGGTACCGATTTCTTCTCCCTAGGATCTAGTGACAGGGCATAAGAGAATGGCTCAAAGCTGCACCATGGGAGGTTCAGACTGGGCATCTGACAGGACCTCCTTACGGAGAGGGTGGTCAAACACTGGAACAGGCTTTCTTAAGAAGTGATTGATACCCCAAGCCTCTCTGCGTTTAAGAGGCTGCGTTTGGACTGTGTCCTTAACAACGTGTTTGGCCAGCACTGAAGTTTGCGTTCTTGCCTTTTTCTTATATTTGTTTCTCCTCCTTCTCTCAAGCAGAATAACTCTGTTGCCCTCAAGAGCTGTAGACAGTAGCAATGCAGCTGCTGTAGGGGACAGAAGATTTGGGATAAGGACAGTGCTCGGGGTGGGTTGGTGTGTGAGGTGAGAGGCTAAGTAGCAGCAGCACTGGGAGCTGTGTCACACCATGTTGAGCTAACAGGACTGTGGCTGTCTGGGCTCCAGAGCAGTTCTCACCACCCCAGCTGCATCACTGGGACTGCCGTAAGGATTGGGCTTACCCCCACTTGTGATGGTGTCAGTGGTCTGAGAAACACTCTGGCCGCAGAAGAGCAGCTCCTCAGGCAGCAAGAGTGAGGAGAATTTTCAGATGGGGATTGATGCACCAGTGTCATCAGGGTCCCCAGGCCTGAGGCTGCTGCCAAAACCATCTTGGCTGGTCCCCACCGCCTCTGGAGTGCGAGAACTTAGGTTCTCTTTGAGAAGCACCTCTTGGGGCAGTGCAGGCTTACCTGCCGGGTTCCTGAGGCCTTGCCTGTTGGGAGAAACAGGGAGGATGGAAGGGATATTGCCACCTGGAGGAATGTTGGTTCCGGGGTGTGCCCCTAAGGGGATGGCTCTGATGGATGTCATCAGCACTGTTCCATCTCTGCTGGTGCCAGCAGGGTCCCCAGCACAGAAATGTTGCTGGGAGCAAAATGCTCCTGTCTGGCGCTCACCATGTCCAAGGAGCAAGAAAATAGCCTTAGAGCCACATGGAGAAACATCACCTCAGGCACCTCTGTTGTGGGTGGCAGCAGAGGTGCTGGGAGGAGATGTTGCTGGGGTCAGGCATGTGGACTAGACGAATGTCGTGGATCCTTTCCAACTAAAATATCCTATTCTATTCTACCCTAGTCTAGTCTAAAGTATTCATGACATCGCTGCAGCTTGCTGTAAAACACCTGAAAATTCGTACAGTGTTTTGCATTTTCTAGAAAATGCACAATATTTTTTGCTGTTGTTTTAAGCATTACCTGTAGCAGGACAAGTTAGATGCCAGCAAACAGCTTTGAACAGTTTATTTTGAAAGAAAACATACTTCTAAACCAAGGCAATAATGTGTGCTATAGAAGTTATGCATTACTGTAAAGTTGCAAAGTACCATTGATGTTTACAGCTTCAGACTTTACAGAAAAAAGTACTCTGTAGGTATTAAAAGCAGTATTTTATTTAATTCTTTATTTTATTGGCATAATATTAAACTAGTCAAATCATAACTTTTTTTTTGAAGCATCTCTCCCTCTTCAGATACTGAACAAAAGCTTATAGTAATGTATACTCCTAGTTAAGAGATTCCTAAATATATAGTACAGGGTGAAGTCTTACAAATTTATTTCTAAAGAAAAGCTATCAGATATGGAGCTGCACAACACCAACGTGAAACAAGTAATTTAAACTAAATCGTTTTGTCTGAAAGCCAAAACAAATTTGGATCTGAAGTCTGAAACTACTCTACTTGTGCCTAATTGCCTGATGACTCCCTTCCGTTTCAGGACTTTATCCATTAATAAACAATTAAAGAAAGTACTTGCATGTTAAACTTAAGTATTTAACATCTCAAAATACTAATTAGTTTATATAAAATTTCAAATCAATATTAAAAGAACGACATAAAAGATTTCTTGTGTACAGCTGACAAAATAAGAAAGTTTATAATACAATGGCAATACATCAAGTTTCCTGATCAAGTCTGCTTGCTTTAACTCACAGCTCTAAGACAAAAAACTCTTGTGAAGCATTTCTTAAGCCTGAATACCTTAAATCTACCTTAAGTAGTCTGAATAGATTGGTATAGTGCCCCTTCCCTGGAAGTGTACAAAACCAGTATGGGTGGGGCTCTGAGCAACATGGTCTGTTGGAAGGTGTCTATGGCAGGGGGTTTGGAACCGGATGATCTTTAAGATCCCTTGTAACCAATGCCATTCGATGATACTGAGGAAAAAGTAAACTAGCAAGTAATGTTTAATCCAGTTTAAAAATGCCTTGCAGATAAAATACAAGTTCCATTTCTCTTTTAAACATATTTTTGAATTATCTATTGGCTAGACAACTAGCCAACAAATATAAAAGTAGAATATTCTGAGACTAATATCAAAGAAATTACTTAAAGTCTTTGGGTCCAAGATCTTACTGAACTGTCATTCTGATTCTGTGTGCAGCTTAGACAAAAAAGCGATAAACAGACTGCAACATACCCGAAGTCTCATCACCTATACGGAAGCAAATAGCTGAATCTCAGTATTAAAGTTCTTCACCATAACAGGAAAAAAAACCTTAGTTATCTATTTTACTATGTTACACAATTGATTTAAAAATAGAATGCATGGGACACTTTTTCCAGGTTGACTGACCACCTATAGGAAATTATGGTTATGTGTTGAATGGAAGAAATAATGTAAATGAAAATTATCTATGAATCAAACCAGAAGCACACGACCATAGGTGGAAATCAACAGTAATATGAAATCTAATAAAGAATTGAGAAGAACTGTTCACAAAAGTTTCATATGCTTTTGATTCATATATTTGTTTCATATATGTTTGGTCTAAAAGTCCATATACTGTTGGAAAAAGTACCTGTAACAAAGAGAAGAAACCAGAAGTTCATTAATAAAATTACAAATAAATTGTCATAAAAAAGCCTAAATTCAGGTGATTATTCAGGTGATTATGTTGTGATAAAGAAGGATCTAATCTCTCCTAGAAGATTTTAAAAAGCGCAGATCATATCAAAGAAATATAAATCGGCTTCACTATTCAAAGTGCTGATGGTCTCTGAATATTGAAAAGATAACAACAAAGAAGGCATTGTTGTGGAAGGGATCTGTAGGAGAAACCCAGATTCAGAAAGACCGGTAGACTAAGGCTTTCTTTGTACAACAAACAGACTTTCAAGGTCATCTAGAATTAGAGCTCACTAACTGCTTCATTGGGAAAGAAATATTGTAGAATACAGGTTGTCCAGTGAAATATCGGAATGAGTATCCCACTCAAGGCAAAATGTTTTTAAAAGGCTGTTATTATAAAGAACTGAAAAGCAACAGCCTCTTTGGAACACCAGAGAATAAAATTCTTGGTTTCCCCTATCTTCCCATTTAAAGACAAAGAAAAAAAAAACACGGAAAAAAGACCTTTGGGTTCTTTGAAGAATATGTTGGATAAGAAAAGAAAGAAATAGCAGAATTACAGTTTTATATTTTTATGATGCTTAATCACTCAGTATAGACCATGTGTGTATTAAAAAACTAATGTGAAAGTGAATTTACCTCACTACAGGCACAGTTAATTGTAGAGATATTATTTTCACACCTGAAGTGCTTTGAAATGGAACACATTGTGTTTTCATATTCTAGCTGGGAACTGGCTGCTTTAAGTGCTGTACTTCTAAGAGGAAGACTTAGTGTGTTCAGTGTGCTTAGAAAGAATTTGGAAAAGGCACACCACGCACTATTTTCTCCATGCCATTCTCTGAACAGAAACTAGTAACAGACAGAGCAAGAATGCTCTTATAGAAATTAGAGCTGCAACACTAATTAATTAGATAAATAACCTGAGTTTTATTTCTTTCATTGTTTGTATTCTAAGATAAGAATGACTCATATTCGATCACTGTACTGAAAGTTGATATGTTAGGTTCCTATGTGGACACTGGCTAAACTTATGTAAAAACAAGCATTTTCTGCAAATATAGACACAAAGATCTAACACTGATTTGTGATATTGACACATAATCTCTTCAGTGGATAATTGAATTAAATTTTACTTTTAAGTAATTTAAGCACAATTGCTGTGACAAGTAGAATCATTTGAGACTTTTTTCACTTACAAACCACATGAATACTACGGTTGTCATCATTGTCTTGACACTCAAAATACACTCAAGATATCTATTCCATGCATTCTCTGTCCTGGTATTCTCATTCTGCGTTTAGGAGACTACTTGCTGCCAGCCACAGGCATGATTAAAGTGGACAGCTGTGGTAAGCACCATTCTATCAGGTTAAGTATCAGGAATATTTAAGTCTACCTTAGGGTAGTGATAGCTGAAAATAGGGATGGAGTACCTGGTACAGCTAATGAGCACCTAAGCCGTGCGAGGAGTAGTGTTTCCCTGGTAACAGATTGTTAACAATACGGGGGTTGCTGAATGGATGTGCTGCAGCTGTGTATGCCTGTAAGTAAGAGTCACAGGAGAAAGTCGAACAAGCAGTAGTCCTGGGGTGAAGTCATGAAACAAAGCAACCTTTGAGCAGAGTTCTCACAGTCTAAAAGGATTCTGATTTCTAAACAGGACGCTCTCCTTTATACATGGTTTCTCCTGAATGTAGCGAAACAGGACTTTGTTTAGAGTCTCGGTAACAAACAGGATAGCAACAAACCAGTATGTGTTCACCGTCTGTTCTTCTTCCTAAGAGAAACATATCAGCAAAAGGGAAAAAAACCGTCATTTATTCAGCTAAATAAAAGCTCTCAATATGCAGAAGATGTTACTGAAGACAATATCAAGGGTGTTTTGCTTGAAGGAAATGTGGGGTTTGCAAATGGCAGTTGTTACATAAATAAGTCAAATGAAAAACAGATGGTTATTCGAATTCTTTCCAGCATGTAGTTCTTATTATTAATAAATCACAGAGAATTCATGAAGACACTATTACAGATGTTAGCAGAACATACTTGAATGGTGGAACTGTGAAAATAGTTAGTAAATTTGGCTTATCCAGATAGTTTACTGTGGTAAAGCATGTACTGACTAAAGGGTTAACAGAAATAATAGTTTATTTATACAATTCATTTTAGTGTGGCAGTTCAATGAGATTAGCGATAACAAAAATCATCCTTAGAAACAGCACTTTGGGATTCTTCATAATACAGCTCAGAAACCTCTAAAAAAGATAAGTTCAAATACTCAGCTTCTCAGGTTTTACTGACGGTTTTCTTTAGTATGCTCAATGTAAAGTAAAAGAATAAAGATTATGCTCAAGAAGCTCTAACTGTGGGAAAGATGACACTTCAGAGACACCATTTAAGAATGCCCAATAACAGGCTATCTAAAGTATTTCTTCAGCAACCCCAGGGCGGTTTGGCACCTGAGCAAAGTTCATCACTAACACAGTTACCGCAGGAGCAGTTGGATAGAAGATTTAGATAAAAGAGTACAGAATAAGGCACCTTAGTGCTCCTGGGCTTTTGACCTATGGAATATGTGAAGTCAATAGAATTTTCAAGCAGTCAAGGAGTCCTACAAGCTACTGGACATGAGAACTAAAGAGGTCAAAGACATGTAAGGTGATATAACCTATTTTCCTTGTCCATTTTTTAAGAAAGTGCATTGTATTTTCCAATCTATACACGTTTCAAATGATAGAATAACAGGGTTCCTTATATGACAGGGTGAAGGAAGATACGTGGTAAACTTAATGACAGCATATTTTGAATTCTGTTTTCTCTTTTTCCTATCAAGTACTTGGATGTGTAGCTTAAGCATCACTACGGCTAGTATTTTCAGCATGAACCCAGCATTTGCACTGCATTATGAGATCTCTGACTGTATATTACAAACAAAAACAGGACTGCTTGCTCAAAAGGATCCAAAAACCACTATAAAAGTACAAATGTAAGTGTAAATATTACCCAAAAAATTGATTTAACAAGACTTGTCTCAAATAATTACTAATATTCTTCAAGCTTTCAGCTTTTGCATATACCTCCTGTTCCCATTGCTTTCTGACATATGGCCCACATAAAAAACATACAATCGGGTGGAAAAATGTAGAGGTATTGATTTTTTTTCATTCAGTAATATACTGTAGTCATCAATGTTGATTTCTGCAAGTTGTTTCTATAGGTATGAAACATTTTATTAAGAACTGCTCAAACATGACAAAAGATATTAATGCCATATATGTAGGGAACCCAGCCCATTATTTTGAGATTATCTGAGTGATAAAAAGCAGAACATTGTAAAGTGAGTGCAGTGTGCTGCCATCCGCCTCTGCCCACATTTGTGACTGTGTGACAGAAAATCTTCTCTTGGGAGGTATGACATATAAAAGTCCTGGTAGATATCCTCAGTGAGAAATAAATATCAGGGAAGGTGTGTCCACGCACACTCAGCATACACAGGATTATTCTTTTTTTTAAATCTGAATAAGAATTTGGCTAATTATTTCTGGTTAAGAAAATTCATTTGCTGCCGGGTATCAGCAGTTGCATATGGACCTAGACTTTAACCAAAACTAAATGTACATTCTTGTAGCAGGAGTGATCTACAGAAGAGCACAACTGAGAATTTAAACATTTGGGATAGATCTTTTATTTAGAACAAAGTATAAACTGCTCTGATAATCAAAGAAAAAAGTCAAGTTGTGTGGAAAATCTTGAAATTAAGTGCCAGATATTAATTTTATAAATGCTATCTACTTCTCTTTAAATGTGTCGCTAGTTTCACCTGGTCACATCCTATACCTAGGACCTCCTCCTTATATAGCTTTTATTGAATAACACTGTAGTTAATTATAAAAGGTGTCAGACTATAGCCTTTGAAGATATCTCTTTCTCTGTTATAACTCTTAGCTTTTCAATTCACAGGGTAGCTCTCTGCCTATATCTTAGAACTGGTTAGCATGAAGGCAAAGGGCTGCATTTAGGATTAGGTCTTGTCAATTATAAATTAGACAAGTCACAAAATCCCATTAAACTTGTACAATTTTCAGTGGCTTTCATTTGTCATATTTCCTAGTGCCTTTATCATATGTCAGATTACGTGGGTTTTTTTCTTTATTGTTTTCTATCTCATTGTTTGTTGTACTAATTTCTAATATCTGCTGTATTGACTGCTGTATTTTGATTGCCCATAAATTTGTCTTTTAAGTCCCTAATTTATGACTGCCTTATTACTTTATCCTAATATTATCTGCAATATTATTTAATGCTGTCTTTCTATAGATTTACTGGTGTTTTCCTATTCCTCTTAAGGCAGTTATCTGTCTAATTCTATAACCTCCCCTTTCTGCCTTTCCACTTACCTCCCATCTTTTTTCCTCCTTCGTCTTCAGGTTCTTCAAGCTTCCTTTAGTTTACGACAATGGATACTGAGTTATTGATCATTCCATCTTGTAACAGAGTCATATAATGACACCTTTTTCCACTGTCCAGCTTAGTGTCTCATGTAGTTTCTCATTTGTCTTCTACACTCTACACTTCAATCTACCCCCATTTCTTCCAGGGAGGGAATGACATCTTCCTCATCTTAAATAGCAGAGTGGGGAGAAAAAAAAAAAGCTTTTCAGTATATGTGGTAATCTTGTTTAAAGCATTTTATCCACCTTGTTAAGGACAGGAAGAAAATGTTATGTGACTCAGGTGGCCATTTATTTACATGTGAATAGCAAAAATCTCAAATGGGAAAGAGTTCATACTCCACCCATCCACTAAAACATATTTGAACAAGTTGCTCTAAGAAGTACAAATTAAAAATACATTCTTTCAAAAAAACACCCGGGAAAAATTACAAACTGAAAGGAATAGGTTGCATTCATCAGATTAAAAACTATCAGAGAAAAGCTCTAATAATTACTGTCATTGTCTGTGTCTCTCATGCTTCACAACTAACTTCTTGATAGTGGAACATATAAGACCGCAGCATCTGATGGACACTGATACATCTTGTGTTTTCTCGGTATTTTTCTTTTAGCTCTTGGAAAGCACATTTTGGCGCTAAGCTGGTTGCTGTCTTTTGAAAAATTATGTGTTCCTTGGTATTATAAAATGCTCAGTCTCTCTGGAATTTATGACAATTTATTATTTGTCATAATTTATGACAAATATTGATAAATTAAACAAGTTACCCAGTGTACTTTCACAGTTTGCTTCAGAAGCTTCTCACGTTTGTGAGATCAGTTAATGTTTTTTCGGTCTTTTAAAATTTTCACTCTCTTTCTCTTCTTAAACATATCTTTTAACTGTTGGTCTGAAAGTATTTATCTTGATTTCAGCTGAGAAGTTTGAAACCTTCACTTAGAAGCCTGAACAGTTTGGGGCCACCTCATGCACAATGTAGAAGGGAGTAGGAACAAACCTCCAGCTTGATGTACATGGCTTTCAGCCATCGTTTTTCATCTTTTTGGATGCTGTCTCACAAGTTTGACAAATTCTTGGTTGTATAGTGAGACTTTACTGTTGCACTTTTGTACTCTAATAACAGTTCTGGAAACCTTGGCAGTACCTACATCATATGTTCTGATTCTGAGCACAAAGACAGTAAGTGGATATTAAATTAAATATTTAATTTAAAATGTATTTGGATTTGTCTTGCTTCTTCTTTCATACCTTATGCCCTCAAACTAGAGAAAAATTTATTTTAAGGTGTTTTTTTCTGCTTGGGTCTGTGAGAACTTTTCATGTGTCTCTGAATGCCCCCATTCATTTTTTTTTTCTCATATTCACTATCAAGTTCAAAGCCCTCTTCTTGCTATTGAAAGTACCACTCACTTTCTTTGATTTCAAAATAGTTTCTGCCTTTTATTCTTCCAAGACATCTTTAATTACTTGTTTTATTCTCCCATTCTAATAATTTTTATAGTGGGGTTTTCTTTGTGTGTGGGCCAAATGTTTTTTATCTGGGTTTATCTTTTTATCAGTAGTAATCAGATGTACTATTTCTCTTTTCAATACATGTAATATATTGCTTTTGATACTATAGGGAAGAAGTACTGTAAAATACACAAATACTAAACTAGAATAGTAGTATTGGATACTGAGTTAATAATTGTATATCTGTACCTTCTTTGTAAGGGACTCAATATCCTCTTTCTTTAGGAAAGAAAGAGGAAAACCTAAGTTTTCAGTAATTTTATGGAAGACCAACTCTGTTTGATGCTTCATAACTACCTGCCATGTATGTAGACTGTTAAAATTTACTCTAAAAAAATAGGTCTGTCATTTCCAAGGTAATGAAAAATACAGGATGCATGTTGTAAGCAAAATTACTCCTTTCACATATGAAGATGTCCTGAGCATAAAATTGCTTCTTTGTTTTTTTAAGCTTTATATCTTCTATAGTACATGTGTTTTCCTCTCTATGTTAATCTGTGCCCTAAGTTCACGCACACTGGCATATTTTATTTTGGTCAGTCACAAACACATGCATCAAATATCAAGTGAATTTGACTGATGCTGTTTGCACAATTTTAAAAAATTTTTTGTCTTCCAAGCAATTTTTATTGAAAAATGTAACACATTTTTAATCTCAAACAGTATGATTACACACTATTTTTTAAAAGAACACAGTGTCACACCTATAGTGTACTTAACCTTCATCAGATATTTTTCCAGTTCCTGTACTCCCCACTATATATGTTATCCTTGCTTTCTGGAAAAAAATCCTTTACTTTTGTTGTAATTTTAGGATTTTTAGACATTTTTATCTCGTAGAAACCAATGCAACCTATGCAACCTATACCATAGCTCACTAGGCTGGCAGATGAAATCTAAGTTAAAGATGAGGAACTCTGGGTAAGAGCAAGTTTGCAGTTCTTTTACTGACTTATTACACAAGGTATTGGAGCCCTGGTTCACCACTAAAAATACAAAATTCCTCACAAGCACCTTTCATGACTAGTTGAAATAACTCATCCTAAAACATGAATGTTGCAAAGATTAAGTTCTGTAAATGGTCCTGAACATGAAGACTCCTTACTATGATAATGTAACTCTTAAATTGTAATGGGCATGAGAAATGCATATCCCATTTTTTCTTTTTTTTTCCACTTTGACGATGTTTTTGTGTATGAGTTTCTGCTGCCTTATGCTGTGATAACTTTATTTCTGCCTTATTGTTTTACATTTCACCTAAAGTAATTCTCACAGAAAATGATTATTAGTGTATGTTGCAGTTATTACGTTCAATTAGTCACTTGTGCCGTCTCAGTCAGAGTAAAACATGTTTAGTAGCAAAAAAACCTGAAAACTGAACAGCTCTTTCACCCTTAAAGAAGTTATATAGTAAAGCCACAGTAGTGAAAGGTCATACAATAAAACAAATTATTTTCATGAAAGGATGCCAAAGGTTTTTTACCAGTTTCACCCGAGGTACTGACAAGCAAACCATGACAAGATAATTGGCCTTGTGATCTGATGAAGATCAATGATCATCTTTTATTATGGCAGATGAATTGCCAAACTCTTGCCTTCAGAGATTCTACCACAGAAAAATTCTATTAGTCAAACCATTTTCACAAAAAATATCACTGAAGACTTGAAGTCATCAAAACAATTTTGCTTTGGAAAAAAAATAATAAATAAATTCACACAAAGAATGTACATTTCCTTAGTTTATTCCCAGACTGGCAGTCAGAGGCTTAACTCCAGCCTTAATCCCTTTTAGCTGAAAGCTCCTTTAGCTGGAAGTTCATCTGCCAGCACTCTGTCAGTCCAGCTGTTTCTCACATCAGCTGGTGATGAACAATTACTGGCACATTAATCCTGTATCACTTCCTCAGAGACTGAGCTTTGTCTGAGTTTGAACAGAATGAGATGAGATATAGTGACTATTTTGGACTACCTAGGGGTAGTGGGGAGGAAAGGAAAAATAAAGGTTAAGGAACATAAATAATTAAAAAGGACTCTGACCTTTTTGAGCATGACTTACCAAGATCATAAGAAACATAATCATCAAAACATTTTCAAGTTTATAGTGAAAGTATGGGAATGAGTTCTGAAAAATTGAAAAGGTCTAATTTTCAAGTAGGCTGCTGCAACTAAGTTAGGAAGAGTCATTCACAGAGGCAATCATTTCAGAATTTCTTTCTGTAATATTACTGTCATTTGGTTCCCACTTTGCCGTAGGGTTTTATTTGTTCTCAACTGCATGAATATATTGTAAATTAAGAAGCATTTGTGAACCTCAGGTAAAAAACACAGCTCTACACACGGCAAACTGGATCTTCCACTGAATTTTCCCTCATTCCGAATCTTAGTTTTTCAGATGGGATTAATTTCATGTGTAGGCAATAAAGTTATCATTTAAAACTGTTATGAGTGCATCAATTTTATTTTTATTTTTATTAAAATAATTAGCTAATTAGATTAATGCTCTACTGGTTATTAAAATAAAATTTCAAGCATTATAGTGCACATATATTTTACAAAGTATAAGTGCAGTATACTGCTCTGACCTTTCCAGTATTCTGAATTATGATTGTTGTTCTATTTCTCTTCTACTGCTGAACTCTAAACATACAAAACTGAGTATAAGACCAGTGAACAGAATTAATGGCTCTAGCAAAACAATCCTAAGACTTCTAGTCTGACATAAAGATAAATATGAAAGTGAGAGATAAATATGAAAGAGAGAAAGTAAACCCATATTTTCAAGAGGAAAATGCTTATAATGATTTATTTCACAGTATTTTGGCATATGTGTAAAAATGAGGTATTTAACAATCTTTCTTTCACACTCTATTATTATCACTTAGTTCCAGCCACAAGTGATTTCCGGCTGGCTGGAATTTTAGCATTGCATGATCTTCAGAATGGATTGTTTATTCCAAAGAGGCAAGTTATAAACTTAAAAGTTTAAGATTTGGGTTTCGATGGCTGTAGAAGCAAAGGTATCAAAACAGCCACGTATACTGTCACATCTGACCCAGTCAATGTTTCAACTACAAATGCTCATGGAGAGCCTGTCATTTTATAGATTTTGATGCCCTGTCAGTGTTATGTTTACTTCCTTTTCTGCTGAGTATTTTTTGTACTCTTAAGAACTTTTTGATACCTGAGGGAGATACCACACAAAAATTATTTAGCTAACAATTACAAGCACATAATTAGTAAATGGCACTGTCACAGGATCTCTTTTTGCAAGGCAAAGAAAAAAATCATGTCTTTGGCTTTAAAAAACCGCATAATTCTGTTTTTCTTGGAAAGACATGTCTGCATCTGGTTTCTAATACTGAACAAGTTATAACATTATAAGAATCTTACAGTTTTATAATGATATTATAGAGTTATAATACTCCAAAGGGTTGCTTTTACATAATGGCTAACAAACTGGAAGAGCTTTCAAGACTTTGACTTCAATTGTTTTCAAACATAAACTGTTTTCTTTATTTTATGTTATTTTCAGTCACACCTTTTGTAAATGGATTAAAGTGGGTACCTGATTTCTTGATCATTTCTCTTTTCCCAGTCCATTTCAACCTGTAGGTAACACTTAGGCAAAGAAAGAGGGAACTGAGTGGTAAGACCTAACAAAACAATAAAAGATTAAATTTAGAACTTAGAAAAATAATCAGTCAATTACACACATAAATATAAGAATTGAATTTAACTTTTTCGTGTCATCATAAAAATATTCCTGACAGCTGAGTATGAAAACCTTAGGAATGTGTTGTGTGTTGGTTCTGTATCAGGTACAAAGAGGGATAGTGTGAGCAGAGAAAATAGTTTGTGATCTACATCTCAAAGAAGATGATTTATTCCTCTTGGAATAAATTATTCTTTATGCAATCTCCACAAGGAGGATGCAATTGCACATAGCCTGTAACTTTTTACTTTTCTGGGAATACACAGGCTTTTAATTTGGCACTTGGGAGTTCTAGAATCAACAATGAAACAACTTTGCCAAAATATCCCTGAATTTATTCCTATCAGTTCATTATTTTTAATTTAAATAAATTATTAATTTCTGCAAAATTAGGACAATTATAAGCATCAGTTTCTTTTCTGTTCTATCTCAAAGTTGTGTCTTTTTAATATAGAAGAACATGCAGGTTGAAACATTCTGGCACACTTCTTTTAAAACATATTATGGAGCAGTTTATCATATGGACTACTGTAATAGTTTAATGATGAAAAAGCTGCGTGCTGTGAAATTGTAAAATAATCAGTATAACTGAATATGTGTAAGTGTGGAAATTTTTCTTTTCCTCGTATGATTAAGCACATCTATCTAACCAGGCTGTATTTTCAATTTCACATCATTTATTAGGTCAGGATTTTACCAATCATAAGCATCTCGGAAGCGCTCAGATCCCTATATATGAACCACTGTCTGTTTCCTTACATCAAAATGGCATGACACAGTGGATGACAGCCTGTGACCAGAATTTGAACCCATCCTATGCATACCCAAGTATGCATAAGATATTCACCCTAGTAGTGACTCACCCTATTAGTGGCTTTGCCTTCAAGAGGATCTATCTGGTAAGTAGCTGACAAAGGTCATCAATATCATCTTTAATAAAATTTAATTTTTCATGTCTCTGGATAACTCAATGGAGGATGATACAGGTTTTTGAAAAAAAAAAAAAATTACATTACAAACAAGGTGTTCATAGGAAGGACTTCTACCCACAGTGGAAACACCATCATTTTCAGCAGTCATCTTTAAACAGACTTGGGCACAACATGGTGGCTATGAGAAGTATTACACTGGCTGAAATATTTCTGTGATAGCCATAAGCCATGATGTCTTGGGCACAAAAATTAAATGTGCAGTTTGAAGACTTAATTCTGGGTAATCCATTTCCCTGTAAGTAGAGCCCTCAGTTCCTAACCTGGATGTACAACTTTCTGTATGACTCTCTGAACACAACAACTTTTTTAACTCAGGCTGTGTAATAACTGATATCCCACAGTTTGATTACAAACTTTCGATTTGTTGTGTAATTTAACTTCAATGAAACACCAGTAAATTTTCACATATCTATAAACAGAATTCTTAGGGAAATGGGAGCCTTGTGAAAAGATATTACTGTATCTTGAGAGCCAGCACAGACAGTGAAAAGTCAACCAAATTTATTAAATATGTCTTTGACATGTATAACAATTTCTTACAGAAGGGTAGGTTCTTTAGAATGTTCACAAGATGCTCAATAGAGTTCATGAATTGTAAGTCTCCTAGCTCTGCTCAGACCTTCATCAAAAAAAGCACTGCTCAGCAATATATAAAAGTGGTGATGCCGTTACCAGGAGTGTTTTGGTCACAAAATCTGAAGCAGAGTACCACAGAGAGTGCTATGAAGAAAGCTCACTCCGTCTCCTTTAGACCCAGAATTTCTGGAGGGGTTGCTTGTACTAAAAGCCAGAGACATGGGTTTGACAGATGCAGCGCTCAGCGGATAAGGAATTGGATAGATGGTTGCACTCAAAAAGCTGCATTCAAGGGCTCCAAGTTCAAGTGGAGGTTATTGATGAGTGACATTCCTCAGGGGTTGGTGTTGGGAACAATGCTTAACATCTTTGTCAGCATCAGGGATGGTGGGATCAGAGCACCCTCAGCAACTTTGCCGACAACACCAAGTTGTGGGGTGCAGCCAACACACTGGAGCGGAGGAATACCATCCAGAGCGACCTTGACAAGCTTGAGGTGTGGGTTCATGGGAATCTCATGAATTTCAGAAGACCAGTTGTAAGATCCTGCAGCTGTGTTGTAGCCATCCCAAGCACAAGGACCGTCCGGGTGTAGAATGGATAGAGAGCAGCCCTGGGGAGGACTTGTGGGTGCTGGTGGATGAAAAGTTTGACATAACCTGGAAATGTGCACTGGCAGCCTGTAAAGCCAACCACATCCTGGGCTATATCCAAAGCAGTGTGTCCAGCTGGGCAAGAGAGGGGACTCTGACCCTCTGCTCTGCTCTGCTCTGATGAGATCCCACCGTACAGCTCTGCTGCCTCCAGTATAGTAGGGACATGGACCCTCTGAACAAGTCCAGAGGAGGGACAGGAAGATTATCTGAGGGCAGGAGCACTTCTGTGAAGTTAGACAGAGAGAATTCAGCCTGGAGAAGGCTCTGGGGAGCGCCTCCCAGTACCTGAAATGGACAACTGGAGAGGGACTTTTACAAGGATGTGTAGTAACAGGACAGTGGAGAATGGAAAAGTCTAGGTTTAGATTCAGTTTTTGGAAGAAGTTCCAGGGTGAGGGTGGTGAGGCACTAGGACAAGTTGACCAGAGAAGTTGTTGGTGCCTCATCCCTGGAGGTGGTCAAGACTGGGCTGAATAGGTCTTTGACCAACCCTGTCCAGTGGGAGAAGTCCCTACTTATGAGGCTGAGCAGTTGGAACTATATGATCTTTAGGGTCCCTTCCAACCCAAATTATTCTGTGATTCTATGATAAAAATTTGCAAAACAAGAATTGCTAGCTTTCCAGCAGCTCATTTATCAACCGTATTCAAGGTCCATAATTAAGTCTGACTGCACATTGTGTCCTACTTTCCACACTGAGTTTGTCTCAGAAAATAGTCTCCGTGTGTGATCAAACCACTGGAGAAAAACAAAAAATTGGAGTTCTGGGAGCCAGGAAGTAAAAAAAAAAACTGCTATTGAACCACTGAAAGATGAGTGGTTTTCACTTCTCCAGACTATGTTGAGAACAATGGCTGCAGACACAATGTGCATGATCAGTCTGGAAAGCGCAAAGGCAAGTTAGCTGAGTGTGCAGATGACAACAGAAGTAAATGGGTTAAGGCCTACAAGCATTTTATTTCTCTCTCTACTTTTTTTCTTCAAAGTTATCTCTCTGTATGAACCGTGAATGCTGCACTACAGGGATGTCCTGTCACTTCTGACCTCATTTCAAGGACTATAATTATTTAATAACATCACAGATAACATAATTAGCTCCTCAAATCTGGGTTAGTTGCATGACATATTTAACAGCAGAACCAGAATAACTCTCCCCTGTGAGACACTGTGCCTTAGCAAAAGGAGAAAATAATGTCAGAATAAGTGCATGAATAACATGCTGCAATATTAACACATCTGTTTCACTGCAAGCAAGTAACATGTTCTTGAATTATAAAGTGTTTATGTATTGGGGTTTTTGTTGAGTAAAGGTAATTCATTAGACTAGAAATATTTATCCAGTGCAATTAATTCATGGTTTTCTTAATGCCCTTGTTAGATTTATTATGCATTAATTTCTGCCTGCCTTTTTTCATGATTTATTATTATTGGGTTTACTAATGTTTACCAAGTCCTTTACATTACTGAATTTTTCTTCCCTCATTAACAAAGGTGTAGGGCAAAATTTGGCTTACAGGAGCCCATCACAGGTGCAGCAATGCTATGGAGGCATTACCACAAGCAGATCTCTCACTGCTGGGGTCCTGCAACAGCTATGGATGCTCCTCAACCTGTCAGGCAGGAGCAGGAGAGGCAACAGAGCTTGCAGCAGATACAAGGCTTCATGTCTGTACATCTGCTGTTGGAAAGTTAGGAAACATGCCGTAAAGAGGAAGAGGATCAAGAGCATATGTTTGTGTGTGTTGTATTTGCAGAGCAATGCACTTTTCACAGAGGAAATAAATGCCTCAGCATGGTTCTTTGCAGCACCCGATTCATAAGGTGCAAGACAACTGCAAAGAAGGGACATCATCAATGCAAATGCTACACAGAAGATGAATAAAACTGCAACATGTCCATATTGACATCTGAGCAAAAATTGCTTCACACAATTTTAATAGGCCACAGTGAGCTGATGCTGCAAATTAAAGCAGTCACATTTCCCATAAACCACCTTTCACAAAGCTATATTTCCTCAGGAGAATACATAAATGAGTTGAAAAAAGCTTTTGCTTAAATGTGTTGTTCAAAGAAATAAACCTAAATGTACCAAACAAAATGCAAAAGAGGTTTGATCTCCATTATCTGTACGAAAACACAAAGTGCTCTCTGGTGGGTGTTCAAAAAACAAAGCAATCCAAAAAAAGAAAGAGGCAGCAAGAGAAATTTGGAAATTACCCTGTTATTTGAATTTACTTTTTAGATTAAAAAGTTCAATTTATTTTTGCAGGGATACATGCTGCTCGTGGCTACTGAGAAGCAACTGCTCAGTGTATAATATTCATCTAGAGCAGTTAACCAAAGCCAAAAATCTCTTTGGACTGCTTGCTTCTGAGCCTGACTGGCAGTAAAAGTATTATTTCATTCCTGGCTCCTTTTCATATAAACATATACGTATATATACGTATATATATATATATATATATATATATATACACACACTAAATACTTTCAGAGAGGGAACTAACTACACATTCTGAAAAAATGAAAATATATGAAGCCAAACTACTTTCACCTCCACCAAACTAATCAGTTTTAAAAAAATGTAAATAAATCATTACATCATAACAAAAACACTCATCATACTGATTTCTACTACCCAGGCGACTATCCTGAATATGGAGAAGAAATAAGGAAAGTTGTAGAAATGTGTGGCAGAAATATGTGATAAGATAAAAATCATAACTGCTTGTTCTGGTTGATTTTTTATTTTAAGAAAAAAGTGTCAAGTCCCAAAAATCTCTTTAGAGACTAGCTATCACTGTTGATTTTACACAGAAAGCATTCAGATATTGTAGCAAAAATTCAAATTTTAAAAAGCCCTTAGAGATACAATTTATTTGTGGCTAATCAGCCAAATATTTAACCACGTAGAGAGCATTAAAACCTCGAGACCCTAAACACAAGTGTGGGTGTGGCTTTTCTGTTGTTAAATTTTCCTGAGTGATGAAGTACTTGTGTGTCCAGAGGCATCCTGTTAATGTGACGTGTTTATTACTGAAAGCGTGACATCTCCTACTTAAATTTAAGAAAAATTCATTTTTTTCACAAAACAAACCAGACTTACAGGACTTGGACAGTACAGAGTTCTCTCTTCCACTTGTGTTCGCAAAGATCAGGCAAAGGACAACTGCAAAACATAATTTCAACTGTTTCATTATGTGTGTAAACATGTAACATCTGATTTGAATCTATCTATGGTATCCACATTGCTCAGTTTTAGGTAAAGACTAAACAACAAACAACGATGACATTTTCTTCACAAAAATTGTAATGGAGTTGTTATGCAGCACAGATTTGGAAGGAAGTGACAGCTGGTTTCCAAGAGAAAAGAATTTATTCTTGGATGTCTTTTCTCCCATAGAAGCTTATAGGTAAAACATAATTCAGTATTTTTTCTAACATATTGCACTCCTCCTAAACTAACATGATTTAAAATTACAATCAGTCTGAGAAACTGGTAACAAACTAGACAGTTTGTGAGACATTTTAGAAAATTAGACTTTTTTTAGTGTTCCACTCATTTTAGAGAAGATTTGCCCTCCAGATATAATATTACAACCATAACTAGCTCATCATATTTATTTTGAATCTCATATCATGTTTTTCAAGTCCCTTCTAAAACTAAGAATAGAACAGGACCTGCATCTGTATATGGGTAGAAAATGTCACAATTTGTTATGCTTCCTGACAGAAACAAAAACTAAAAAATGACATGAAAGCCATGATTGCAAATTCTGTCTGAGGTGGCATCCATTAGCAAAGTTATGAATCCTGAAGAAAAGACCATCTGCAGACTTCAGGTTATTCAGGGTTTCAGAAAACAAAAAGCGGGTACAACCCTGAAGGACCAGATTACGAACAGGACAGATGCTTCAGAACTACAACTAGAACTAGAACTGGAACTTTTTCACCTAAAAGTTCTTAGAATATATAAGTACAAATAATTTAGTAAATTTTTAAACTTCCCTCTGAACCCAACCTGCTAAAGAGACTCTTATTAGTTCAGACCAATAGTCCATTTAATGCATTTACAGTAATTCATTTTGTCTTTGACCGTGGCTTTAGGTGACAAAAGGTGTAGACAAGCATAAGTGAGAATAAGGACTGGATGAAGAAGCTGACATTTTGAAAAATATAAAAAAGAGTGAAGCAGTGTTAACTACACTCATTCCTTTTGGTCTTTGTGCCAATGGCTGATGGTTAGGTCGCTCTTAATGCTGTACATGAAAATTTTGATGCCAAGTAGATGCTACGATAATCAAAACCCACAGGGACATTTCCGTTCGTGTTACCCTATATTGCTGTGCAATTTGCCTGTTTTTGTTTTCAGGTCCATGACTTAATTTAGGTTATACCACGCAATGCCACTTTCTGTTGGAAACTTACCCTCAGCTGCATTCACAGGAAGGCGTAAGGTGACTGCCTTCCTTAACGTGAGAGCTACGAGCTAATAGGCCTGGGACCCCACAGCTTTTTTCTCATGGTTAAATGCCCAGATGACTGAGAAGGTCTTTCAATAACTGCTTCCTATCTGAAAGACAACTGTCTAATCTTTAATGTTTTGGAGTTTCTTTGTATTAAAGCTGCTAAAATTAAATTTCGTTACATTTGTTGTATAATTATTTATGTTAAGTAATCTGGAGCTCTGGTTAAGATCCTCTGTTATTTGAAAGCCTAATGGATAACCAAGATGTATATTTTCTTTTACTGTAAGGCTTCACTACAGTTTGTATAGTATACTTTAAATTCTCTCAGCATCATAATAAGAAAGTACCGCACTGTAAAAAGTCTGTGGAGACCAGAAAAATATTTGGATATGATATTTGGATATGATATGCGTATTTCTCTAGCAGCCCCCCATGCTTTGTTTTACTCTATGGCACCACTGACCTAATTGTATATATTTACTAAAAATGGACGTTATTAGACATTGCACATATGCACAAAGATAATTTCTTCGTGAAAGCAGATATTTCAAGTGAAATATAAAACTGTGTTCTTCCAGTTTTCAGATCATAGGTTGGATAGTACTGTTTCTTGTATCATCTGTTACAGCCCAGCAGATGTAACACACCAGGTTTTATTATTGTTCAATCTTCTTGGAACACTGCATTTCCTTCCTTTGGTTATAGTAGAGGCTGCTGCACAAAAGAAAGTTAATGAATCTCCAGAACTTATTTAGAACAGCCAAAATAATCAGATCAGCTTTAGAAAAATCAAAACAAATTCTTGGAAAAATTGATTTGGTGTATCTTTATAAGAGACTTTCAAAATTCCATCTTAGAAATTATTCCAAGAAACAGAATAATTATAGTTTGCCATTAGTAGTAATAATTATATACACTAAGTAACATGATATTATTATCATCAGATATTATAAACCACACTCACTCTATTTAAATATAATTATATAATAATTACAGAGCAAAGCAATACATGAAAATTACATCATATAAAGTTCCAAGCATTTAAATATTTAGATGTTCTTTCAAATAAATAGAAAGAGATGTGTACTGATATTGACTTCCAGAAACTTCTGATGTGCATGTCTGCGAAGTTTCAAAAAGTTTTCAGGATGGGCTAAGAGAAGACATTGATTTGTGGAATTTGTGGCGTGCTCCAGAGGCAATCATATATGAGGCTAAATTTCTAACAGTACCTGCTTTACAGTTATGTTACCCAGTAGAACATCAACCACATTAAAATGGCTGGGGGTGGGATTTTACATTATTCGCTTATCTAGAAATGACTGTCTGTTTGAACACTGTTACTGGAGTTTTCTCTGGATACAGAACTCATAGCTGTAGAATTGTCTATGCTGCAACCTGTCTACTATCCTTGTAGCTGCTTTTGTCTTGCCTTCACAGAAGGGTGAGCACATGGTGCAACCATTTCGGATCAGTCAGACAAACCGAGTACTGCAGAGAAGCATTAACGCTTCCAGAGTTGTTTGTAGCCTGCAGAGATTTATAACCTTTGTGGAACACACAGCAAGCTATTACTTTTTCCAAATAACAGCTAAGATAACTGATACCACTTTTTTATTTGTAAAGGCAAAAATACTCATCTTAGTTTCTCAATTAATATCAATCGTATGAGTAACATCAGCTCAAAAATCTACAGATTTTGCATCTATAACATAATCTATTTAAGAATCTTGTCCTCAACAAACACAGTCAAGACAATTGCAGTTTCTAGACTATATTTCTGGTTTCAAAAAGCATAGCATGGTTTGCTTTTTAATCTTTCAAGGGGAAGTATCCTAAAAGACATTTAAGCATGGACTTGTCTTACAAATATAAAATCCTTAAAAATTCATAAACCAGAGAGAATAAAAAAATGGGTCAGTGTCAGTGATAGATTAATTTTTCAACACAAGAATTCAATTTTCCAGCACACTCTTTTCAGGACCCTTTGAAGTAAACAGCAGTAAAACTGGAACGTGTTCGTGTTCAGAATTTGCGTATTACATTTTTTAATGGAGCTGCTTTTGAGTACAAAGAAAATTAATGAGTCCTTTAAAACTACATCATTTTATGTTTTACTTTGAACATACGGTTACACTGAGTGGCAAGGTTTGTGAAAACTGGAATAAACAAGAAAGAGTAAGTGTGTATGTCTCAGCAGTTCAAAGGAATACCATGGGGAGCCTGCATCAAACCGCAAAGTCCCTATCCTTCATTACCATCATCTTCAAGCAGATATTTGGGGTGTGTAATTGCAACAGGGGGTGGGGGGATTAACTTTTAATTTTTTTAATTATTTTGCTCTATTTGAAACCCTAACTGCATGAAGATTATGCTAATGTATAAGACCATATTTAACATTAACCACGAATCAAATATAGGAAGTCTGTCCTTCAAAAAGTCATACAAACTTCAAAAATTCAAAGTATATGGAGATTCGTGAACTAAAGACCACTACATTTAGCACTGTCATTCTTCTAAATCAATTGTGGAAGAAGGTTACTTGTACCAAATTCCTTTTAACTGTACAAATCACAGTCCTGTTTTCAAAAATAATTTAAATAATAGTGTAGTAATTGTGAACTCAAGTTACTTCTACAGTGCATACTACAAAATATCCATTTCTTCCCATGTAGAGTTGGATAAGCCAATTTACTTACAATTTGTTGCACTGTTTTTCTGACCTGTTCTCAGAATATTTGTTATAAAATTAATTCAATATCCCTAATTTATTGGAATTTGACCAATTAAAAAATCAAAGCAAAAATAAATGCTAAAATAAGATGTTTTAGAAAAGACTGTTATACCTGCTCATGAAGCGCAAACACATTTCAAACTAAAAAAAAAATTCTGACCTCAAGCTTCATAACTCTAAAAAATGTTTAACAAAATATCCTATTATGAAGATCATAGCCATGAGTAGATTAACATCTAAACTTATATTTATAATTATTTATTGACAACATGTACAGACTATTAACAGTGAATTATGGTGAGGTAAATTTATTTTACATATAAATTTGTTTTCTAACAAGTCGAGAAACATATCTTCATTATATTCTGGATTTCTCCTGTCTCAAGAAAATTTGATTTCTCTTTTATGCGAGTAACTTCTTCAGAAATAGCTACACTAAAATCCATGTCAGTGTACTCAAAAGCGTTATGAGATCAAAACAGGACTAATAGTGTTTCCTCCCTTTTTTTTATATTCTATTTGAATACGCACACACAGTAGACAAAGCTTTGGAACAGGCACATGGCAATGATCTCTTTTTTCATTAATTGTCACCGTGGGTAAAAGGATTATGGGTAGATTTTACATCTCAGCCAGAGTACTGTCAAGACAATTTTCCATCCATGCATAAAAACATACAAAGCAGAAATACGCCTCTGTTTCACTAAAGAGTACACTAAGAGCAATTAATCTCTCCTACACACTCAGTTTGAATAGCTTAAAGATTGCTTATTATTTTTCATCTTCCAACACTTCCCTCTAAAAAATGAAGAAATTATTTCATCATATTTTTTTATGTAGGTCTTTGACTATAACTGAATCACGAAATCAATTTGAATGGCTTTTTCCCACCTGAGGCAGCTAGTCCTCGGGTAATATAGCACTAGGTTTTGCTCTGTCCATGATTTTGGTGAAAAGATTGCCAATTTGTAACTAAAGAATGGACTAAGAGGTTTCACACCCATCAGCCATCACTTCTATTGATTTGAGTTCTCTGTGAACATAAATCTGACTCAAAAGTTCATCTACGGATGATGAACACCGTACATCAGTGCCAATCTCCTTTTCTCTTCTTTTCACCGGAGTCATTTCTCAGGGCATGTTGCTTTAGACTAAAGCTTGGATGGACCTTGATTATTTACAACTGCACTTCTTCATGGCCTAATAGTGGTGACGTCATTTAGTTGTATTTATCAGCAAATTAATTACATGATACTGAAATATTTTTGCTCTGTATGAGAATCTACCTATAGAAGAAATCTTGAATCACATTTTTTGTTTAATTGTATTGTTAATAACTTCACTGGAATCAATTAAATATTTTATTTTTAAAAATGTTGCAAATGATTTTTTCATACAGAAAGATGGAATATGTCACAATATATTAATAATATATTACTCATAAATAATACATCTAGCACACAAAGATAGTGTATAAAAAAAAATATATAAAACTACAGTGAATCCAGCAGAAGAAAACAAAACAATATCAATTTTTCTTTTCTTTTTTTTTTCTTCCCTATCTATGAAGAAAAACTTCTTGCCCTTAGTTTTAAATACCTTTGAAGCTTGCTTATCCATTATAATGTCCCTGTGGGCTGTACATATTCTGTTCTATAAAATAATTAAATATATGTTGATCTATATGATGCTAATGAAACTGGAAGTAAACAGCTTTGTACAGAAAAAGGAAACATAATTCATTCATGAAGCACACTTACTTTCAGCAAGGGCCAAAGAGCTCTCTGCCTCCTGAATGGAAATGTACGGCGTACTCAGAGCTGAAGTGTCGCTCTGCATCATTTAGGTCTCTTTCACTGTGCAAGTTAATGTTGAGCCTCACGCAGCAAACCTCACTCGAGCTGGAGGATGAGTTCCCCCAAGATGTCGCTGGCCTTTGGATGGAGCTTTGTCAGACTGCTACTCTAATCACTATAAAAAGAAACAAAATTCTTATGAGCTGATTACATTTCATAGCCACGTTATGCTTAGACAACATATAAATCAGTATCAAATCCAGTCTGGCTGTTATCTACACATATTACACCTCTACCATGCTTCTATTACTCTTCTTCTTGTGGATGAATCGTCTTTTCTTTACCTCTGTTCAAAATTCTTTATGCCCAAAGCTCTTTCGTGGTTCAAGGTCACAAACATGTCACATTATATATATATATATATNGAACACACACAAATATCTCATTATATATATATATATATATATATATATATATATATATATATGTCCATGATATAAAATACTGTATTGTTTGTCAGATTTATCCTCTCTTACAGAGCCAATATCTGTCACAAGAGCTAAGGGTCTGACAGATACTTGTAGTTGCCTTAAGTTTGGCTTCTTCTTACACCAAGAGGTAAATATATACAGTTATCCACAGCTCCTCAGTTTCAGCTGTAATGAGTGGCAACTCAGGGAGTCGGCTTCAGATATTGTAGTATTTTGCAGCATAGAAACTTCTTCTTAGTATACCTCGAGATATCTTTTTTAAAATCCCTCTTATTCTCTCAATATTTAAAATCCATGTCAACTAAATATAAGAAAGATGTGAACTTGTTAAACATGGTCCAGGGGAAGGTGATGTGGGGCATGGAGCATCTCTTCTCTGAGAACAGGCTGAGAGAGCTGTTGAGCCTGGAGAAAAGAAGGCTCCTGGGAGACTTCACTGCATCTTTCCAGTGCCTGTAGGGGGCTTATAAAAGTGAAGGAGGTGGACTTTTTGTACAGGCAGGTAGTGACAGCACAAGAGGTGGTGGTTTTAAACTGAAAGACGTCAGGTTTAGATTAGATGTTAGTGGGAAATTCGTTACTCAGAGAGTGGTGAGGCACTGGCACTGCTCGTCCAGAGAAGCTGTGGATGCCCCAGCTCTGGAAGGGTTCAAGGCCAGGTTGGATGAGGCCAAGAGCAACCCGATCTAGTGAAGAGCAGGATGACTGGAACCAGATGATCCTTACGGCCCCTTCTAAACCAAGCCATCCTATGATTCAGTGATTCTTTGGTTCAATGTATTTACAAAGCTGTTGTGACTTTTACCAGCAAACCTATTTTCACAGATCTATAATTTAGCATAAAATCTCAGTTATTCCCTGAAATCGAGTACCAGACAAATTCTCTTTGTAATCTATTTGCTCTAGAAAGTGGAATAAAATAAAAATGCTTTCATTTTTTCCTTTATAATGTAAAAAGGCCTATTCTTACTAAATTATGCTTAGCTATAATAAAAAGTTATACAAGCAACATACATCAGAAGGCTGCCGCTGTATTTTATAAATTGTCTTTCCCTTCAACAGCCAGGTGAAATTTCATACTAATCCATAAATCTAAGAGTTCTACTCCACAGGATTACTGCTTCCAGCTCTCAGGAAAACCACATGTCTTCTGTTTAGATGCTGTTGAGATCTAAAGAGGCTAAAACCTCCTTTAGCAATACACATATTTAAACAGTAGTAAAAGAAGAGCCTGTGTGCAAGTCAGGAAAGGAACCAGATATCCAATATGTAATGAAGTGCATCCAGCCAAATGCAGGAAAACCTGAAAGTTTCAGCTGCAAAACCAACTTTTAGGAAATAAAATCCTTCAAGTAAATGTGATGCAACCACTCAGATTGCTGTTTACTCAAGCCAGGTCAAGTATTTGGTAATGTCCACCAACATGAACTACTATATGTACTCCTATTTGCACTTTTTCTCACACTGTCATATTTGAAAAATCTCATGTCTAATGCCCCAGTGCTCTTATTTTATACATATATATGTATATATAATTTTAGGGCATAGTTCACTATAATTCCACTTCACTAATACAAAATGACAGTTCAAAAAGTGCTTATGTTTCGGGTCCATCAGTGTAGTGCAGGATGCTGCCATTTTGAGATGCTATGCTTGCTGAACCCAGGGGGGCACAGCACCAAATTCAGTTCTGCAATCTTCTCAAAATTGTCAGCTGAAGTTAATATTGTAATAAAGTAATAGGAATGAGTCTTCTGCTTATCTGAAGAAACAGTTATTCTCACTGCCTCACTATCTCATAGCAGTTCCTGAGTCAGCAAAGCCAGTGTGGAACTTCCCATTAACTTCACTGGGTCCAGATTGGTGCTTTATCATGTTTAGCTGAATGAAGTGTAGTGGTACATTAACACACCAATTTCTAATGAGATCAAAAATTAATTAAGCCAGTGTAGAAGCAGGCCAGATGAAGATCCTGTCTGACTCTACAGACAGAAAATACATTTAGACTATTTTGGCAGGATCCACAACTGTGATATAAAAGATGCTGGATACGCTCAGAAAATAATGCACTTGGTTTTTGAAGAAACAACATCTCTAGTCCATTAAATGGAAATCTTAGTCTCATTTTTTTTGTACTTCGGGCCCTGATGAAGTACATGTCATTCTAAAAATTTAAGAACATAGACCTAATAATTTTTGTTCTGTATGCAAAAATTTGCTTAAAATAGACAAGAACAAGAAAACAGGAATGTTTATTTCAGGATTTTGTATATATTTTTCCTCAGAAATACCAGTTTCAAGAAACAAGATTTTAGGTTTTTCTTCATGTTGTTAACTCAGTTGAGATTCATCCCACAGAAAAGATATCATTAATTTTCAAGTAATTTTCTTTCTTTTTATGTATGACAAAAGGCTAAGTTCTATGCTGGGCACATACAAGGAGTGAATTTTAATTTATGTAATGAGTGAAAAGTACATTTTATGATCTTCTCTGCAGAACAGGAAAATTCTTGATTTTTTTCTATGTTGAAGCCTGCCAAATATTGTTTTATTATCTCAAAAGGCAATTAATATTATACAATTTTTATATACTTTAGGAATTAATAAACAAAAACATTAACATTCAACGATAAACAATTCAAGGTCTTTTTCTGTTCCTTCTAATACACTAAAAAATCCTTCTGGATTTTCTTGGGGTGTTTTTGCAAAGAAATCTTTCTTACGTATCATGGAAGGTAAAAGAAATCATGCTATAGAATACAGAAAAATGAGACAGACTGGAACCTCAGAAAGTCCAACAGAGGATTAATGAGGTCTGTGGCAACTCTGGCTAAGTAGTTTCCAAAAAACTTTGGTGAACCATATTCAGTTACTTGCTTCAACCAAGTACTTTAGTACCTTTACGACATGAATGGTGGCTACCCCAGGGAAATCTTTCTTTCTGTAATTTTACTTTGTTTTTTCTTGTCCTAACCTCAGTGGTCATGAAGAACATTATACACCAGTCATCTCTGAAGCTTCTATTTAGTCTTTGAAACAACTCAGTCTCCTTCTACTCTTCTTCAGCTGTTCTGTTATTCCATAGTTGTTCTCTGGAGCCAGTTGGACAACATCTTCCTTGAACTGCAGTTTTCAGGAAAAAGCAGAAATATCAAGAAGACAAAAATCTTTAGCTCTTACAGGTTTTTTAACAGCATGAGAGGTCTGAGTCATGTTCTACTTGTTATTCATGATAAACTGTAGATTTTCGGTACTGCATACCTATTTGTGTTGCAGATTATCTGAGCTAACTTTGGAAATTCGCTCCTGTTCTTATTACTCTTCTGCATAAATTAGATTGATTTCTAATTATTTGAATTCTAAACCTTTTCTATGGTTCCGGTTTTGAACCTCAATAGTTTAATAGAATCTGCAAAACCAGTAAATGAACTATATATTCTGTGGATTATTGCTGAGGAAAGTAAAGATATGGTTTATATTTGCGTTGAGATATGTACTTTATTGGAGCATACATTTATATGTCTGTCTGCAGTTCATGGCAGAGTCCCATGGAACCCTGTTTACTGCATCTCCCTTTTGACAATGAACCAAAATCAATCTTAGATATTATCACTTTATACAAGTTTCATCCAAACAGTGTTTTCCTTCAAACTTCCAGGTGGGAAGAAAATTTCTCTTCTGGAGTGGAGCAGAAGCGTAATTTTCCTCAAACAACCACAGATCTGTTGAATGTGAATCAACTAAGTTGATTCTGTGAATGCATTCCCTGACCAGATTAAATCTCCCCTGATGTAAACAGCTGCCAAAAGGGATGGAGGAAACATAGCTAGTGAAGGAAGTGGAAATGCTTCAAGCTCCCTTACTGTCGAATTCACACTTACATTTTTTATATGGTATGTATTCACCTGACAGATTCATCAAATATATGTTTTGTAACATAATCTTTATACACTTTATAGTCCTTAAAAAGAATATCTGGGAAATAGATATATGAGTGTGGACAGTTCATACATAAAGATCTACTGGAGTCCAAAATGTCTCCTTTTTTATATATCTTTTTGTTTATAGCCTCTTTCAAAGTGTCTGGGTGTGATATGCATTTAACAGAGCCGTTTGAATTGTCTGTGTAGACAGCCATGTACAACATTCATGAAACAGTAGCTCAGATTTATTTACTTTTTCTTGCTAATGGCATTCGAAAAGGACACAAAAATGGCTGATGTCCTGAAACCTGCCTGGCAATCAAAGAAAGCAAGACATAATACTGCAAGGAACCGCAGAGAGCAGAAGAAAGGTCACAGTTGTCTATCAGACTTTAAATACTTTCTGACTTGCTGAAGAGCACCATATAACATCAAGGGACACAAGTGAGGATCGGCTGCATGGTGTTTACAACAGGACTAGGTTTGTATTTCATCAGGTCCACATCTTCATTACTTTCTTAAAAAGATGGAATCTCTTTCTTGAAAAAAAAAAAATCCCAAAAAACTAACCAAACAAACAAAAAAAAAGGCAACAAAAACAACAAAGAATTTTGTAAAAAATTTTATCAACAATACACATAAACAAGAGGGATGTTTAGGACAGAAATTCTCCCTTTTTCATCTGCAAGGTGAAATGTGTTCAGACTTCAGTAGACTGACGTTTTCGTCTGAGATACAATGGCCATTAATTCGATCACACTTAACTCAGAGTATGTACTGAAAGGCAAAGACATGCCATGGGATCTAAAAACCATATGAAGCTAGCGGTTAGGGGATATCATGACATCTGTCCAAAAGCTCAAGCCGCTGCTGTCTTCCAAATATGTTTCTGCTTTTGCTACCATAGTGTCACCTTGCATTTCAGGAGGGTAAATTTTCACACAGCCTCCTTCTAAAGATCAGAGAGAAGCAGCACTGCTGCTTTGAGAGATTGGTTGTTGAAGCTGGCATTTAACTGACTCTCAATTCAAAAATTTTAGCTTAGTAACCTTTTATTTCTTGTGCTCTTCCTTATCATTTTGAGAGACTACTTAGTGCAAGAAATGAGAGGAGCTATACCATCTATAAGCCCTGAAAAGCTGACTGTACATTTTAAACACATCTAATTCTGCTCTTTTAGCACCCTTTCCTGTGAAGGAACTGAATTAAAATGCAGAAATATACTGCAGCATTTATAAAAATAGTAAAGATTCTACCCAGAGGAAGTAAAGCAGCTTCCAAGATTTTATCTGTCATATATATATAGTTCGATTTTTTTTCTCCAATTGTTTTTTTGTTTCTGCATTTTCAGTGATAGTTGGTATTCTAGAGCATAAGAATAATCAGAACATTTCATCAGTGTCATAGCTGACATGCTGCCTAGTGGAACAGTAGGAGAGAATGCCAGCTGAATGAAAATCGAGATAGATTTCAGGAAATAATTAGATTTTTAATTGTGAAGGTCTTCAGAATGTTTCTGTAGCTCTTACAAAACTGATTTCTCCTTAAGGAGCAACAGAGCTAAAAACAGGCCATGGTATTCAAGGTGGGAGGAGAAAAAACTGGAAAAAAACCCCACAAACTTTGTCGATACTTAAAGAAAAAGGAGTTAGTTAATTCCTGAGATACATGTCATCACCCAGACTTGCTTGGTCATTGCAGTGGAAAATACTTTTTTCATTAATATCATATCAAGAACCAGAGAATACTTATCTGTCTGAGAGAGAATTTTACAGCCGACAAAAGATTGACATATTGAGTGGAGTAGTGGGAAGACGTTTGTACTGTATCCTTATTAAAAAAGTGACTACTTTAAGGTAGTGATAACATCCTGTCTCTTTTACTAAGGCTAAATCTATTCACTTTATAAAATAAATCTTTTGCTTATATTAAAGGTTAAAACATGCCTTTTTGCTATGCGAAAATATGGTCTGTGCTGAAACACAACTTTCTAATAACGCACATGGTTCAAAACCACATAGGTCATCTGGTTTAACACAGCAAGATCAGATTATCCATAATTTACTTAATATCATTCATACTGTATTAGCTCTAATTTACTAAAACTAGCCTCAGCTTAACTTTTTATATTGTAAGCATGTTTAGTTCAGAAATTCTTTGTCTTGATTACTTAATTGTATGTATCAAACCACACTTTGCAAAAAAAATAATATGCTGCAGTATGTTTGTAATGATCTCCTTTCCATTCTGCTTATATTGATTATATAACATACTGTTCTTAAAGAGTGGACTGGTCATGATTTCTTTGGTTATCCTTGAAATTTTCATAGAATTAAGAGAAACTACATATATTAGAGGGGTTTTTTTTCAGCACAGAATTGCATTTATATGAAAGAAAGAGAAAATTGACTCATTTTCCCATATTAAAAGTTAATGGAATTGATGTTTCAAAACTGTAATTTTGTTGCAAGGCATGTGCCTTTTTATATGACTTGGTGTCTCATGGTTCTTTGAAGCAGACAAGAGAGTGTGGTTTTAAATGAGGAATCCACTTCAAATGAAGAGTTAATAAACAAAGCTCAATAGCTAGAAAAGGAACAGCTAGGGGAGGTGGAGGTTGAGGTACGTGGTCTATCTGTCAAGTCTTAATTTTAAATTTTTAATCCAAGTTCTTACCAGACTTTGATCAGAATCAGACAGAATTCTCTGATGCATAATGGCTTGCACCCATGTAGAGCACACAGAAAACTTAATTTGTCTCATCAAACAAAGAGGGACACAAAAGTGTCAACTTACTAGCATTATTTTTAATCTCCATTACTATCTCTAATTGAGGTCTAAGAAGTTACTGAGATGACAGAATTCATAAATGCTGTATTAAGCAATAAATATATATATACACACACATATATATAAGCACAGATTGACTAACTTTTGCATTCATGATACTTGAAATTATGATATTTCAACATTAAGAATGCTTTGTTGTTGTTTCATACTCTTGATCTTTTGAAGGAGGATGATTTCTGGTTATAGCTTGTGTTAATTTTGAAGGTAATCAGTTTACCAATTTACCATCAAATCAAAACACCTGCTCTTCCTCCATTTAAAATCCCTTAGGAGGGATATTTCTGTTGAATAAAAAAGAAAAACCAGCCCAACGTTATCTTACAGTAGGTTTTTCTGTTTAAAACCCTGAAAGCTCAGTCCAGAAATATAGTTACCGCAGAACTCAGGTGAAGTAATTAAAGTTTCCATGAATTATTTCAGCATTGCTTAAAGTAATTTATATTCAGGAGATAGGTCAGTCTTTGCTTTGAAATGGATGTATCTTATTCTTGAAAAGAAATACCATGCAATATTTGGGAGAGAGTAAAATAATGCTTTCAGAGCAGAAACACAGTTATTTATGTTATTTATCTTTGCTATTCAGTAGCTTACACACATAAATGCACATACACTCACATATGTCTCTCTCCCCCAGACACGTCTGGAGAATTCTGATACTGGAATGAAAATTCGTTTCTGATCGAGTGCAACATTTTTCTTTTTGCCACTTTTCTTTTTTTTGGCATGGCAGGGAACAGAGAAATTAAAAGCTTTCTGCACAATGTCTTGGAATCTGATAGAGATTGATAGCTTCTGCAGGGAGACATAAGATAAGGAAATCAGACTTAGAAAATCAACACATGAGGAGAGCTGCCTAGCAGCTATAAAATCAAAACTGCTCCAACAAGCTAATGCTAGGACAAGGAGATGAATTCTAACAAAAACAGTGGAACAGTAGTAGTGTTTCACTATGCTATATAAGTATTACACAGGAACCCTCAACACTTTGAATATTCTAGGACATGGACAGATTTGACTATAATGAGGATAATACAATTAGAGCTTTTACACTCGGCCAAATGCAAAACCCTAATATTGTTTACCCTGTTATCACTCATGAGATACCTTGTCCAAAACTAGTATACCTCCTATAATATTCCTGCTGATTTCAAAAGCTTCTACATCAAGCCCGAGATCACCTGTCTAAAACCTCTCTTTGGAGTTTGTGTAAACCTTGGAAATAAATAGTCACAAATATTGCCTAGTCCTATTCTCTGGGTTCTTCTCAGTAAAGGCATTGAGGCTCTAATTAAGTAAAAAAACTTAGTTCCTTCGTATTAGAAAGAGGCGGGGGAATGAGAGAACTGGTAGCAAAATCCATCATTTTTTTCGCTAAACGTGGCTGAGAAATATTTGAATACAATAAATGGAGTTCAAACTCTAGGGAAATTTTCTTTTGTTTAGAAATGCATCATTGTTTAATTGCACTGTGCTAAAACTGTTTACTGTTTGTCTCATTTTCAGATCATTAAAACTAGGCTATAAGCTATTTTTTTTTTCATTTCTTCTTGACAAGGAAGCCATTACAGACGGTAAGCTGTGAAAACACAAGGTGGGGAGTGAAAATATGACGTGACTGGGGATTCCATTTATATTTATGGTATTAAGACAGAGATGCTTTTTGACAAAATTGGCTTAATTTGTAAAGTGTGAAAAGTTTCAAAAGAACAACTGAGAGGATTTTTGGGATTTAGCAGCAGGAGAACGTACAGAAGAGCTACTGCTTTATAGTGTATCAAAAAATGAAAAAAAAAAAAGAAAAATAAAATTGCAGTTTCCATGTTCTTATTCCTTCTGCTCAGAGGTCCTTGTCTCATACTATCTACCTGATCTTTCCTACTGATAGGCTGACACTCTCTTGTCTTCCTTTGAAATTCCTCTTTCCAATATCTTTGGCATCCATCTGCTCTCATTTGCTTTTGACTTGACATCTGAAGGGCTTTGCACTCTCAGAAGGCCAATGCTATTGATGGCTGAGCCTCTGTACCTTCATGGATCTTCTCTTTCACCAGTATCAGAATATAACTTTCTGTCTCCTTGCAAGTGACCTTTATTTCTTCTCATATATCAGCTTTGATGATTTTCAACTTTTTCATGAAAACAAATTTGCAGTTTAACCTCTCTCAAAATGCTTTCTATAAATTATTGCTGATTTTTACGTGGAAATTAATCAACTCTGCATATTTTTTCTTCTCATTGTCATGATACATAAGAGGTGGGCTCGATACATTTGCTATGGGGTGGGCAGCTAAGTTATGTATAAAATGCACATCTCTAAGAGGGATCAATAATCTCTCTATGGTTAATGTTTGCATACGGATTCAGTAAGTTTTGGAATATGAAATAAATCTTTGCAAGTTGATGAACTGTTTTGAGGCAGGGATTCTTCAGCTGAGCTCATTTTCAGAGAACTACCTTAACACCCCTTGAATCCCACTCCTTTGAAGTGGTCAGCGAAGTAATTTCCTGCGAGGGGAAAAAATTCAAAATGACGATAGAAATGTGGATGCCTCACGGGCAGACCGTGCAAATCACATTTTTAATTTTAATTTTACATATTGGAAGAAAAATATGAGCTTTAAGCTCTCCCGTAAACCTCAGAGTTTCTGTGATTTTAGGAGTTGACTGCAGATGATGATGGGAAAGGGACTATTTCAGTTCCAGGTACTGATTAAAGCATTTCAAGTCACTGTCATAGATCAGCATTCAGGTGTGGTGGAGCAGAGCACGGCCAAGGGTGCCAGCAACACGAGGTATACAAACGACAGATGGAGCAGTGATGCTGTATGAAGTCCGCTTAAATCAGCGTATTGTGAGATGCTCTTGCTAGGGCTTGTTCAGCCTGATCGAGCCCTCTTTCTGCAAACTTACTGGAAGTCTACTCTGAAACTTAGTCTGGTTTCTGGGTTACCTGAGTAAATAATATGCAGCGGCACTTATTGCTCAGTTCTTTCCTGTTATGAGAGGGCCGCAATCGGCAGAATTTGAAGCTTACTAGAAGACACTCCCTAGTTCAAAACCTGCCAAGAAATGCACCAGGGTGAAAACCCTCATTTTCAAAAGAAGACTTTTTTCAAGTGTGTCACTGGTGCTTTCTTCATAACACAAACTTTCTTGGTGCCCCAGAAAATCATCAGAATTCTTTCAAAAAAGCTCAAGACAAATAGTGTTTACAGGTACAAGATAGTACTGAGTAGGGCCTGGAATTAACACTGGAGAAAATGGATATTTGATAAGTCTGGCTTAAATTGTCATGTGAACCAAATATCAAATCAACTTCCCAAGGTGTATACTGTTCTCAGAAACCTCTAAGATCAGGTAGAGCAGGAGTATGTTGAAAGGGGAAAGAATCCGAGCAGAAAAAGCAGAAAGAAGGGTCGACAGGGAGGATATGCCTGTTAGCATATATGACGGAAATATGATGTCCATAAAAGATCCAATGGTCAGTCTGAGGAAATGGAAAGAAATGGAAAACATACTTCTAATTTCTCTGAGAATATCTGATCAACTGTGATCACTTAGGTATGGATGCTGATGCATTTTATATTTTGTAAAAAATCTTTTCTGGATCTCCTTGCAGGGCTTGCACAGCTGACAGCAAATACCACATGCCGATGGAGTTAGGAATCTGAGCATCACTGAAACCAAATCTTTATTTTTCAACAACCTCCAGCTATCTCTGTGAGGAAAATGCTGGTAGCTTGCTGTAATACCCCAGGGAGCTAGAGCCAAGAACTCTTGATGATCATTCTGCTACAAACCTTTTGCTTTTCACCAAGAACTGTCAGGGCTGCAAACTGAATTCTCAGCTGAAGTCCACAAATATTGACTGTACACTTGGTTTGCCAACATAAACCAAACCACACTGTTACAGCAGATTTAAGATGTTCTCTTTTATAGCACTGATTGCAAGTATCTAACTTAAAATATCAAACCACTTAACAGTTTGGATATATGCATGTACAGAAATAGTGTGATATGTGTACTTTTTACAGTTGTTTAATAAATCCTTATAATATTACATTTGTGTAATACTCTTCTGTATTTTAATTTTTGATTGGTGGATTTTCTATACAAGATACTTCTTTTTGCTGTAGTCAAAAACACAAGATTTCAGACTTAAAACTGAATTTAGAAAAGTCTATTTTATGAATCTTATAACACAGTTGCAGCTAACCTAGGGTCAGAATTTCTCTTAGAGAGCGGTTGGAAAACAAGTATTAACTTTTCACAGTTCACTTAAAACTTTATAAAGTATTCAACACTACCCAGCATGGTATATTAGGCCTTTTAAACTGGTTTTCTGTTCTGTTTTATTATTTGGCCATATGTTTTGGGTCAACAGTACGGCATCATGCAGCTGATTTTACGTTTTAATAAAGCTGAGAATGTAGATTTTTATTGTTCAGTTGTAAATTTTTTGTATAAACAACATGCTATAAGCACAACTGACCTACAATTATTCTTTTCGAGCTCAATGTGGAACACAGTAATTGCACTATCATCATTATACATTTTGTGTTGGTCAAAAGCCATTCAAAAGGTCATTTCAAATGTTGTTTCCCACTGTGCTTAACATACCTTATTGAAAAATAATCTTTGGTTCCCACCACTGCTGTGTAGTTGTCTGCTTTAGACTTCACTAAGTTACTGTGTCACAGAAATGTTAAAGTGTGCACTAGGGAATGCCTATTTCCCTGCCTAGGGTATTTTGATACATTAACTTCTCTGTAATAGGAGTTTGGAAACCAGCTCGATACTAATGGAGAGTTCAAACCTCCTAAACATGAACCGAGGTAACAAAATTCCGTTGTTCAACCTCACTTTAGCTTCATTCAAAAACTGTTGTTCTAGAAGCAGAACAACAGGGCCACAAGGTCCAGTCCAATCCAATCCATTGACCACTACATCAATGCCAAGACTCTCGTTTAGATCCTGGATTCTGAAACAGATGATAAAGTTCCAAGTTAAAGTAAATTGGTGAAATCTGATTTGTGTCGTGGGTGAGGTCTCGGTGAAACTCACTTCAACCTGGATGGGATCAAGAACTCTCATAGCATTGCAGATATAATTAACCATGCTCTCTTGGTTCGGAATTCAGTACTCTGCAAACCTGCCTACTTAATTTTCTATCTGTTCTCACAAGCTCCACAGACGTCTGGTTCTTCCTGCAGAGAGGAACTTTTAGCAGCTCCACACAAGATGATCCAACAAGATAATTTCTGCTTTTCAGAACTCATGGATGATCAAGGGCTAAAGATTTAATGTTTCAAAAATACAACAGAAGTAGGAAAAATATTACATGATTCTACAAGACTGTTAGAGCGGCTCTGATGGGCACCCTATGTCTAGCCAGGGTCAAAACACCACAGCATTTTTCAATACCCAACATGAGGCTCAAGCAATTTAACATAAGTACAGTAACTGGAGACGTAAAGTGCAAAACATCGATAGAATGCTGTTAGAGAGCAAAATGATGGTGAGAAATTTTGGTTGTTCCAGTTTTGAAGGGATGAGGAGTGGATTGTGTATAAATTGTCCACTTTTATTCAGTGTTATGATGACGTTATTTTGATTTTGATGTGGAAAATTCTTTTTTGTTTATTGTGAAGATTGTGTGGTAAATACGGCTTTAATGATAAATCTTAAGAGTGTGATTCAAAGAGGTTAGACATGGAACAAATTGAGTTTGCATGGTATGGTTTTGGTGGCAGAAGGGTTGCAGGGGTGGCTTGGATGAGAAGCTGTGAGAAGCTTCCCTTTTTTCCCATAAAACCAGTACCAGCCAACTCCAAGATGGACACACCACTGGCCAAGCAGCAACGGTGATAGTGCCTCTCAGATAACATAGTAAATATGTAGGGATGGATATAGGCCCCTATAGTGCAAGAGAACTGCCACAGCACTCAGCAAAAGTGTACCAAAATGGCTTCTGCTAAAAGAATTTGAAGTTTGGAAGTTGTTTCACAATTACTTCTTGTTTATTGTATCTCACAATGAACATCAAAACTGGATTACTCTGATCTGGTCCAGTACAGCAATCCATAAACTCTCATGTTTTGTACCTTCCTTGTGGACAAAACTTTTAAGGAACATGACACTCAGGAAATGCCATCTACGAAAAAAAATAATGGATTGCTATGGTATTTATTTTAATCAAGCTATCATAGAATAGCTAAAGGTCATCTAGTCCAACCCACCCACAATGAGCTGGGACACCTTCAACTAGCCCAAGTTTTTCAGAGTCCCATTTGACCCGACCTTGAAAAGACAGGGCACCTACCGCCTCTCTGAAAGACCCATTCCAGTGGTTCACCACTCTCACTGTAAAAAGTTTTTCTTTTTATTTAATTCAAATCTACCATCTTTTAACTTAAACACATTGCCACTTGTCCTATTGTTTCAGGCCCTGTTAAAAAGTCTGTTCCCATCTTTCTTTGTAGCCCTCTTTAAGGCTGGAGAGACCACAAAAATGTGTGTCTGGAGCCTTCTGTTGTCTGCACAACCACAACTCTCAGTCTTTTTCACATAGAAGAGGTGTTTCTGATCATTTTCACTGTCCTCCTCTGGACTCGATTCAATAGGTGCACGTCTTGTGGTGAGGACCCCAGAGCAGGGTGCAGTACTCCAGGCGACGTCTCATCAAAGTGGAGTACAAGGGGAATATCACGTCCCTCAACTATGGAGGCATCAATTTCATCTCAGTATTTTACACGCCAAAAATTGATCCTGTGACAAACCAGGAAAAAAACCTGGAAGAACAAGCACATTCCATTTCTCATCACTTCTCATACTTGACACATCCTTTTCAGTCTGATACAATAAGTACTTGAATAAATAGAAGCATTGTGATTCAACTGGGGTTTTAAAACAGAATTTTTTACTTTTGTAAATATATCTCAAAACATAACACAGTGTTTCATTTTTGCCTGGCAGAGGAAAGAATATTAATAGGTAACTGTGGGATTGAATCTATTTGTACTGACCCTAGAGGTGTTTCTGCCAATTGTAAACTACTTAAACTGCAGGTTTGTACATCAGGACATAAAGCAGAGGCTTTCAAGGAAAGCAGACATTTGCGTTCAGTCCAAATTTGTAATGCATTTTGTTAACATTGTCTCTTATAATCAAATTTTGGATTATAACTATGGAGCCGTACAGAAGAATGCTTAATTGCACGTTGGATTTTTGGAAATGGGGGTGGGTGAGGTATACGTTTTCAGCACTTCTCTTTGCACTGTTACTGTTTCCCCATTGTCATGATCACAGACTGGGGGTTCTTCGCAAGCTACTTCAAAATTGCTGACACTATTCATGCAGTTCATTGAAAGGTGTTGACATCATTGCATAAGGAAATTGAACACGTATGTTTAAGTAGGCAAGTTTATAATGGCCTACATCTTCTTGGGATTAAAAAAAAAAAACAAGTGTTTCTACACTAACTTCAGGTTCCGTACCGTCACCTTCACCTAAGACCTTACATTGCTTAGAGCTTCTTATGTTTAGCACACTACACTAGTTTTACATCAGAAAAGCTCTGGTTGCCACTGTAGTCGATGTGAAAGGACTATAGAATATTAGTGCTTTAAGTAATGGTTTTCTCATTAACTCCTATTTTTTCATTATACTGCTAACAGTTGAGATACCTCTTTCTGGCAAAAAGGAGGAAGAATATGACTTAAATACAAGCACACTGTTAATATTTAAATACACATATGGGGCACATCTAAAGAACAAACTAATGATGTGTAGAAAAAATTGTATTTGTCAGCCCCTATTCAGAAAAAATAATAATGGCCAATACCTATTGGCTGGTACCAAGGGTCATTGACCCCTGTTTCTCTCAGAAACTCTAAGACAACCAATAGTATTAAACATGCAGCAGCAAAGTGCTGTTCTCTTAATTGTGTTTTTCTCCTAAGCAAGGCTGAGACATCTAAGACCATAAGACCCTTTAAGTTGCACGAGTATTCATAATCCCTCACGTCTCATTCAAATAAAGCCTTTACAACCACCTGACACTCCCTGGTCATCTGTCACTGCAAATACATTGACTGTAATCGTATAAAACTAAAACTAAACAAAACTAAATATTTATTATGAGATGACTGTATAATTCTACAGTCTAGCAAATAAATACTTATTCCTTCTCTCTCCTGAAAGGCAGCAGAGACTAAATGAAAGAGTGGGTGAAATATTTCAGTTGTGGATAAAATAACAACAAACCTAATGTCGTAAGTACTGCACTTCTCAAGTTACTCTGTAAACTTCAGACCATGATAAATATTATTTGTACACAGTACAGTGAAAACAATCAAATCAAAGCAAACAGATTGGGATCCTAATGTAAAAGAGTACATTCAGAGGAAGGTGGCTTGCTCAGCTGTTTTCTAAATAATTAAATTAGCAAAACAAAGTTGTGATGGAAGGAAAAATCTTTCCACAAAAGAAAATCCAATGCATGAAAGAAAGCACTTCTTTAAAGAGAAGAAAAATTAAATTATGTTTATTTTCTGATTCCAATGTTTTAGAACACATATTAAAAGAATTTAATTTTAATTTACTAAGTTTGAAGGAATTAACTTATTGTTTCAATCTTAGTTCTATAAATGTGAATTTAGATCCAGTCTAAATCCAAACTGCAGACACTATCAAACTAAATGATACCTGGGGTTTAGAACTCATCTCTCTTTCCAACTGTTTCTTTCTAATTAAGGTGAAATTTCAGTCCTGAGGGATCACTAGGATCAGAAGCCACTGTCAAGAGCACTCATGAACCCAAGGAATTAGACAGGTACTCTAAAACTTTGCAGTGCCATGCAAGGAACATGAAATGTCTATATTTATTGCTGTAAGAAAAGCCAAATAGGATAAGATCAAAGGTCTGTCTTACTGAGTAACCTCTTTTTAACAGTATCCCAAGTCAGAAGTGCAAGTGATGGAAGAACACTAGAACAGGGGAAACAGGATGTGATACTTCGCAAAAAAACCCAGAGGCTCCACCCTCTTCAGTTAAGAAACTTGCTGAGCTAGAGTTAATTTTTCTATTTATTTATTATTTTCCATAAATTAAACTTCTTTCTTCTTGAGTCCATATAGAACTCTAGAGTCTATGACAGACGCTGTTGGAGTGAGACGAGTCCTTTTCTCTTGCCAGTTTTGAACTACTTCCCTGCTGTGTTTATCAAGTACCTCACAGGTGTTTTTTTCAGCAGAAATACTAGTGGACAATAAATTACTTTTTTCATTGTCTATGCCATCCAAGAGTTTAATCATCTCTCAGGTTCTCTTCTAGACAGACAGATGCTTGCTTATCTTTATCATTATCCCTGAGATCCATGATCTATCCTTGACCTACCCTTGATCACCTTCCGCTGCAACTACAGTATTTAGATTCCAACAGTAAAGGCAGATTTGAAGAAAATCCGTTTCGTACCACTCACTCCACACTGAACAGTTTTGACGCATAACAACTAGATTTTTTCCAGACAAAGTAATATCAACCTGACCAGGTTTGCAACAATCGGAAAGCTTTGAACTCTGTGCATACTAGAGATATTTGACTGTAAGAAAAACTCCCAAGCTATCTACAGTGCAGATGCAGGATCCTTAGCATTAGCTGCTCTGCTCAGTTAGTGCAGCTGTGTGCCTCATCTGCTTCCTCTGAAACATTTTAAATTCTAATACAGTGTCTTGAAGATGTAAGAAAATAAGTTATAGTTAGTATTGAAGATGTTGCTGTGCATTTCAGCGGCTTAGTAACTTCCACTATCCATTTCTTAATAATTTGTAACATGCTGGCTTTTTGACTACTACTAAGCTTTAGGTTGACCTTTCCATGTAGCTATCTCCTAACAGCCTGTATTTTGGTTGAAATCTATTACTTCTTATAATAATCCTGACTTCCTCTGAAAATTTTACTGAAGGGAAGACCGTCAGTATGTGCTACAACAGACACAAACACACTAAGTTAATAATCACTCTAACCCCCAGGAAAAATATCACGTGACTGTGAATTGATAGAACATGCTTTTTGAAGTCACACTCCAACTTCCTCCTTCTGCTTTAAAATGAGGATCTAACATCCCACAGAAAAGGCCTTCCTTGCTCTCTGCACTAATCTACAGGTCGTCCTTGCTAGAGAACCTTTTAATTTCCATTATACAATAGATTTATAGGCCATTTTGCATCAAAGAAAGAAAAGAAGGAGCCAGAACAACATGCCACCAGATGTCCAGTGTGAGCGTGCTACAGATCACCATCTTTGGAAGACTTGGGGAAGGAACAGCACATACAAAGATATGGCTACACATTATGCTTCCAGTTGTACTTTCTTTTTACCAATCAATGATAAATCTAATCTAGTCAATACACTTAGACAGTATTCAGAGGAAGAAAAAAGGAAAAGAGTATTTGAATATCCTTCTATTTTTCCTTGCAGCAAGTACTTCTTGAAATGTGATAGTGAAATTCCTGGGATAAGTCAGCAGTGGCAGCTGCCTGGTAGCTGTACAGGCTCCAACTCTCTCCAGGGGTCTTCAGGTCCCAAAAGGACAAAGCCCTGAGCAAGTTGGCATGGCCCCATGCCTGACTCTGCTGCCTGCAGCTCCCTTGCACCAGACAATGCTCATTTTTCAAGCATATAATGTTATGCATATTAAAAGCAAGTTGAGATGAGATTGTGACACCATGTTCCTCCACATCCAGAGAAATGAAGTAAAGAGTGGAACTCCTGATTGCAAAGCAGATAGGATTTTAGCAAATCTTTTAACAATCATTGAATCGTAGAACAGCTTTGTTGGAAGGGACCCCTTTGATCATCTTCCTGTCTGTCCTCTGAACCTGCTTCAGCAAGTCTGAGTCCTTCCTATGTTTAGAGCCCTGGAGGTGGATGGCGGGGTCCTGCCAGAGCAAAACAGAGGGTCAGAGTCCCCTCCGTTGCCCAGCTGGACACGCTGCTTCGGACGCAGCCCAGGATGTGGTTGGCTTTATGGGCTGCCAGTGCACATTTCCACGTTATGTCAAACTTTTCATCCACCAGCACCCACAAGTCCTTCTCCCTGGAGCTGCTCCCAGTCACATTCTCCATCTATCCTGTATTTGCACTTGAGGGTGCCCCAAACCTTGTACAGAGCCTTACACTTGGCCTTGTTGAATTTCATAAGTTTGCCCAGTCCCATCTCTCAAGACTGTCAAGCTCCCTCTGGACAGCAATTCTTCCTGCACCACACAGCTTTGTGTTGTTGGCAAACTTGCTAAGGGTGTTCTCAATCTCACTATCCCTGTCAGTGACAAAGATGTTAAACCATGCTGGTCCCAATACTGACCCCTGAGAAATGCCACTCTTTACTGTTCAACTCTTGGACACCGAGTGTCCAAGTGTCAACACTTGTTGACCACACCTCTTTGAGTGCAACCATACAGCCAAGCCCTTATCCATAAAATATGTGTCTCTGCAGTCTGGAGAGAAGGTTGATATGTGGGATAGTGCCAAACGTTTTGTGCAAGTCCCAGTAGCTGATGTCAGTCTCTCCTGCCTCATTCACCTGCTACTGTAACCCCATCACAGAAGGCCACCAAATTTGTCAGGCACATTTTGCCCTTTAGGAAAGAGTGTTGATTGTCACCAATCACATGTTGTAAATCAGTATTTTGACATATGCCCTGCAAATATGTCACAAAAGAAAAATCAGCTCTTTCAGACCTATTTTTTCATCCTTTGATCACTATAGAGTTCACCATATCCCAGCTCTTCTCTTCTGTCTTCTTTCTCAGTAATTTTTTCTCGCCTTCATTCAGTAGAGGATGAACTTCAAAAAAACAATTCAGCATGAGCTAACAAGGCTAGCAAGAAACAACAAAACAGTGAATGAATTTAATATGAAAAGCAAATATAAAAGATTTTCTGTGCATTGACTATGTTCCTTTCTACCTTAATTCTGCCCCAACAATCTGGAATGGATAGTGTTGCCATGGGCACTTCTATTACCAAGTTACATTTTCCTCTTTCATTAACAATCACACCTTCATCTTATCTCAAAAAAGATCAGTTCTCTTTTATGCCTTACTGCTTTCCTTTCATTTCCAAATTCATAAATGTATTGAGCTGTAAGTTTTCCTAGCTGATTTCTAACTTTTCTCCAATTTTGGGCTTTTTAAATTATTTTCTTTTAAATTAACTATTTGCTGTCTCTCTTTTTCAGTACACAGTTTGGAGGGAAGAAAAGTGACAGAGAAGGCAGAGGTGCATTGAAGATTGAATCCTTTTCTTACTGATTGTGTTTCTTTTCTGACCATGATCGAAATTGCACTACAAAATCAAGACTAAGTTGAAGTGACAGATGTAATTGGGTTTGTTTTTAGCTTTTACTGCACTTCTGTATGGCAGAAAATGAAGATAATGGGCACCTAAATAAGGCACATAGGAGCAGAATTAAATTCTCTGTAATGTAGTTCTAATATTACTATGTCACTATAATAAGATTAGCCTTGACTGTATAGCTTATCTAACATGGTTTAAAAGCCTTTGGCGTACAATTAATTTGTGATAGATAATGTTTTAAAAATCGTGTCCCAAATTCCTCCCTGATGTTACTTCACTGGTTTCAGCAGAGGGTCACAAGGGATTAATTTGGTACTAGCAATTTGCTTTATAAAATTTCTATTACCTTTGATATTTTCAGGTGTTATGGCATTTTAAATGGTCCTGACACTTAGAAGACAAAATTATTAGAAGTATAGTGCTACATATATTTTTGCTGTTACTTTCAGAACAAGGTCAACAGCTAAGTGACAGGGAACTGGAGTTTACTTAGGTTCATGGCCACTTGCTATGAGAGTGAGGAAATTTACTTCATCTATTTCCTCAGTGTAGGACTTCTTTACACAACATTGAAATAAATTGGAGTAGTCACTACACAAAGAGCATAAATTCCATCAAAAACGCATAAGACAAATTCATTAAGGACAAAAGCATCTGCGACTTTTCCAAAACAATGACCTGAATGTACTATCCAGCTTACAAAATCCTAAACTTGCTGGCTGCCACAAAATATCATGAGGGAACAATTTTTCCATATGTGCTGTTTCTTATATTCCTTCTTACACTGTTCACTATTAGAGATATTATAGCAAGACAGACAAAATATCTCCTTCACCCCTCAGATAGACACTCTCAGGTGTCTATGTATTACATATGTAAACAATACATTATATGCTTGCATATAAATTCAAAAGCAATAAATATGCCATTTTAAGAGAGACGTTAAAGCACTTACTCCTATGTTTGGCCATATCTAGCTGGTTTGTGGGCTGAGAAGAATGATGGCAACTGTCCAGTTCTTATTTTTCAACTGGCTTCTAGATATGGAAGTAGGAGAGCACAGTATTTTTTGCTCAGCCCGGTTATATGGAGTCAGCTAATCAAAATGCAAAGAAATGTGAAGCCTCAATATTGCTTACTTGTTGTTGCAGCAGGGAACATCTTGTCAATCCCACCTGCACTGCTTTTTAAATAGTTCACTTACAGTGAATTTCATCACGTGCAGCAGCGTTGGCTTCCATGTGATTAAGGCACTCAGATCCAAAAAGATGTATTTAGCAGTGTCAAAGCCAGTGGAATTATTTTCTTTTGTCCTGCTCTTATTAGGGATCTGTAGCTGGCTGAGATTTAAAGAAAAAAAAATAAAGTTGTGACCTAGTAATAGTACATGGACACTTGCAAATAGACTAGGAAAATAAAAAAATATGAAAAATAATTATTTTATTCTTAGTATAACCTGTAAGAAAAGTTTCAAGGGAATCCAGTAAGGTGTTGTCAGTGCATCAGTTTCAGAGAAATCTGATCAGCAGTAAGGAGTTGCATCGTTCAGCTTGCTAGTGGCTGGCAGAATTGTGGAAGCAGCTCAGGAGAAGGAAAAAAAAGGACCAGTCTGGATTCCCACTTGCAAAATTAAAGCACTAATGTATTTATAGGCTCTTTGGCCATTGAATAACTGGGTCATCTTCCCCATAATAGCTTAAATCCAGCACAAGTAGATGTTGCACCTGGGTGTTACTCTGAACCTCACTTGGACCTTGCACTACCCTTACTTTTTTATTATTTCCTTCAGATGGTTACACTTGCCCACCAAATCCAACAAAGGCTTTTATTTCAGCTGTCATGGTAGGCGCCTCCAAATCATGAGACTCAGAGATTCTGTAAGTGTTCAATTAATTTTCTTGGAGACAAAGTATTTTTGCCTATGCCATGTATGGCTGGGTGTCAGAACAGTAATGATCACCATATAACATGTTAAATTTTACCTAGATAAGATTTACAATGAACAAAAAATACAACCAAGGCCTAAGAATTGTCTATTTTTTCTCCTACCCGTCACAAAGAGGACACATTTGTATTCCGATTACTTTGTGGTAGTGCTAGGCCAGTAAACCCTATATATCTTTAATCAGAAAAACTTACAGTTAATATCCAGGACTCCCACTGAAATGTGTGCTGTATTTTTTGTTGCTCAAAATAAAATATTTTACACAACAGGATATACAGAAATGCTCATGTTGATGCAGTCTTTAGCAGAAATGGAAAGTGAGCTCCTTGAGTGTGCTCCTGCTGTTTGAAATTGGAAGCACGGGTCATTAATGTTTTATTGGTGTCTTTCATACAGTACCCTTTATACAAAAGGTTTTCAAAGAAGCTGGATATAAAAGCTGGCTGGCCTCCTGATTTAACAGTACTAACCGGGTGTTTCCTGCATAAAAATGTATTAGTGCTGCACAGACGATAGGATCTAAAATTCCAGACAGTGAGAGACAGTTGAAGAAACAAAGTCCCAAGGCTATTATAGATGAAAACGACATAATAAAAAAGGTACCCTCGCAGCAGGAGTTTGTCCTGTTGAATACAAGCACTGTTTCACTCTTTAAATGAATAATTTCAGATTTCTCTAAGCACAAATCTGTAAATTTTTGCAATAATGAGTGATAGATATTTTTCTTGAATTGCTTGTTTAGACTCATCTGAACACATTTTGCCACTGGGGTAACATTACAAAGGCCATATAAAGACCTGTACTCATCAAGAATCTACTAAGATGATTTCAGAGCATTTGGTTGGCAGTAGGGCTTTAAACTATGCTCTTTGGTCTCAAGCAGGAGCAGTAGGAGGGCCCTACCCACAGCTCCGTTTGAAGAGAAGTAGTGGTTACTGACTCCCCTTGACTACCTCTACTGGCAAGTAGGTCTGTGGAGGAGTAGGATTTTGCCTAATTTTCATTATTTAGAATCATGAGGCTTGTACCAAGATGTGTAAGTTGTCATAGGTCCTTTGTATTCCACAAATAGTCTTGTTCCTTCATCTTGTGCGCAATTCCCTTCTGTTCTACAATTATAAAGCCATTAGTATCAATGTAAACAAGATGCACTGCATTACATAAAAGTACAATAGAAGGGTCCTGTGTGACATGAGATAAAGGAGATTTGGAAAGAGAGATTAATTACCTTGGAAATTAGAAATATTTTGAAAAGTAACAGTTAAGGTCTGTAACAATAAAGGTCTATAACAATTTTTTAAATTATTGTTCATTTTATGCATGTAAGGAAGACACAGTTTTAGTTTTTTGGCACAGGAAATATGTGTATAATGAGAAAGCAGACCTAGTTAACAACATAGTTCATAAGTTGCTTTTATATTTTTTATTTACTGAACAACTTTGAATCTTTCAGATACTTCAAATAAGCAAACTTTCTGACGAATAAAGGAGCAAAATAATGGTGCAAAACCACCCACTCCACCTTTCTAGTTCCCTTCTAAAACTGCGGGACTAGAAACAAGTCTAAATAACAGAAGATACTCATTAGCTGATTATTAAATTCCTCAGTTTTTCACAGACAGCCAAACATTGTCAAAAAATATCTACTTCATGGTTTCTTTTCATGTGAAAACAGATTTTTAATGTATTCCTTTGAAAACCTGGCACTCCGCTACAAATGGGGTTAGGCACTTGACTGCTGGAGCACAATCCATGACCTCACGTTAGAAGCTGCTTGCCATACACTGCACCCAAAAGGATCTGACTGGAGCCGGGTGGTAGACACAAAGCTACAGTGCTTGCATAGTCCAGTTTAAATGTGTCTGCCTAAACTCAGCATTTCGTATGTCAGACCACAACAAATACATAAGACACCTATGCAAATCAAAATTCATTCTTTTCTGTGACTCAGAGACTTCATTCACTGTAACTGGAAAGCACAGCTTGCACAGAGGACTCACAGCTCTGTTTTCTGTCCAAAAAAAAGCAGCAATAAAAAGCAATAGCTTTTTTAGAAAAATACAGTTGTGGTTCCTCCAAGCTTTATCTTGTATCTCAGTACTGCAGCACTTGTTTACATTCAATATTGAGTAGTGTAGTAGTGCATGAAATGAAAATTTCATTTCTCTATATGTCAAACCTTTCTACCTTTCTCAAAATGTAAACAATAATATGAAGTTTAACTTATGTGAAAGACTTTTCCATGCATTTTCTTCTTCCATTTAGCACAGAGATTTTAAGCATTTGCTGACTGAAAGAGTGGAAGTGCAAGAGGTGTGTGGTTCCATTGACATTTGGCTGGTAGCAGGCTGACATACTTTCCAAAACCTTCTCTGAGGACTGTTCAAGGATTCCAAGCTATTGTTTCATGTAAAATCTAGTCTTGAACATCACCATTCAATAAGTGCCCCAGTTGCTGAGATACTATAAAAGAGGAGCTCAATTTACTCTTCTGGCTGTGTTTTGTTGTTTTTTTTAAAGCAGGGGTTACTGAATTCACATCCTGGTTACTAGTTTTGAGGTTTCCATAACTAACTTTAGAAGAACATTATCCTGAAAAGTGCGATCTAACTTTAATTCTGTTACCTAGAATAAGAATCATGGACAGTTAGTATGAAGAGGGAGTTATTTGTATGAACTTTACTAGGTCAAGATGAAATGTTATGATAAACAGACAAGAGCACTATGTGTACTCTACTTGAATAATCATCAGAATCTTGATCACTTCCTAAATAACAAAAAAAACCACAAACCTATTTTTTATACCTATCATATTGAAAAATTAGGCAACTCCATCTAAGGGATTCTGGAGGGGAGACCTGATAGAGTGAATCTGGCTCTCTGGGTGTTTTGACTTTGCTTTTTATGCTTTTCTCATTTGGCTTGTAGAACATTTCTGGCATGCACACCAGATGGGCAGTAGGAAATAAATGGATAAATAAAATCTTAAATGTCTGGAGCCTTTAAATTGATTACTATGTTAGTTAAATACCAAATGACTAATTTGCATGTGCACATTTCAACTGAGCAGAATTTATTTTATTTAAAGGTCTGACATATAATCGAGTTTTGTTTGCCATACCCTTTAACGCCCAGCTCTTTACATAAACCTAGCTTTAAATAACACATGCAGCTGGTGAAAACAAGTCTGTGGTAATAACATAGTTACCTTGTATTCCTTCCCAATTCAGAAATAGCTCATGCTGCCTGCATGAGTAACAGATATGCTGGAATATTAGATGTCACAAGGAAAAACATCTCCTCTGACAACATTCATAGTAGAATTAGTTCTAGATAATTTCCTACTGTGCAGTATAGCATAAGTGAGGCAGATCTGCCTTGTGAATACATGTGTGGGAGGACGTGCTAAAGTCCTGTCACCCTAAAAATCAGGTCCTTTCCCTGCCAATCTCTTCATATTTCTGAAAATCTTCTGAGTTTAGAACTGTCTTCTTTATCACATGGATATAACTTCCACTCAGGGAGAAATGCAGGGTTTTTCCACATCCACCAGCACACCTGGCTGGCTGCAATGGTGCAACAAGCACCTCGTTTTACAGCTGACTTCCTGCTGGAAGCAGGATACAGTGACTCAGAGGTTGCAGGATACAGTGATTCAGTTTAGAGGTGCAGTGTTGTAGCAACATAGAGATGCATTATCCCTCCATTTAACTCAGCTTAACCCTTGACCAGAGCAAACACTAATCTACAACAGCACAGGAAAAGTCACAACTGATGTGTTTTCAATATTCTGGTGCAGCAATGCTGAGTGCTTGGTCTTTGCAGCACCCATGTTGGCAGCAGTCAAAGATCTGCCCCAGAAGAACCTGTGTGCCTATTTCGGCATCATCAAACACAGTGCCATGCCCTCCGCAACTGCTGAGCTTCAGCTTCTGATAAGCCCTCCTCAGGCAGCTGGACTAAATGATCGTTGTAAGTTCCTCCATACTGAAATTCCCTTCCCTTCCCTTCCCTTCCCTTCCCTTCCCGAACCTTCCCTTCCCGAACCTTCCCTTCCCGCACCTTCCCTTCCCGCACCTTCCCGGCACCCTCCCGGAACCTTCCCTTCCCGGAACCTTCCCGGAACCTTTCCTTCCCGGAACCTTCCTGGAACCTTCCCTCCCCTCCCCTCCCCCCCCTTCCATTTTCATGTTTCCAGGGCTGGCACTCCATCTATATCCATATTTAATTTTTCCAGGAGTAAGTTGGTGAGCTGTGGTGATATCCTACAAGCAATCAGAAAAGAAACGCTGTGGTGAGAGACACCATTCAAGACTTGGACCTAGGCCCCACAAAACTTTCTAATTAGTCCTGGTTTCATGTAGGCTCCTGCACCTGGCATGAGCACTGTAACAGGATTCTCAAAGACACTATTTTCACACTTAATTTATTGACTTTTTTTCGTTCTGAAACAGTGTAGATGATAGTCAAGCAAATATATTCTCTGCTGTGGAGGTCTTCCACTGTCTACCTCATTTTCCCTCTTTTCAGTCAAAATTAAAAAAAAAAAAAACTGGTTTATTGTATTTCCAGTTCATAAATTGCTGCTGTTATCTTTCTTTCCCTTCCTTTACAAATTCATTGTTTTCATTTATTCAGGGACTAACAACAGCCACTTCTCACCTCTTATTATCTTGTGTTTGCATTAAAGAAAAAATTCACACTTCAATACTGTAAGTTCCGTATAACTTTGCTACTATGCAGCTTTATACCACTCATTTAAAATAAAAAGCAGAGTCGAAACCATTATCCTGAAAGGCTACAAAAATACATTTACCTTTCCAGTTATTTACAACTTTTTTCAAAATAACAAGTATTCAGCTATGAATTCTTGAGTTCAGTTGCAAATCAATCTTAGTATGTGTAAATCTTCTCATGTGAAAGTCCAGAAGGAAAAATATGTGAAAGAACTGAAGCTCTAGAATTCAAAGTTTATTTTAGCTGGAGTGAGTGTACAATGATTCATCAGTTTTGACAAAGTACTGGGAGAGAGGAAGAAATAACTCACGGAAGGAAAGTTTAAAAGTTTTATTGCAGCATAAAGTCATTCTAATTTTGAAGCTTGCATACAAATATGTACTACAGATGACCTTGCCTCTTTTCCATAAGACCACTCCTGCCTCATTTTTTATCCAGAGAATTGCTGGGTACACCTGCTTATATTTCATGAATTTTCTTGGCTTCTCTATGCTTTTCACTAACTCCTTTCTCACCATCATTACTTGTAACATACTTTCCTTTTAGTCCGTGCACAGATACATGCTTTTAGCTGGGACTCTGTCTTCCCTAGTCTTTGGCCAATCTCCATAAAATTAGCAAAGGTCTGAAAACTCTGCAGATGGCAAAAGCTATTCTATGTACTTCAGTTCATTGTGGGGTTCTGACTTTTAATAATAGGCAGGAAAGGTGCCAGAGTCAATTTTCACTGCCCACTCCTGACATATTTAAGCAGAATCATAGGAACGATATGAAGACCATTTCTGAGCTATGGTTATGCTCTACAGCTTGTAGCTTTGGAAAATGGTTTGTTTAATTTCAGTTAATGTAATACTTAAACCTCAGGCAAGTGCACTGGAAAACTCAAAGGCAGAAGAAGGGGAAGAGGTGAGGGAATGCCTCAAACACAAAGTACACCTCCAAAATAAAAAACTATGGTTTTGCCTCAAAATTACTCCTAATCGGCTGGCTGTTATGTGATAAACGAGGACTAGATGAGAGACAGGAAACCAAAAAATATATGAGTCATCAGATAAGATCAAGAAACTACACAAAGAGCATTTGGGATTTAACTACTAAGTAAAAGTTCAGTAATTGAAGTTAACTGGAAAGTTTCAGGGTTTAGAATATTATCATTAATTAAACAGCCATTGCTCTAAGTATTGTTTGTGGGACCCTAAAATAGTAGAATATTTGACTTGATTTTTAAAAAAATATTTAATTTAAAAAGTACCCAGATTGTGTTAATAAACTGCTCTCACAAAGAAAAACAAAACAAACAACAAAAATCCCAAAAAAAAACAAGCCAAACAAAACAAAACAAAGAAATTAAAAAGAAAAATTAGTAACTTTAAACCTCACAAAACATCAAGATTGACAGTGGACCCTATTACTGCAGATGGTCTGCAAATACACTGAAACAAATCCATCAGTAAGCCATGAAATGCAGCATTCAAATTGACAGTATTAAAAGAGGAAACAAAAAATCAGTACCCATCACACTAAAGGACAAAATGAATTAGTAGATGTCTAGATAAATATGTTTTACTTCAGAACAAGCAAGACCATTTTTCTAAGCAAAGATCAAGCCTTAAAAATGGTTTGGGGATTTTTGAATGGATCAATAAACATAATCATTAAGTGTTTCTTTTCTTACAGTCTGAATTTCCTAAAGACTTTTGACAAAATCACTCCCAAAACTTTTTGACAAAGGATGCTATGAACAAAAGAAGTTCACATGGGTTCAAGAGAGAATTTGCTAAGCACTTGGAAGACAGATCCACTGAGGTTTATTAAGCAGACAAATCACAGCAGGTCTAGGAAATGCTCTGCATTGTATAGAGTTGGAGGCTAAACATTTATCAGGGTGAAATATCAGACATATTTGCCCTGGTTTTATGTTCTCTTTTCCTAAAAACCATCAGAGACAGAATCTGTCTCTTTACAGGCCTATAGCCTAAAGAAATATGGCAATTTCCATATTTTTGTATTCATAAAAAGGGATTTCTTGTACTTGTCCTGTAGCTCTGACTGTGCGGCATTGCAGTGCCATCAACAAGAAGTGACAGTGCTTTGGTGTTAACATGCTTTTCTCTTTAAAACAGACTTGCTGCATAATACAGGTGCTGACAGTGTTTATAAGAGGGAAAAATAAGTAGGTATTTTGGGTTGCGTCTAAGTTCACTACAGAGCCAGGTCTGCGATTCAAGGAGTTAAAGGTGAGTTCAAAATTATTTTTTTAAAAATAGCATAGGATTTTTTTTCTGAAAAGGAACAGTAATAAAATGACAGGAAATCCCAAATAGTCCTCATATAGCTGAGGGTCGTTTTTCCCCCTCGTCCAAAATCAAGACACAGAAGTGTTGCCAAGCAAGGGTTGCAAATCTCACATAAATTTGAGAGAATTTACATTTTTCTTGGAGAAACTACGGTGCTTTTTAACACACTGAGTTTGCCTCTTTGTGGCTTCGTATGGCTTTATGTATCCATGTCTTTACGTATCCATGCAACCAAAAGTCTGAAGTTAATCAAAAGAGACTTCAGAGTCTTGCAAACAGTGGCAAAAAATACGGGAGCACAAGAAGTATTTTCTTCAATCCTCGTAGTAATTAAGGGAGAGGTCAGAAGATATTATCGAGGCCAGGGTATCAATATCCGCCTCCAAGACTTATGCCTCTCACAAAACTGTGGTTTTTTAAACCATGGAAGAGCCTTCAAGACACAAGGTTCTTTGGATCCTGTCCTGATGTGGAAAACACACCTTTGGGCATAAGTGAGCAGAGCTGATCCAGAGGTCTTTAAACTAGAATTGATGGTGGAAAGGGATACCAACAGGACTGCAGTAGGTAAACCAAAGTTTGCCATGGCATCACCAGGGGATGGAAATCTACTGGGAATATTTTCACTGCTCCTGGGAGCACAGAGGGCTCAGGAGCAAGTCTGAAATTCTTGTGCACAATCACACACAGTATGAGTAAAAAACAGGATGAAGTGCAAGGATTAGAGAGCTCCCAAACCTACAATTTCACTATCGGTGAGACTTGGTAGAATGAGTCCCCTGAGTGGAGTGCAGGGATGGAGGGCTACAGGCTGTTTAGGAAGGATAGGCTGGGCAGGTGAAGCATGGGTGTCACACTATATATAAGGGAGAGGTTTGATGGCACAGCCCTTACAGTAAATGGTGATGTGGTTGAGAACCTCTGGATGAGAATTAGGGAAATGGAAGACAAAGAAAATGATGCAGTGGGTGTATAATACCAACCACCCAGCCAGAATGTAAGCACCAATCTGTTATTCTACAGGAAATTAGGTGAAATTTCCATATTGGTAGCCCTTGTCCTCATGGGAGACTTCGACTTACAGGCATCAACTGGATATACCACACTGCTGCAACGAGCAGGTCTTGGGAATTCTTGGATTGTAGGAGAAAACTTCTTGTCACATGTATTCAATGAATCAGATAGGTAAGATATCCTCCTAGAGTTGCTGTTTGTGAATAGACAAGGAGTCCTGGGAGACAAGACAGCAAGGGGTTATCTCGGTTGCAGTCCTAAAGGAATGGTTAAGTTTAACACTGTCAGTGTAATGAGACGAAATCAAAATAGAGTTGCGACTTCAGGAGAGCAAACTTTAAGTCATCCAGGGAGCTATTTAGGAGAGTAACCTAGGAATCTGTTGGATGAGGAGACCATGAGCACTTGTCAATCTTAAGAACTTTATTTTAGAAGCAAGCAACAATTCCACTGTGCCACAAGGCAAGCAAGAAGGCCAGCTGGGCTGAACAGGGATGTCCTCACAGAGCTACAGAGGAGAAAAGGAATTGTAGGGTCTCTGGAAGCAAGGTCAGGCTTTGCAGGAACATAACAGACCTGTGGCATATGTTTACACTAAAGAAAGGCGTGAAAGGCTCTATCCAATATGAAACTGGCCAGTTTTGCATCTGACAAGAAGAAGAAGTCTTTAAGGACATTAACAGCAAGACGAAGTCTAAGAAAATACTGGAGTAATGCTTGTTGACAATGTCAGCAAGAGGTGGTCACCTGACAAATAGGGCTGAAGATGAAGTTAGATATTCAGTGCTTTTTCTTTTTTGCCTCAGTCTTAAATTGTCCTCATAGACCTTGGACTGCCTCTTCCCACAAGTGTGGGAACAGTGACTTCCTATTTGTTTGGACACTGAACTTGTCAGAGACTAGATATATCAGCACAATATTCACAAGCTCATGGGGCCTGATGGGATGCATCCTAGAGAACTGAAGCAGACAGGGGAATGTTATGGCAGGAATTTTGTCCATCAGGTACCAAAAGCCTGAAAAGTCTGAGGAACTCCCCACTAACTAGTCACTGGCCCATGCTGCTCCAGTTTAAGATATGAGAGAAGACCAGAAACCTATATACCTAAGAGTCTAACCTCAACACCTGAAAAATTGTGGAGATGAGTAGACTGGGTGCCATCAAAAGGCATTTAAAGGACAACTCAATCAGGCACAGTCAGCATGTGTTCACAAAGGAAAGTCCTGTTTAACAAATCTGATCTCCTTCAGGGTAAGGTCTCCCAGCCAGATTGAAGGGAATATGGTGGATGTGTTGTTTTAGGGCATTTAGTGACGCTTTTGTTACTGTCCCTCACAGCATCCTTCTGTACTGAGCAGCCACCCGCGGTCTTCCTCAGGGCTCAATCTTCACTCCTGGTCTGGTCAATATTTTGATATTGATCTAGATGGAGGAGTCGAATGCCCCATTAACAAGCTTGTTGATGATACCACATTAGGAGGCGTTGTTGACTCACTTGAGAGACAAGAGACCTTGCAGAGGGATCTGGATAGATTAGAGCACTGTGCAGTCATCAGTGGCATGAAATTGAACCAGTCCAAGTGCTGTCTTCTACGGCTGGGAGGCAGGAATGCCTGGCACAGGTCTCAGCTGGGAGAAGAGTGGCTGGAGAGCAGCCCTGCAGGAACGGATCTGGGGATGTTGGTTGGCAGCAGGCTCAAGAGGAGTCAGCTGTGTTTCCAGGCAGCCAAAAGGGTAAGCCACATGCTGGAGCACATCAAACAAAGCATGGCCAGCCAGTCAAGACAGGGGGTTATCCCACTATGTTCACCAGTGGTGCGCAGTGCTGGGCCCCACCACTGCAGGAGAATGTCAAGGTGCTCGAACACTTCCAGAGGATGAAAACTAAGCTGAGGAGAAGGCTGGAAGGCATATCCTCTGAGAAGACGCTGAGGACTTTGGGCTTGTCTAATGTGGAGAAAATGAGAGTGAGGGTGACCTCATGACTCTGCAGCTTCCTGAGGAGAAGAATGGGGAGAGGGAAGTGCTGAGCTTTTCTCCCTGGGATTTAGTGGGAATGGCTCTAAGTTTCAACACATGAAGTTTAGATGGGACATCAGGAAGAATTTCTTTACCAAGAGGACGGTCAAACACTGGCACAGTCCTATTTGAGAGATGGTTGATGCCCCAAGTCTCCCCATGTTCAACATGATTTAACATTTGGTCAGCCCTGACATAGTCAGGCAGTTGGACTAGGTGATGACTGTAGGTCCCTTCCAGCTGGAACTATTCTATTCTGTTCCATTTCATTCCATTCCATTCCATTCCATTCCATTCCATTCCATTCCATTCCATTCCATTCCATTCCATTCCATTCCGTTCCGTTCCGTTCCTTTCCGTTCCATTCCATTCATAGATCAAATTATTCAACACATGAGTATTTTACTTTTTTGTTACTTTCTGCATTGTATGTTTAACCTCTGTATACTATATGCTGTGGCTGAAGCTTGTCATTGCCTATAAGACTGATGATATATTGTTCTAGCCTACTAAATTTAAAATTGACTTTTAAAGTGAGAAACTAAAGTTAAGCCATAAATATTAAGGAACATAACTGTAGGCCTTTTTTCTTCAGTCTACAAGAAAAGCACACCCTTCATGATGATTTCTTTCATTACAATGATTGCCTGGTGGATGCTCCAGTAATAAAAATAGCTAGAGATTTTTCAGCTACAAACACAAAACAGGAGGGAAAATCATCTAAATTGAAACTCTCACTATCTCCGATTGATTTTAGAATGAGGATACACATGACAGGTTATCATCAACTAAAGATGAGGCTGCACATATGGATGTTATACACTGGTGTTATCTCTAGCTTTATCTTCTGCTTTGTTAGGCTGGGGCCAAAGTGCAGAGACTAAGAGTGAAGTATTATTTATCCTACTAACAGCCTACTTCAGCAAAGCGATAAAGGCTTTACCAATGAGCATCTGAGAACAGAAGTAACTGTTGAATAAATACCACTCAAATTCAAGCAATATCACCTGCTTTTCTATTATATCTCTCTTACTGATGCTGCTTTTCTGCCTTCCTATGAAGAAAAGTAACTTTCTATATACTTCTAAAAATAAAGGTTTTGTGACTAAATATGCAAGTAAGGACAGATAAGGGCTGCAGAATCTGCTGCAGCATTTAGACTCTAAAATCCTTTCGTTTTGATCCCTTAGAGCTAACGAAGATCCCACCAGATGTCTGCCTTTAACTTTAGGTGTGTAAACAATATTGAAAGGCAGACACCCAGAGACCAGCTAGGCATTCTTTCAGAGGTTTCTTTCACACAGAAAGGTCATGAGATTAATCTGTAAGATTAAATTGGTGGGCAGTTTAAATTAGCCCATTTTGTCATCCAAAGAGTTGCTTCATTTCACCAGACAGACAACAATGTCATGTGAAGTCATAGTCCAATTCTGCCTTGCAATCCTGTGCACAAATCCAGACAAGGCAGATAAATGAGCAGGAGTGAGAAAGCCATTGAAACTGCATGATAATGTTGCTCATCCAGCAATTCAACAGTTTATCAAATAAGTGGTACCTGTGCTTAAAGAGATTCATATATGCATGCCTCTCTTCCATGTCTCTCTGTATTGACTTTATGCCAAGCAATGTTTGTCAGCATAGGTTTCAGCTAAGTCATGAAGCAGGTGTTAATCAAAATTGTTTGCTTATATAATTTTAAGCATTTTCACCCCTGCCAATTTCTTTTTCTTCTGTGTTTTAACTGACCATCTGCTTTCCACGAAAGGGTTGTTCAAGCAATTCAGAAACTTATGTCTCACTTTTGAGCAGCATAATCTTACCTATGAAAACAAAAATTTTTAGTAGAACTCTGTTGAGCTAGATAAATCCAACTGAAGAAGAAAAACTCCACTATTTTAGTACATCTGAAGGGTGGTGTCTCAAAAAAAAAAAAATCCCTGACCATCTCCTGAAGCCTAATTTTAATTTTTCTTTGTATCAGACGAAGAGGACAGAATTTTCTTAGAAACTAGCTGCAGGAAGATAAAGATTCTTCACTTATTTTAGGCATTCTCAACTTAACCATGAAAACTGAGGGAAGAGGTTGTGGGATAACTGGAAAATACTTTCCATTTGACCAGACATGGCAACAAAACTGAAGTTTTCACTTGATTCTACTTACTTTACTCAGAGTCGTATATTAAACGTTCAGATAATTCCTTCAGATAAATTCTTTGCGAGAGAGAGAGAGTAGAGAAATATGTTCTGAGGACAGCATGTGCCTCATCTGACTGGGAAGTTTTCAACCCTTCCTACACACTATTATGCTGCAGTTTTATGCTTAGAAGAAATTTTGGATCAAAACTACTAACGTGAAATTTTCATTCATTTATTTGCCATGTAAAATTGTCCAATAGATATTTTCCTTAGAGTAGATCATTATTCTTTTCACTCTTGGAATCTAACCGAAAAGCCACTTTGGTGGAACATTTAGTGGAATGAGAGATTATTTTTAATACTTCAGTAAAGGTCTTCAGCAAAAGGTTTCTCTTACTCTGTGATCCATATCAGTCATCAATTGAAGTTAAAACCACAGCAGCTCTTTGTTGTGCTTCCAACTCTTCCAACTAAGGTTTTATTTGAGTGAATGAGCGGAGAAAAAACTATAGCAATACACTTAATTAATTTTACTGTTGTCCTTTGGATGGTTTATTTATTGTTAAATGGTAAGATGTGATGCACTATGTGTGTCTAGGAGGAATGAAGCATAGCCTGAGGCATCCTCTAGTCTCTGAAGCATCGCTGATCCACGGAATTTTCTTCTTTTTTTTTAAGTGTCAAGAATCACTTCATATGGCCAGCCAGATAGCATTTCAGGGTTCATTACAGCCTCAAATTGCTTCCACTGCTGGTGATCTACAGAGATTTCATTAGTCTCCCTTCATTCTATATTATTGTGGAGTTATGGGTTTGGTCTTCATACCAAAGGGATACTTTTCATTTCAGAATAAAGCTCCTAATGACAATGTTTTTCGTAATGAGCCACTGCACATCAGCCTCTTTTCCAGCAATAGAATCAGAAATTCCTTTCTGACCATCTGCTGTGTAAATGGACCAAACCCTTGAGATAATAAAAAATAAAGCCATGGGATATTCGATGTATAAATCACAGAAGTACTTTTCCCTCCCCTCCCCTCCCCTCCTCTCCCCTTCCCTCCTCATTCTTTTCCTTTCCTTTCCCATTCTTTTCCTTTTTCTGCCTTGCCTATTTTCTTTCCTTACCTTGCCTTGCCTTGTTTTGCTTCTCTGATGTGCAGGTTGGGGACTATCTGCTTCTAGGAGTATCTCAGCTATGGATTCCAGATAGAAAATGTGCATCAACAAATTCTCCAGCCTATACAGTCTATTAAGACTGGCTTTTAGAGTGGTTCAGCCTAATAAAGTCTACTCTTGGATAACCTTATGGCTGTTTCTTCAGTGCATAATTATGAACACCAATGGTTTGTGTTATTATGCTTCTCTGTTGCCAGATGAAAAATGGGAACAGTATGGGAAGGGAATGAAGAACACAGAAAAAGCTCAGAAAAATATAAAGGATATCAGTGTGGATAACAGTTCTTTGATTTTGAGGGACAAGGTGAATGCAGACAGATCTGAACTGTTTCATACTGTCTGCAAAGATGCGCCTTTGTAAGCTCCAGCCATTTTTTTAATATGTCTCCAGAACGAACCTCTTGAAACCATCCATTAAAAATCTTGACATTATTTGCCTTTAAAGGACATACAGTACAGCTACATGAAAGGCTAGTGGTGAAATATGCTACTATACAAATTTATTGCAAATATATAGGAAATGTAAATATTACCAAAAAAATCAAACGCAAATGAAAGCCTAAACATATCTGTATAAGATTATAAGGAAGACTTAATTCCGTAATTTAGGCCAGAACTCATTTAGAATGCAAAGTTATCAGAAGCATACATCAAAAGATGGATCATGATCTGGCACATCTTAAGTAGTCGAGCTTTTATAAGACAAACAGACTTTTGATTTTAATTCCAAGTGAAAGTGTCCTGAATGTCTGCACATTGTTTCCTATTAAATAAAAAGAATATTGAAATTTTTTTCAGAGTAAGCAAATTATGTATCATTTCTAGTAAATTGTTAACTGTGGTATGTGAGTACACGCACTCTCATAGGAAATTGTTCAACGTATGGGCGCCCAAACACCCACACTCACAAATCTGCAGACAGTCCTCCACACACAGTGAACTCTACATCTTACTTTATCCAGGAGCTTGCACAATTCTTTTAAATAGTCTGTGCTTCATCAAGGAGACTGCATCAGTTTTGTTGGGCTACTACTTGCATAGCAATCCAACGTTGCTTTGTATAACTTGACCAGTACAAAGTGTGTAATATGCCTTAGAAAAAAATGGTCAACCATTCCGAGAAGAAAAATTCATAAAGATAATCCACAATGCAGAATCATAAATTAATCCTGTGAATCAATTCACAATCTCAGGAATACCCTCTTCCTCAATTATGTCAACCCTTTAACTTGTATGAAGTATTAATTTTACTAGAACCAGATGAGGAAGTAGTTCTTATTTGGTGGTGAAATTATCATTATTTTTTGGCTTTTAAATATTGCTAAATATGTGAAAAGTCAGCAATACAGGCTTGTACACTTCTCCCCTTTTGTCCCAGAAAATTAATACCTGGAAAGACCTTTTGTTATGGAAGACTTTTAAACTGCAAATTTTTTCTGATGATAGATAGGAAATGAAATAAACATTGGATTACAGTGGGTGGTCTGTCATACTGAATATTAAGCTGAAATAAACTCAGAGAAGATTTAAAAGCTCTTTTCTTTGAAGCGATGGATGAATAATGCCATCCAGCACCCAGATCTTCCTAACACTTGAAGAAAATCAAATGGAATGACAGACTTCTTATTTAATATCTTTCCTGAATCCCCAGCGCACACACTCACATGCATGCATGCACACACACACACACACACACATTCACAGAAAGATTCAATTTGCACTGCAGAAAGTCAATTGTAATATCTGAACTCCTTTTGGTCTGTTTTCCTGTACAATTTGTTTAATAAAAAGAGGAGTCACAGCCAACCTACTGAAAAAGGTAGTTTTTAGATCAACTGCATTCTTATCACAAGTTGTTTTTCCATTCCCTTAAACAATAACGTTGCATTTTAAGTTTCGTTTCAGTGTGGAGTAGCTAGGATTTTAGTCCAGAGTTTAGGTTCTTTCCACTCAAATGTAATGTGAAATCCTTGGGCAACTGTGGATGAGCTCTTTCTTCATCAATAAAATGGTGTAACACATTGGTATTAGCAACAATTCATGACCCTATAAATGTTTATGTCAGCAATTATCAGCATCTAAAATATGTTCTACAAAACCAAAAAAAACTTACAATTAACAAACTATAGTGCTTTAAATTAAGCAAAAATACTATATGTAATCTGGAAAGCAAGGCACCAAGGTCAGGATGCTGGTATGAGGGGTTCCATAACATAAGCACAAGCATTGGAGAAACTTCCTTCCCAATGCACTCTGTTTCCTGATTTTATTTGCCTCCTTCGCGTAAGTAAAAGTAACTTGAAAATACCAGTTGGTCTTCAACTCAGGGCTCTCTGAGAAGAATCCTGAGCAATGTCCATTCAAGAAATTTCCATCCAGGAAGAAGTCAAAGAATTATTATAAAATTTATTATTGTAAAATCTAGATTGCAGCAGTTTTTTTCAGGAGTATTGCAGAAAGTAAATTATGGAGTTAAGGTAATTAATATGACAGCTAAATTTTGAGTCTTTCAGAACCAAAAGCTACAGTGAATTTGGAAAGTGCGGTTGCCCTTGGTAAAGAAATTCACAGGGACTAGCAGGGGATCCCATTCAGTGCAGGTGTCACAGAAAATGAACTGAATTTTAGATGAGTTATTGAAACAGTAAGTTTGAACTGGTTATCTATCTTATCTTATCTTATCTTATCTCATCTCTCTTGCATTTCTATTTCATTGTTTGGCTTTTTTTGACAACAACTAAGGCTTAACTATGGGTCACCTTGGATGACTACCAAAGAGAAATATCACATCTCTAAAACCCACATAATTCTCTAACCAGTCAGTGCCAAGGTGATTGACAGCACTGCTCCATCTTTTAGAGAAACAAAAAATAATAATAAAATAACAAATCAGTGTTTGATCCCTGAAATACCGAGAAAATCTAGAGGAGCAACAGATATAAAAAGTTCTATCCCTTTCTTCAACAACTGCAATATCATTTCCATTATTTCTCCAGGCTCCCATTCTGAATTCAAAGCAATTTATCTGAAGTTCAGACACTGTCAGTGTGATTTAGTTTCACTTTTATGGCAACTGCAGGTCTCTAATAAGTATGCTCCTTTCATTGATTTTGTTCCCCTTCAGCTGCTGCTGTAAATGTAATTGAAATTTTTGGTTTTTTTACCCTGACCTACCTTTCTTTTCCACTGATGGTAGAGCTATCAGAGCAGATTCCTATGAGTTTTATATACCCTATTAATAAGAAATACAGCTTCTCCTGGAAATGGACATAATAGCCATTATGACATTGATATTAAAATATCACTAATTTTGCACATACAATTTTACAGATTTTCAGGTTTTCATGAATAAGTAGCCCAATAAACAAACAGAATCTGAATATTATTTTTGGTTTATGCACGCATAATAGGATGTTATCCTCTACTTATATAATGTAACAAATTTACTTTAATTACTAATTTTGCAGATGCCTGAAGCTGTCATTTTAGCAGTAAAACACTGCTTTCTGGCATCTTGGAATATAGGCTGATTGATGCACAGGTGTATGTCGATGCTTTGTGATCCAGTGTTCAAGAGAGTACGTGGTGTTAGACTCCTGTCTGCTTCTCCACCTATGGGTGGAAAGGAAATAAAAACCTTGCTGAAGGAGAGCTTGAATGAAAGAAATTAATCATGGGCTTAGTTGTGAAAATGGTCAGGTTACTCTTCTTTCCAGACGAGATATTCCACAGGACAGTTCCTGAGAAAGGTTTTGTCTTCCCCACCGGCAAGTCTCCCAAGGTGCTCAGTGACAGGTGGTCTAACGAGACCTCCCTGTCACAGGGGGGCTGCTGACCAGGATGGAACCATGATTTCACACTGAACCAGAACTGCCCTCATGAAAACCATACTCAAATATATCCCAAATGCAACTTAAATGGATATCCAGTGCACAGAGCAGAGTTGCTGTCTGAGGTGTTCATAGTGGCAACTTATGTGGCCAAGCAGATTACCACATTCAAGACACAGCTACAGATTTTGTGTATGTGTGATGCTCCGATACAAGATGTGTAATGCAACAGAAAATAGAAGTCTCAAATGGTAAAATTATCTTGCACTTGTATGCAGGCAATCTTCAGTGACACAACAATCACAGCACTGAGGAATTTAAATTGATACAAAGGCTGCAGTATGAACTAGAAACCTATAGGCATAATAGTGAAACAGTAAAGAAGCTCATTTCTGTTCCCTGCCTAGTTTAACACTGTCCAGCTGCTGCCGCCTTCATCTAGAGCTGAATGTAGCTGAGACAGCAAAAAATATAACCATGACTTCACATAACATTGCAAACTGTAATCTGAGTTGGAAGTATCCAACTTCTCACTCATAAAATCAATTAATAAAAAGGTGTAAAGGGAGTGAGCCTTGTCCATGCATACTTTCTACAACCATTGTGGTTTTCAATTTATCAAATACTTTAATTGCCTTCCAGGAGAAACCACGCTGTTCCCAGTTAATTGCACCTAAGACACTCAACAAGGAAAAATATTTTGCGTGGGTCTAAGTGCCAAGTATAAGCAGAAGGAACAGGTGCTTCTTCTCAGCCACCAATCTAGGTTCCACAGAGAATGACCCAGAACACAAGCAACTCCGGTGTTTTTGACATTTTTGTTGTTGTTCATCTTAGCATTAGAGTAGGTATTCAAACCCCTTTAATCTAAAGATCCAACTTGCAGACAATTCTTGGCAAGTCCTCTGCATTTTGTCCACCTATCCTGATGGCAGACATGAATGAGCTTTGACAGAGCAGCTGAGGAACCTGCCTGGGCTCCTTGGTGGTGTGAGAACATTGGTGAGGTGACCAAAGGAAGCAGCCCTAGTCTGGGGCAGTGGGGGAAAAACAATCCCTTTTAGCACAGAGGAGCACTGAGCCCTAGTGCAAGATTTTGGATAGCCTGGTCAACACTACTCAAAATTTAAAGCCCAGTATTGCGCTGTGACACTCTCTGCACTGCTATCTTTCATGCACATTGGGTACTGCCTTTGCAAAGAACATTTAATTAAGCAAGTAATTCAGTATAATAGGGTGATAAATGGAGAGGTGTGGTAGTACAGTCCTGTGATATACAGAGACACAGAAAGTACTCTTATCAAAATCTTAGAAAAGCATTGAACGGCCTTCAAAAAAAAAAAGATAAATTATAATGTTTTCATACATTACTCTGTTTCTAAATTACTAGTGGATTTGAGAATTTTTTTACCATCAGTGGGGCTTATTATATTGATTTCAGTCTGGCCCACTCTGGATGCTGCAGTTAATTAGCGACCTCACAGTGTGAGGACGTAAGTCTGGCTCTTCAGTCTCTGCTTCCCAGAGAGAGACGGTTATCCCTGACACAGGGCAGCTGACAATTCTGTCTTTTATTAGCCAAGCCCCAGACATCTGTGGTTGCACAGTCACAATCCTTGGATGCATATATATAATGTAATCAAAGTGAACGCACCTGAAGTTGCAGATCCAGATACATTTCATTCCCACAATAGCTGTCAAGTCCCCTGCAAAATGAAAGTATTGAGAATAGTAAATCATCACCTCAAAATGTGTTTGGGAAACAAAATTTATCCAGCAAATATTTTAACACAGATAAGTTAATGGTCCCTTTGGTGTGGATCTTTGCTATAATGGATATTAATTCTTTTTGACGTCTCATTTCCAATCCTGATGAGAAAAAGCCAATGAATCAGAGGATTAGACTCTGAGAGAACCAGTGACTGGAGATAATCACTTTCAGAGCACACACAACAGGGGCTGTGGTTTCCTCCAGCAGTGGAAAAAGAGTGTGATCCTCTTCCTGTTCAGTCTGCCTTTGTTCATATGCTTCTTTCTCATTTTCCTTGCTTAATCTCCGAATAATATCCCGTCTTGTCTGCTGCCCTAAAGGTTTGCTTAATATAGCCTTAAAAAGCTTCCAGTGTATTTTAAGAGTCAGAATAATAAATGTTTAAAGCCATGGCAGGGAGAAAGCTGTAAACAATCAGAAGTGATATTTATTTAAACCTTTGTATTTAGTTTAAAAATGAAATGAAATAAAAACACCCTCTGACCAAGAATGCATATTTAGATCCTGATCCTGCATGGCTACCAGCGTTGCCTGATAGCAGTCCCATTTCCTAGATATTGAAATAGAGCTTATTTAACATTTCGTAAGTCTGGGCCCTTTGATACCAACTCAGCAAGGGGTAAATCTGTCTAAGGAGGAAATCTGGTCCGGGATGGTTCACTGCAGTAACACATAACAGGAATTTAGCTTCCCAGATGGCAGGTAGGATGCATAGAAAGCACACAGTATCATCCACAGAGCTCACATCTCTAGTGCAAAGGACAAAAGAATGCAGCTAAATCTAGGTAAGCCTTCAGATAAAGAAAGAATCTTCTTTCTGTTACAAAGGAACATCTGCAGAGCAAAGGAACTCCATCATTTATTAGCAAATGTCTACCCCATGAGAAGTCCCTTCCCTAACATTTTTCTTTTTCAAAGTAGCAGTCTCTGCAAGCCTCCAAACATCTGGCTTATGTGCATCCAGCCCTCAGGAGAGAAAGCAAGGGAAAAAACAAACTCAGACTGCTGTGAAAACAGAAATGTAGGCAAAATGAGAGGCATGTTTCTTGTGCTTTTGTGTTTGTCCCCTTTTTTTCTCTTTCGTTACCTGTCCAGCTCATTCCAAATAAAAGAACATGTGAAATACAGAAAATTAAGGAGTACCACCCGCCTTGGGTGCTCTAAAAACTATCTGAACTTTAAGGACAGAGGAGAAGAGAACTTTAGAAACCAGCACAATGTATGTGTGCCAATTGCCAGCAGCACTCAGATCAATATACTCTCAATCAGCAATATTGCCAGATCCTTCTGGCAGATCCTTCTGCAATGCTCTATGCAATGAAATGATATCTTTCAATATTTTTAGAAGTTTGGAGGACACTAGAAGCAAAAGTTTCTTTAAAAAAAAAAAAAAGAAGTTATGAAACACATTTTGCCTCACAATTTGCCTCACAATTCAATACAGAACCAGTGAAAAAATTGCACAGTCCTCATTTTAGGATTAATTCTAATGTTAGCTGTTATGATTTCTGTAATACTAGTTAGATGCTGTGAGTTGTCCTGGGTTCAGTATATCCAAAAAGCTGCTTTTCAGATCAAATTACTAACATAATATCTGATTCCCACTGAACTTCATATATACGCTTAACAATTCCTTGATGGAAACAAATAATCAATCAATTAGCATCACTAATTCAGTGAACAGATTAAGCAGAAATATTATCTGAGCTATATTTAGGTAAAGATGAATACAGTGAATATGTCATAAAGCAGCTTTTTTTGTATTATTAGAAAAACAAAAAAACCACCCACTGCTCTTTCTGGAAATCATAATATGTGCTCTAAGTATACTCAGGTGTAACTAACTGTAAGTTTATGGACATGAATAAAAGCACACCACAAAAGAAAAATTTGTCAAAATCACACCACCGATAACTGATGTTAATTATCCTAGCTAGATACGAGACATTTGTTGCTTGGCTAAAACGATGACTTGTACTAATTCAGCTGAACACATCTTTCCCTGGCTACCTGTATTATCTTATTTGTTACCTTTCTCCATCACAAGTTTCCTGAATATCCCTCATTTATATAGTACATTCTTATAAGTGTTGTTTGGTAGAACCAAACAGAATGTCAAAGGTATAAATTGTTTGAAACAAACTATGCGTGTTAAATATACCAAAACAAGGAGAGATCAGGTTTCAGAGAGAGGAAGTGAAGGGATAGATAAAGCAAGTAGGAGCCACTCCACAAAACTGTCAAACTGAGATAGACCACGGGTTCATCTAGACGTATACACCACCTGTGACTGACCATTACAGTCCTTTCAGTACGATCACTGAGAGAGTTTTTCCAAACATCTCAGACCTGCTTGGAAAGACACATCAGATGTAGAGCCATTCAAATCTGAAGGCTCAACAAGTGGTAGTAATAAAACATCTGTCCTGCTGATGTATTTGTTCAGAAGTGACACCTGAGGGTCCTTGTTTTGGTTGGGATACCAGTCTAGGTAGGTGGAATTCTGAGGGAGGCCAGGCACTGTAGGGCTGTTGCTTAATGCTGGGCTTTGGCCAGTGCACAGCAGGTTTCTCCCCTTTCTCAAAGGACAGCAGAGCCAATTAGAAAAGAGATATTTACAGAACCCTTGGAAAATATATTAGTCATCTATAAAGTATGTTAATTGAGTTTATTTCTCACTGTGAGTCAGAGTTTTACCCCATAGAAATGTGAACAAACTGCTTAATTTTCACTTCATATGGACATATAACACCAAAATTTACTTTGAAGTTCAGGTAAGGTTATATGCGCATAATTATAGAGAAGTGAAATTATAACCACCGTGGTTTGTGTCAAACCTATGCTGTTCTATGAACTGAACTTTTTTGCAATACTTGCATATATACTACTACATGTTCACTCACGGCACTAAATTGTGCGAGAAAAAAAGGATGAATTTCCAAGGTTCCTAATCTGTGTTTTGAATTTGCAAGAACAGGATAGTTATATATTAGTCCAGATCTCATTAGAAATATTTTTAATCCCTGTATGGTACTTCGCATATTTTTATGGGATAAGAATCACTACAGACAAGTTTAAAGATCTGCTAACAGAGAACGCTATGCAGCTAAAGTTCAATAAAGAAAAAAGTTGATGTTATTTTCCAAGAGCAATCCAATTTATTGCACTAAGTTCAACACTATGGACATTACAGGGCCAGTCACCTCCTAAAACGTGAACAAAGCACACATGGTGCAATTATCTAAGTGGTATGATAGCTATAGTACAAACACTTAAACCCCATAATAATTAAAAATTATTGAGAATCATTCTCGTTTCTTTGTGGTTTCCAGCAGACAGTAATAGATAAATAAATAGCTTGTTTAAAAAAAAATTACTGCGACATAAATTGCCCCAAATGTGTAATGCTTTGACAGCTTTTGTTAAGTAAGTACTGATCTAAGTCAGCATATAGCTGATATCACCTCCTCTTTCATGGAAAGGTGTCTAGGATCTAGAGAAGAAAAAAAGAAAAACTTATTAAAAATAATTAAAAAGAAACAAAAATGGTTGAAAAAAAATTAAAGAAAGCACCAGGTATGAAACTTCAATGCAAAACAATTGTCATGAAAATACAGAACAGCCATCGTCTTTCAAAAACCTGAATCAAGATAGGAAACACAAGAAATACAGCCATGGGTTTGAGGTAGCTACCAGATCCTACTCACTACATACTTATCCAGCAGGTAATTGAGGCCCCAGTTCAGTACCAGGATCCGTGCAAATGAACAGCAGTATTCTCACTGTCCTGATGACCCCTGTGGGGTTACACAGAGTGTGAGCATCCGCCTATGTAGGCACAACTGCAAGGTTAGAGGTTAGCTGAGGGTCTCCTGTCAGAGGGCAGCATGTGACACCTTTACAGTGTCAATGGAGAAGGGCAAAGCAAGGCAACATCACCAAAAGGGGCTTAGTTTATTCCATGAAGTGTCATGGTACTAAGAGTCCATTCAAACTAAGTATTTCTACTTTATTTGCTTATTTTTCAAACACTTCTCCATACATAACATGTCTTCTATCTTAAGAGTCAGTAGATGCTGAGTCTTTGGCTTAGAAAAGCAAAAAAAGCAGTATTTTACGGACATAAACACTTACTAACAGAGTTCAGAGGTCCTTTGCTGTTTTTAATTTAAAAAAAAAAAAGAAAAATAAAATAAGAAAAGATCACCATTTTTCTTCAAAATCACAATTTGTTAAACATAATTGCCCAGAAAGTAGAACACAAAATAAATCTCTTCCTTACAGTCTTTACAGTCAAGTATAACAGCATATACCATTTTTTCTTCCTTCCAATTGTACAGAATTTTCAGAACGATGAGTTATTATTAGAGAAGTTGCAAGTAAAAATTGATGTAATCAGTCTTGGTAGCAAAAATCTTAACTTTTTTTTTTTACAAAAAAGATAGCCTCAGTAAAAAGTAACGGCGTGCATGTGATTTTGTTATTATATTAATTTGTATAATATACACAATCAGCTAAAGCACACTTGATGCTTTCCTCAACCTAATAATAGATTTCACCTGCACTGTGGTGCAGCAAACATGTGCTGGCCAAAAGCTTCTAGGCTATGGAATTGTATCCACTGTAGACTATGGGCATCATTTGCTTAAGAGCTCTTCTCAAGAGTAATTCAAATTTGTTATTCATAAAATACTTGTTAGGTATAAAACACTGGGGTTTAGAAGCTGTTTATATCGTGTTTTGAGATGTCTAAAAACTCTTTGATATATATACTTGGAGGAGAGATTCAGCGTGCTTCTTCCATATTTCATAAGTGCTCTAATAGATTAATCTCACTGTAAACCCTGGCTTTCTTCTTCTTTGAATATAAAAATTAGTTTTTATTCTGAAAATATTCAATGTACACTTAAGATGTCCACAGTATAAAACTGAATTATCCGTCCTTGTTTACTTCTTTGCTCTCAATATGCATCTTTTGGTAGTTTCAGGATTCAAGGCATGAATGTGGAACTTTTTTTTTTTAGTAGGAGGCTGAATGTATCTTTCAGACACATTTCGCATGCCACACATTAATGACTACCTTCCAATTAATCACTCATAGTTCTAGAGGACCTTGTGGCTAAGGGCTGTGCTTGAAGTGAGGGATGTAATCCAGGTCCCCTGGCTGAGTATTTATCACTCCATCTGTGAAAAAAACCAAAGCATTTCTGCAAAGCATTTATTTTCCAAGCTAAATAAATTGGCCAGTTCTATCCAAACTTAAAAGAACAACCCAACATCCAAAGCTGTTGCAAACTTTGGAGCTCTTCTCTGAATTTTATTCTTCTTTTTGCTTTAGTCTGGGGCTCAGTTAAGAAAATTCTGGGCCAGCACTTTCATGCCTAAGCATTTGAAGCTAGAGTCTGGACAGGGATTGTGCATGTGAATTTGCTAACCTACCTGTTAAAGGTGCAGCCTACTCTTCCTACATTATTCAACACGTGTTGTCTTTCAGTCCCATCTTCCTAGTGGACAAAATTGCATGAACAAACAGAAGTACAAACTAGATTTCTCAGATTTTCAGGCTTGCAAGCAGTCAAATTTATTTCTGAATTTGACTGTATATCCAGCTCCATATCTAAGCCATTATGACGGCTGTAGAAGTAAAAATAACAAAAAAAACATACAAAAACCATTTCAAAAATTAATTTCTCTGTAATTTTCTCTTCATATTGATATTTGAGGCTCATCTCAGTGAGTAGGTTGGAATGATACAAGATACCGTAATTTATTGCCATAGCAGGATTTCCTCTGGCCCCTGGCCTATGAAATACAATTAGAGAAGAATATATTGCAAAAGCAAAGGCAGGTGCTTCCAAGCTCTGACCACAGCAAAATCTTCTCATTCTTTGGAACAGATCAAGGGGCTTACAGCTGTTAAAAGAAGAATTTTCCATCATGGTTTCCGTTCATTTCACCTTTTCAAGAGTCTTATATTCCACAAGCATTTTTAAGAGATCTAAATTAAAAGAAAAAAAAAAGATACCTGGTCTTCTGCCAGATCTTTGAAAAATAAAAGAAAACTTGTATATAGCATCAATTTTAGTAAATTTACTTCTGAAAAAGAAACCTCTAGTTCCAGAGCTCATTTTAAAAATTACTGCCTTTTTATTCTAAAACTTAAAAGTTTCCTACTTAAAATATACCTACTTCTTTGAATATTTCAACAGGAAGAAACATTTGAATAGCAATCAGGCCCTTCAAATTTAGCAGAAGAGAGACATGAAAATTGGGGGCTTTCTATAACCCTTGATATTCTGAATGAAATCTGTCTGAATTGAGCTCCTCTTTAAAGTACAATGTGGGAAACATCATTTAAGGAGAAAAATGGGTCTTCACAGTCAATTTATCACAAAACAAATCTTTTTCTTTTCATCTTATGTTCTGAATATAGATTACACACAAACAGATATCGGAGAAAGAATTTCAATATTTCTGTGTCAGACGAGTCTAAACTTAATAACATTTCCTAATTTTTAAAGTTGTTTCTGTTTAATCAGAATGACCTAAATACCATCAGATAGTTCAATGTCACTCAAAGCATAATGATATGCAAGTTACTTGAACTAGAGGACAGCACTCTTCATTTTTAAACAAAACCTGAATTGTATTCATCTTTCCTGACTACAGTGGAAGAAAGTACATGTGAGAAAGACCTGGAATCAGGATTAACTTCAGCTCACAGAACAAACTGTACGGAGCTACTGCTAAAATATGCAGTTTAGTATTTTGATCAATGTACTTTCAACAAAGAACGTAACTCTCAAGTCACAATACCGACATAATCATTTGGTTTTTGGAAACCAAATTACAAAGAAATTGGAACATGAGTATTGTCTGGTTATCCATTCCTGCCAGGTAGAAGAAACAGGAAATAAAACATATGAGCATTATTATAGCCAAGGCATGATTTCTGTTTACACTGTATTTTTTTTTTCTCCTATGAAAACAGACTGAAATAACTCTGTAATGAAAATATCCTCACAGAAGTTTAGGAAAAAGCCAAAAACATTGATCCTGAATAATTCAAATTTGATTAAAATTGATTTGTGTCACAGTGTAAGACAGAGCATTGTGAAACATATTCTTATGTTTAAGTAATATTTCATTTTACCTCATGAAAAAAAGCTGGTATTTCCAGGCAACAATATGCTTCTAAATCAGAGCTTATTGCTGGGTTGCATCTTACAGATTAGTTGAGATCAATAAGGTCACAGAAGAGAATTCTAGGAAAGATACAGGGTGTATCCAAGAGCCAAAAGAGCCAAGAGTCTTGTTGAGTAGTCCAGAAAAAAAAAAAAAGAAAGACTCAGGAAAATTACCACAGTAATCCCATATAATATAAAATGAGGATGTCAAGAGCCAGTGCCAACAAGGCCAAGAATTCATTAAATTATGTTCTGCCAAGACATGCTTGTGAAGTAGTACTGCAGGGTGAAGCAGGACAAGCTAAGACCAGACGGGATTGCCAATAGATTGCGTATACCCTTGAGTGAAAGTCCATGAATCTGTTTAATGGTATATGAAATAGTAATTTATAATAACATTTTTTAGCTGAAGAACAGCTGAAGATCAGAATTATCTTTTCAGCTCAGATGGACTGAAACTACTCTTTAAAAAAAGAGTTACTCTTCAAAACTGGACTGAACTGAATGTATGCGAGTAACTCTCTGTGAACTTCAAAAATATCGTGGCTTAGTAACATTCAGAAAAAAATACTAGTCTCAAGGATACAATTCAAAAATTTTGGCTGAATGATGGGGAAATCAACAAATGAAAGGAAGACTGGATTCTTAATCCATCACCAAGTTGTCTCTTTACCTATCTCCAAAATCCTTCTGCAAACCTTATTCACTTAGTGTACCAACACAGGACTCCGTACCACCTAGACTGGAAGCCAAGGCTTGCCTAACTGAGAGTATTTAAACTGTCATAAATAGATTTACATAACTATTACGGCTTCTTTCAAATCTTCTTCCAGAGTGAATTAGTGTCCTGGTTTCAGCTGAGATAGAGTTCATTTCTTCTCAGTGGCTGGTACATTGTTGTGTTTTGGATTCAGAAAGGGAATAATATAGATAACATGAATGTTTTGATTTTTGCTAAGTCATATTTAGCATAAATCAAGGACTTGATCTTTTTTTTTTTTTCTTAATTTTGTGTGTGTGTGTGTGTCTGTGTGTGTGCATATGTGTCTCATGCTCTGTCAGTTAGGAGGTACACAAAAGAAAAGCTGTGAAGGAGCATAGCCAGGACAGGTGGCCCAAATGTCATGTCCAGTACGAAAACCAGAGGTGCTACCCAGAAGGGAGGCAGATCTGAGTTCAGGGGCTAGGGTCATGCATTGTTCAGTGGGTGGTGAGCAATCGTATTGTGCATCAGTTTTCTGGGTTTATTCTTTCACTTTTTATTATCATTTGTATTTACTATTATTATTATATTCTATTTTGTCTTCAGTTATTGAACTCTTCTTATTTCAACCATCAAGTTTTATTTTTGATTTTTCTTCCCATTCCACTGGGGTGGACAGGAAAGGTGGAACCGAGCAAGCAGCCTTGTGGTTCTTATTTGCCAGCTGGGCTTAAACCACGACAGCCATCTCTTGCAAGGTAAATTAATATTTACCCTCCTCTCTAGGATGTAGTGGGAGATAAATAATTAAATATCAGTAAGGTACTCTGAGATCATCAGATAAAATACAATATTCGAGTACCAGATATAATTCACTGTTATGATTCATCCCATGTATTTATTATTGCATGTTATAGACTCTCTAAAATTAGCATCTGAATGTTCTTCATTGTGCCTTGCAAGTTGCCTTTACTCTCACGTAAACTGAACAGCAGACAAAAATCATTTTGCAAATGATCCTCTCTCATCTTATTTTTAATTCTTTTAATACAAAAATTCCTTCCTACACAGGGACTAAGATCTTTCAATTCTTGAACATAAACAACAGTATGCAAAAAACATATTTATGGGAAGACAAATGTGGAGGTTTGTAAGCCCATATATATTACTACCTTTGTGAAAATCATACAAAAAAGTGCCAGAAGTTTGTCAAACCACAGCATCACAGCTGGTTCAGATGGAAAACAGTAAACATATGGACACCCATGTTCATTCTACGTGTTTTCCATTATGCCCAATTTCACAAAGTTTTGTCCATTTACTTGCTGAAATTATTTGACAGCACAAAACATTAGAATCCAAGATCCACTACAAAAGGCACAAGATGTGCTGTAAAGAACATTTATTTCCTTTTCTACAATTTATACTTACGGTCATAAGTACAGCAGTTTTCATCCTGGAAGTCTACATTTTTAGGTAAAGCAATTCTTTTATTTCTGAAGCTCAGGAAGTACTCTACTGACTGTCATTCCTTATTTATTCTTTCCTTGTTAGAGAGGAGAGAAAAAAATGAAAAACAAATTCCCCGTTGTAGTAGGATGTATTCAAACTATTGCAATGCAGGAAAAAATCCGATTTACAAAAGAACCATAACAGAAGGGTTTAGATTATTTTTCTTTTCTGGTATTTCACCTGAATTATGTCAAGATTGGTACTTTTTGTGACATTCAAGGGTTTAGTATACAGCTGTACAGATGAGAAAAAATTTTCATTAGGTAATCTCTTTGATTAGATATATCTAATAAAAAAATGTATTTTATTAAATAAGTACATTTATGAACTTGATAGAGAAAAAAATTTAAAAAACAATATGTTTTAGTTTAAATCCTCAGAGGGAAGATAGACTTCTGGTTAAAACTGGTAAGTAGTAAAAGTGCCTGTAAAAGTAATAGGAAAGAGACTTGTAATTTTATAACAGCATTGTAAAAGTCTTGAAACAATAAAACATAAACATACCAAACTTTGACATACATTGCAATGCATTTGGAGAGTCATTTTACCACGGAAATAAAGAAAGAAGTATCAAAGTAATTGAACATGTCTCCAAATTCCCTCCCATTGTGAAGCACCGTTCTTTAATATCATGTATATGTATATCTCCCAAGACACAGAAAATAAACAATTGATTAATGGCAGGTCTGTTCTGCCTTTTGATAGACCTAAAAGCAGAAAGTCTATAGTGAGCAATCAACCTCTTACCAATACTTCTGCCAGAGGTCATTGACAAGAATTGCTGCAAAAAACATTTCATGTTCACAAAAGTCATAAAACTCCCATTATACTTGAAGCTGACCATGTTTTATTTGAATAACCCTTGATGACACATTGAATTTTATGGCCTGTAGGTTTGGTTGGATATAATGAATCAAGTAGTTCCTGAATCAGGAAAAAACCAGGCAGTTTACTAGAAATTTGATTTTCTTATTATTGGTCACAGCAGTAATCATATGAAGAACAAGAAATGCAGCAGAAAACTTCAGGTTTGAAAACACATAGGAACTTGTGTATAACACCACTATTCTTGAAATAACCACATGCCCAAATCGTGTTATTTCCCGTGATCATGGCCAGTTGGATATTCAAGCAGCCATTTCTACATACAGCAATAAGATTTGCACTAGTCAAGGGAAATGAACAGTTTGGCAACTATGAACAGATATTTAGCTCTGTACTGGTGGGTTCTATATTCCCCATGAACCTCAGTTCTATATTTTAAAGCTCCAAATCCAAAGTGTTGACTTAAAAATATGAGTATCCCTACTTAATATTCAGAAATTGTTTTTGCTTTGTCTCATTTGCAATATTGTGGCTTAGATGGATCTTGGATTCTAAAGTTTTTAAGTCTGTTAAACGGATTTTGTTAAAGCTGCTGCAAGTGATAAAATGTGTGGTCTACCATTTTTTAATGAACGTTTCATGAACACCCACATTATTCAGGCAAGGTAATCTGTGTTCTTGGCAGAACTCGACATGTATTTTGGAATACGTTTTTGCACATCCCACTTTAACTGAGTTTATGAGCAGATATTTACAGTAAAATGCTTCCTGTTCCACAAAGGTACATGATGTGCCGTGGAGATTATTGACGTTGGAGGACACCACCTGAAAAATGTGAGACACAAGTATTTCTTCCATTACTTAGAGCATACATGCAAATAAGATTACCACAAAGTTATGTGTATACATTAGATGTCCAAGAAACCATCAGTTCTTCCTTCCATACCTAAATACATAAAACACAGCTCACCAAAACTAAGCTTTTGTACTTTTTTGAATAAATCTGAAGACTAACTTTTTCATAAACCAATATTTTTCTGAATAGTAAAGAAGTACAAAGAGACCTATAGTAACATATCCAAGTTAAAAGCACCAGAAATTAGATCAAAACAAGTAGCATCCCATAAGTATAATACGAATTTATAATAAAATCTGTAACTTTGCAGTAATTTGCCACAAATCTAACACTTAATATGAGACTGTTACAAAATTAGGCCAGATCTCTGTAAAATTGCATGGTTTATCCATTACTGTCAATGATAATCCTTCCAACACTGCCACATCAGGGACCTCAGCTTTCGAGTATTGAATTCACAGACTGAAATGTGGTTTTCACTTGAAGAGAATTAATTTCTTTGCTGTGGGAGAAGTATGGAATACTCGTCTTTTTAATGGTTTAAGGTCCTTGGAAAAATAGCTAGAGCTACAGAAGTAAATAACATCAGGAGAGGGGAAGTTTTTCCTAGTGTTCATATAGTCTCAATGGATTTTAACTTCAAACTCCAGATTATTTAAAGTGAAATAATGGAAAATAGCTCCAAATCACAGATATTTTATTGAACCAGCTTAGACTGCAAATGACTTTGACACTTGAGAAGCTATCTGCATAAAATTATACATGGTCAGTAGCAGCGGTATTCACATTAGAAACCTCTATTCCATTCCCCTTAGCCCAAAATGTCTGAAAGAGTGTTTACCAGAAATTACACGTCATGAAGTTATATTTTAGTGTCCAGGATTTATTGTCTATCCTTTTTTATGAAAGAACTAAAAAAGAGGACAGACTACCTTACCTTAATAGATGTTTTTGGCTTTTTGTATCCCATGAGAACTATAGTTGAATTCATATAAACTTTGGGAAGAATAACTGCAGACACAGAGTTTGAACTTGCACTTACCTCTCAGGAAAGTGCTCTCTGACTCATCGTGGGGAATATTCTGGAAATGTCAGCTCACTGGTCAAGAGATAAATGTAAACATTAGGAATTTTATAAAAAGAATGAGAAAGTAATAAAGAAAATAAATACATATTCCCACATCTTGAATTCTTTGAAAAATACCAATTGCTCCAATTTAGAAAACAAAAAATACATAGTGAAAAGCTATGTATGAGGTGAAAAAGATGATTAGCAGTATGAAGCACCTTACAGCAAAGGAATACATAAATAAAAAAGGATTTTTCAACTCAGACCGCAGAGAAATCGTACAATGGAAATATACAAATTCTAACTGGTATAGAGGAATCAAATATGGAACTTCCTCAGTTATCATAATACAACTTTTTTTTAATCTAGTGTTTCTGCTTGATGACCTTGTTGGTCACCTAAACTTGAGGAACGCGTATCACTTGATTTATTCTTGTAGGCTTTTCCTTTTCTGCTAACAATTGCTGTCAGGCACTGCATGTTATGACCTTTGGTCGCAGCCAGGATAGTCATTCTTTCAACTATGGAGCCAGCACCATACTTGAGTCTTGCACTATGTAGGTAGCAAGGTGCCTCTTCAATACAGTTAAACTTACTCTCTATAGTCATAAAGATATGTATATTTGTAAAGAAAGATCTTGTGCAAAACTGTTTACTCTCAAATCAGGAGTATTAGTCTATTGCCGTGTTTTCTCCAAATTTAAAATTAACTACCAAAGAAATATAATTTTAACTACTTTTGCTGGTATATTATCAGAAGGCTTAATACATTCTCCTAGAGGCTTTTCCTAGAGCCTTTTCTCTAATTTCAGTTTAGGTAAAATATGTTCATGTATAATCCCTTTGTATAATTCAATATAATCCCTCTGCATAACTCAGGTCCATCACCCCTTCAAGACAAGATCACACAATATTTAAATATTGATATTGCTTCACTTACAGGGTCTCTTCATCTCAGCTCTCTGTCAACACCAGAGGTCATTCTTATGTTTTTTCTATGCCTCAATGAATAATTGACTAATAAAATGTAATAACTTCAATGGGCAAGAGTGACAGCACAAGATCCTCTAGGCCAAAAAACTGTTTGGTGTTTAGAATAGTTCCATTGTAGGCAGGAGATGGGAGAAAAATTACAAATGTTGCAGAGTCCAGCTTCAACTCTCACACAGGCTGATGTGAACACTGAACTGCTGATAAACCAAGCAGCGCAAATGATGTAGGTGGAACTCTGAGACAAAAAGCTGTAATAGATGCTGGGAGCAATTGTGGTTAGACACTGATGCTCCCCAAAATAAAGTCTGTGGAGTCTTCCACGCCTGAGAGTTCGAGAGAGATGTCTTTTACACTAACACTTCTTTAGCTGTGCCCTTTGCCAATATTTCCTTTGCCTCTTTTCACAGTTGCATTGGGCAGCAGAAACAGAAACAAGAATAACCCACTTTTGCAGTGCCATTCTACCAGTTTGTCAACACTCAGACATCTCTTGCATTTCGAGTCATATGCAGACGAATGCAAACTTTAATTCTCCAAGAAAGTTTGGGTTCTCCAGATATATTAATTTACCTTCTTTAATGATTTTATTTTTTCCATTTATTTTTTTATTCTTGCAAACTTTTTTTGATATCACAGGTGCGTTTAGCTCCTCCCTGTGACCTGTAATTGACAACACTCTTTTCCAGATTAGTGACGAGGATTTCAAAATTAGGCTTTAACTAATTCAGGTCCTATCATTCCCCATCAGACTCATAATATTTAGCCAGTTCTCATTAATTTTTTATTTAAGTCAGACTGCAAAGCATGTTCTAATGTTTGTATTCAGGCAGATCTAAAGCAGTTGTCAGATTAAGATTTCACCATACTTTGCCAAGGCATCACAGAAATCCAGCCCTATTCACTGTGTTGCTTTCATGCCCTAACTTAGTACTTACATAGAAAGGGGAGGTAGACTTCTGAGTTCTAATTTGTATCATCAATGTCAGTGACATAAAGACTTGATATTTTTTCTTATTCTACTTGAAATAAATCACTTTCCTCATTAAAATAAGAATTTCTGTACATTTCAGGAAATTTGCCAGCATCCCATGTAAATCCAAACAATGAATTTTTTCTAATATGAGGATTTTTTATAAAAACATTATCAAAATACCCAACTTCCTCTAAACATATTGCATTAGCCTATATAATGAAAGGATAAGGTGAAGAGCTTTCTGCAAAACAAAAAAAAAAAAAAACCGGCTCATAAAATCTCTTGTTAAATGGTTGTGGAAGCTTTTCCTATAAATTCTTCTTCATTAAATATGAATTATAGCTCTTTAAATTATGATGGTTTGAAAATCAGACAGGCTTAGCTTTACTCTAGTGCTGCATATCCACAGGCAATATAAATCTATTGTAAAGCTAATTTTAAAAGTTAACTTGGTAAAGCAGATCTATGATGATTTGATCCTATGCAATGTAATTAAAAGCATGTTGCATTGAATCCAGGAAATGTTCCTTCCCAGAATACCTGGAAAATAATTTTTTACCTAGTTTGAAGCTTCTGGGTGTAAGAGCCATTAATCACAAATAGCTGGGCATTGGTCTGATCTGTTCTGCTTCTCCTTTCAGGTAATTCCATTTGATCTGTTGACACTATTTGTGGTCTCCCAAGAGAAAAACTTTTGGAAGGGCACAGCCTAAAGGAGCAGAAGCTTACCATTTCCAGGGCAGATTATTATACTATGGGAACATACTATGAAAGGCAGAGTTGCTGGTAGTCTGCAATAATATCCTGACATAATTCAAAAACTACAAGGCAGTCAGTGCCCTACACAGGATATTTTTTTCCTAAGACCTGATACAAATTTGGGACCCTAGACACTTATATGATTTATACCTCTCAGGAAAAAAACATCATACACCAAACTGCTGGTAAATATTTATTTTTCAGTGGTAACTGTCACAACAAATATGCCTGATGTATTAAACTAGGTCTTTAGACACTGGGCACCTACATTACTATCAGTTTTCATGGCAAATACATGTGCCTCATTAATGTTACATTTCAGCATAATTCATAGTATAGCACTAGGTCATGTATTTCCTGAGCTGCATTGCATATAAAGAGGCATCATTAAAGAACACTTTTAGATTGTTCTACACTTTCCAACACTCAGAAGATAAATCCTTTAGACAAGCCTATCATTTCCCAATTTTTCCTGGGTCAAAGTGAAAAAGATTTGTATGTCAATCATATCATCTTGGGACCTATAACACAATAACATAGTATCAAACATGACATAAGAGTTGACGGAAGAGAAAATATTGTGCTATATTGACATTATTATTTTAAACATTCCTTGCTCTCAGCAAAGTGGCATAAAGTGATTTATTTTCCATCTGCTTGTAAAAGGGAAATTGACTTTTGAGGCACAGTGTACTAACAAGTAATATCTCTTTCCAGGTGTATGTCAACTTAAATGTCCAACAAATAACATTCTTTTCTTGGTTTATTTATGCTAACAGTTCCCTGAGTTTTAGTAAAGAATAGAATATTCTGGTAAGTTATATACTTTAGTTTAATAACAAAATAAGATTTTTTTTTCTACACCTAAACCTCTATTCATTCTATTTTGAATAGGTAGAAGTTAATGCAAATTTCTGTCCACATTTTCAGAAGACTCTGTCTAGAAAATGAAAATGTATGCTACGGTGTTCAAGCATGTATAATGCAATAGCAGAAAGGCATTGGTGGGAAGCTACACAAAAAAAGCACAGTAATAAACTCCAACACATCGGATTTATCAGGAGATACTAAAACTTTTTTATGTACACACTTTTGAGAAATAGTAAGGAGAGGAAAGAATGAAACCTTCCAATTTAAAGATTTCTCCAGGAGGATACATTCAAATATAATATAAACAACAAAGGCAATAAAAGGGAAATTACAGAGTACATTACTGAGAATATTCCATCAGATTGATGTGCTCACAGAATTTCCTGTCAAAAATAGAGTCAGTATCACCTGAGTGACGCATTAGTGACCAGATATTTAGGGCTGGAGAACTGGAGCTATTCGGGATCGAATTAAGTATTTAAAACCAGAATGTACACAGCAGAGGATTAAAAGTTTGTTCTGTAGTTCCTTTGTAGCTCTGAAATTCCTCTCGTCTTAGCCTGTCTTTCTGATGATTTCCAGCTCATGTTGCTAAATTCTTTTCTCTTTAGGTTTTTGAAAATGAGAGTTTGAAGAATGGACCAATCATAAAAGGGAGAAAGAAATGTAGGTTTCTTTCAGTTGTCTGGAATATTGATTCCATATTGGATTTTACTGTCACACTCTAGTTCTCTTTGAGGTACTCATTTCATTCTATTTTTAAATTAGAAGAGGGACACCAAGAATAAACATACTGAAGGTGAAATCATGTTCGATGAAACTCAGAGACTTATTGTTTAACTGTGGTAGAAACAGAATTTTTTCCCAAAACTTGTATTAATAGGTTCATGAAAATGGAAGTGTAAAAGAATAATGTGTAATCCTACACTACTAGTAAAACAAACTAAACTTCCTCAAGCTAGCAAAAATTTACGTACAATAACTTGACAAACAACTGATTAGAAAACCTGTGAAGTTTTTTCTTCCTTTAATATTTATGTTTAACTGCCTATTATTAAGATTATGCACTGCCAAAATCTCAGCTGAGGTGTCTGGTTGAAATGACTCTCAGTTGAGTTATTTCATAAGCAGCTGAGAGCCACTCTGCAGAGGGACACATTGAGATTTATTTTACGAACAGAGTAGTAAATGCAACACAATGTCAAATTGCCTACTCAGCCAAGCACACTATCCTTTCTCCCACAGTACTCAGGAATTGCTATTTAGGGTAAAGGGAGTGGCTCACGCCAGAAAACCAAACATCACTCTTTTCTGTACTAGGAGAAAACATTTCCTAACCGTTCTTAAGAAAATTAACTAATGTTTCTAAGTCATGAGATGTGAGTACTCATATCTCAGGATCTGATCCAGAAAAGCTCTTAAGCACAAGCTTAACTTTTACCATGGTCTTAAGTGATTTGTTGGATTTGGGCCCTGAAACACATAACTACAAATCTTAGTCATCTGATGAAAGCAGCAATTCTAATTGGTGTATTAGTCAATGTTTTCTATTTTTGTGAAGGCTGTAGCAAGAAATTTATTTCAGTCATACAAATATGGGAATTTTTTGTTTGTTTCGGGGAGATTTAAGTTAATTTTTAACGTTAAAATTTAAAAAAATGTCTTCAGCTTCAAAGCAATCAGTTAATAGTCATTAATTACTTGAATGCCATTAATAAATTTCTATTAATCCAGCACACTATGATGCCATAAACTTTAATCTCTAAATTATTTACTTTATTTTAGGAGTATGTTAATGGCATACCAATACAGAACAAGAGTTCTACTTAAGTGAGCAAACTCAGAAGTACATATAACCTTAGTGGGATCTCAAAATATATAGACATAAAAATTCTCAATGCCGGAAATAAAAGCAAATGAGCAGATCTGGTACTATGTGTATGTAAAATGAAATTAAATTTAAAGTACTTCCTCAACACCTCTTCCTGCAATTGAAAAGAACACTTTACTTATATAAATTGCTTGTATTTATACATTGCTGTGCGCTGTACATTTAAGTGCATCTTTTACTATATATTTCATTTTACTCTCTGGCTCACTATAAGGAAACCAACTGCACATCATGTATTTAAAACGTATGTCTGTACTTCTGCTATGTAGAACATTATGTTTAACACTGTCAGGGACACCGGCTCTAGAGAACAATCAGAATTAGGCATTTTTTCTATATTGCTTTATAAAGTTGGTCAGCAGGTACAAGAGATTCTATTTTAACCTATTCTATTTTAACCTTTCTATTGAAAATGGTAAAAACACATTACTTACTTTGTTAATGATTGTCTAAATCTTTGAGTGACATTTCAAAGCCAGGCACATTCTTTCCTGATTTGAACTTTTTAGCACTCAATATGCCTTGCTCCCTCCTGCTGCTTCTCATTGCACTCCAGGGTCTTGCCTCATTTTACTTCTGAATTGTATTGCATAGGAACAATCTCAGTAGTTACATACTGATTTTTCAGATTTCCTCAATCAGCTGAGCTAACTCCATAAAGCAGAATAGACTACAGAGGATGCAGTGACTCATTCCAAGCCAGGAAAATGTCTCTGCAGCTCTATACGCTTCTAAAGGCACTCTTCTACGTACTGAACAGTTGGTCTCTGTCTACAAGTTATTCTGAAAAGTATTGTAACTGAGTTTTCCCTCTAGACAATAATGTACATGCTGAGAATTCTTGAATATTTATTTCTGTATCCTGGAATTGATTTGATATTAAGAAATTCATTTATTTTGCTCATTTGCAAAGTAACAAGAGAAATCAGCCCAGGATCTGAGAGACATCAAAGATGAACATACTCCTAGAGGCTATTTTTTCATGTCTAAACTCTGAATTTTAACATGCAAGGAGCTGTTGCATTTTCTTTTGTTTAACATTATTTGTATTTCTTCTCCATCACATAATAGTACAATATGTCCTAAGGGCAACCATTCTCTGAGGTCTGAGGACTCAGTCTGCTACGCCACTCCTTCCCTATAACCTCCAGTGAATCCACTGCATGATGGGAGTCTGACTAATGACTGAGGACAGCAAATGTAGGCCACAACACTATTAAATCCCTTTTAATTGTATGTCTCAAAAACTAACTAGACTGTAATCTATTTGACATTGTATTAAGGTCCTCCATCACGTATATACTTTCAGGCTTGGAATAGAATAATTCAGAAATAAAAATCACACATTTTGTTGAGGGAGCCAAACAGGAATGTGCAGTAATGTGAAAATCAGAGATATGCATAAATAAACATATATATATATATATACACATATATATATATATATATATATATACATATTTATGTATGAATGTAGAACAGGAGCAGCTGCGCTGCTGCACTCCTGTCAAGTAAGAAATAAAACCTTCGTGTTTTGAGGAAGACAGTTTTAAGGAGGCTACTTCTGGGAGCCGTAAGTGCGTCTTCACTCTGCAGTTTCTTTTTGCAGTCTATGGAGTCTGTATGTCCAGCTTAGAGGAGCAGGAAAAAAATGAGTCATAGAACAAGCTTTCCGGAGAGATGCAGTGATATTTTGGAAAAAGGGAATGCTGACATCTCGTCTGGAAAGCGGTCTGGGGAAAAGGCTGGAAGATACTCATGGGAAGCAAAGCTATGTGAAAAGCAATAGCCCACAGGAGAATATTATTTTCTTGTTGTCCTCTTGAAACTAGAAAGGAGGAAATAGATCGACAAATGTCCTCCCAAATCTCACGAAAGACAGAATGTCTCGCATCTCACAAAAGTTTGCACAAAAGACAGAATGACCCTGTGGTTCATGCAGCGAGGTAACAGTAAATCTGGCTCGGTCTGCTCGTGTCTTCTACAGTCAACAAGTACAGAGAGAGGTGAGTATAAAACCAAACAGGCTTCTAAGCAAAAGAGAAAGACATAGGTGAAGTTTGTTTTTCTCCACATGATGTTGTTGACATACCATGTGCCACACTTTAAAGAAATTGTTCCTGGTGCCAAATGTTTTCCTTCTTACAAAATAAAAATTAATCCTGGCAGACTGTTTTCTTCTCAGTTTTCTTTCTCAAATCTGTAATGTTTACAAAAAAGTCAACACAATGATCACTTTCCATAAAAATGGGAGATTTGTGGGTTCCTCTTCATTATTCCAATTACCCAGCTGGGATCTTTGCCGGGATCTTTCAGCAGTCATCAGATATATACTCTGTGAGTCCTTCTTTCTTATGCTTTAATCATCTCTTTTTGGAGCATATACTCAAAGACATGGATATTTTGATAACAGCCCATAATCACACTTGAAATACATTTTTAACTCTATTATTTCAAAAGTTATCTAGCTCTTTCTATATAAACATTGATGATGTATTAGATTTTTGGGATATTTGTATTTTTTTTTATTATGTTTTCCACCGGGATCACTGAAGGTCAATGTATTAAAGTCTATTTTATATAGATGTTCTTAGTATGTCATTTTCACAAATATTTTCTCCAGCAATCTCATATAGAAAATATTGCAATGGTCAGGCAAAAGGTATTAAAACAATCAAGGGTTTTCAATACCTGATGAAAATTCATAACGATACCTCTTGTTGCATAAATATCGTTTTGTGCTTACAAAGCTGTCCACAGGATCTGGAGTCTAGCTTGGCCTCAGGAATGGAAAATAGTCTGTAGTCACAAACCATTTCATCTGTCTCAAGGCAGTCCTTTTCACCAGAAATCAACAGGGAAAATAATAATGTTATAAATTAAGCATTTGTAATTTAAGTAAGTCACACCACTTCATGTCTTTAAAAATATTTGAATAAAACTTGCAGTCAAAGACACTAAATAAGAGTTATACTGTCAATTAAAAAGTTTTTAACGCATTTTAAACTGTAAAACAAATCATACATTAGGTAAAGCATGTTTATCAAATGATAGTAGGACTACGTAGATATGTTTGTTTCTGTGTAAAGGAAGTGACTGAACAAGTATCGTAAAAGCACATGTAAAAAAATGGTTTTCATCTTCTTATTGGAGAAAAGCACTTTCACCTTCAGAATAAAATTTGTATTTATGAATAGTCACTGCTTGTAGTGCAGATATTACCTCTGAAGCCACAGATACAGACTCCAAACATTGCTGAATTTGAAAAGTGTTGAGGGATTTTTCTGGTGGTGATGATTTCAGTAGAGAGACCTCAACATCTTGTTGGATTTCACACAAAACCCAGCGAAATATGAAGACCACTCCATTATCTATTGTTCTTAAGCAAGACATCTTCGTGGGAATTTCCTGTGAAATATGCCTATAAGTTTGTACAAGCATTTGGTAAATTAACCTTCTTTTGTTCTCTTTCTACTAGCTGTAGGAAAAAGCTCTAGCTCTGTTTCAGTCTGCTCCACAACCAACACCCTCATTCTGATTATTAAAGAGAAGTACAATGTCCCTCATGCTTACTTTGGTTACTCTTTCTTGCACTGCCCACTAGGTCAAGCATCGTATATCAGTCTGGTCTGAAACAGACAGGGAGCTGGCACACCAGGAGACTGGAGCTGTGTATTCACACCTTAGGCATGACTGTTAACCTAACCTGACTATCAAAAAACAGTGTTCTTGTTAGGTTTATTAGCAAGGAATGTAAGGGAGCTTAGCCTAATACAAAAGGCTTTGCAGCCTGCAGATCAGCTAGAACTTTCAAACTCCTGTATCTTGGGAGCTCTTCAGAGCAGCGACAATTCAAAAACGTTTACAAAGACAAATTATTCCTTGCTAAGCCTTTGTTTAAAATTCAGGTATGACCTACTCCGAATTGTTTTCGGCTCATTCAATTTCTTGTAGAATGCAGAAGAAATATATATCTATTATTATCAATGCCATGCAGCAATGGAAAACGCTCTAAATTATTTATGGCCTTTGAAAACTAGGAAGGATGGGGAGGTGTAAGACAGAGGATAAGTTTTTTCCTAGATTAGTTAAAGTATTAATGTTGTAAATCAGGGACAACAATTAGAGTTCACTCCCCAGCAAATGTTCACCAAAAAAAAAAAA